>OZ025241.1:47036871-47234371 GCA_964019155.1 Osedax fenrisi | reverse complement strand
ATATATATATATATATATATATATATATATTTATTACAGAATTATTATTAACTAAAATACTAATATAAACTAAACTAATAATGTTTATTATTTATTTTTATTTTTTAATTTTTAAAATTTATTAAATATTTATTATTTATTAGTAACCTTAGTTACTATATATATATATATATAAATATATTTAAATAAAATGTAAAATTATAAATATTATGAAAAATGTTATATATAAATTATATTATTGTATATAAATAATATATATATATATATATATATATATATATATATATATATATATATATATTATTGATAAGTTGAACAACAATTCCTGTTCACATGATTCGTATTTTAGAATATGTATTTTAAATGTACGACAGTTAATGTGATTCATAGAGTGCCCTGTCCCCTACAGTGCATAGGATCCACTGTAACCTATTGCTATAACTCAGTTTATGTACATAATACATGTACTCATAAGGTGCATGGTAATACTTTATTTAATGATGTGAACACGTGACGTGAATATATTGTGCATATAACACTAATAGATAGTGATAATATAGATAGCGATAAGATAGATAGCGATAAGATAGATAGTGATAATATAGATAGCGATAAGATAGATAGCGATAAGATAGATAGTGATAATATAGATAGCGATAAGATAGATAGCGATAAGATAGATAGCGATAATATAGATAGCGATATGATAGATAGCGATATGAGTGGTATAGCTATAGGTCTCTAACGAGTGCAGTTACGAGATTTGTGATACGGAGCATTACGCGATAGATATAGATTAATATACTTATCTATATATTTAAATACAGTAAAACCTCTCTATAAGAAACCTCTTTATAAGAAAAACCTCTTTATAAGAACATTTTTCACACATTTGGTTGGAATTCAACCTTTTCCACATTAAAAAAACCTCTTTATAAGAAAATCTTATAAGAAAAATATAAGAAAAACCTCTTTATAAGAAACTAATTGTATAAAAAATAATTATATATAAATAGAAGTATTGTATATTGATAACAATTATAGAAATTAATTATTATATAAGATATTTTTTTTTAAATATTATATTATAGCTCGAAATGAATTAATAATTGTTATTGTATATCCATAAATTTATTAAAATTAATTAATAAATGTCATTTTTATCCTTGAATTTATTAATATTAATTAATAAATGTTATTGTATATCCATACATTTATTAAAATTAATTAATAAATGTTATTATATCCTTAATGTATTGATGATACAATTTATTATATTATGCAATTAATTGTTAAATAATAGATTATTATAATATTCATTATATTATATTCATCAATGATTATTCATAATTTATAATTTCTAATGTAAATCTAATAAAATGTCATTATGTATTAACATGTCTAAGCGCAAACATTACATTATACATTTATAACAGTATACAAAATAAATATACTATATATATATATAACCTATAGGTTATATAATGCATTTTCAATTATAAATTAATTCTTAAAATCATTGGAAAAGTAAAAACCTCTTTATAAGAAAACCTCTCTATAAGAAAAAAAGTACTGAAAAAAAATAGTTTCTTATAGAGAGGTTTTACTGTATACGGTTTTTCTATATATATATATATATATATATATATATATATATATATATATATATATATATATACACATAATATTAATTGTATACATATACTAAGTGAAAATAAAAATAACCTATTTTATGTAATATTACAACTAATATGTTAAGAATATATCACACATACACGGTTCGAGCTTCAGAATAGAATATTCGCCGATTTTAAGTCACTTTAGATAACGATTACTTTAACAGTAAATTAATTGTATAACATTTGTATACGATTACACATAGTTCAACATATAGCCAGGTAACCTATACATGTACTATATGTATACATAGGTGTATCTCTATAGAGAGCTTAGTATAACAACGATAAGTGTTGAATTTTCGAAATTAAGGAAATACATCAGATAACTAAATAAATGTTATAGTAACAAAATGTGTGTATAAAGTGCGAGCACAAATCGTTACCCCTAAGTGTATACTGTATACATTTAATAAAATAAACAATAATATATGAAAAATATCAACAATGAAAATCTAATATATATATATATATATTCCCACTATAAACTACTATTTGCTAATATAGGCATATTATTAATATAACCGCTATTTAAGTTAATGATATTTCATAGTTACGTTATCAATCAAATGATTAGTTATAACTATAGCTGTACCTATATAACTATAGGGATATTAACAATAGTTGAATACAGATAACTTAGAAATGTTCTGATATATAAGCATAGTGTAATATAATGCTTTTTTTTCTTCTTTTTATTACAATTTATTAATTTTGTAATAAAATTATAATTATATATGATAGTTCATCATATCATGATTTATCATTATATATATTTTGTATAATATATACAAAGATTTTCAGAAGGAGAATCTTTGATAAAATATAATATATTATATATAATATATTATATATAATATATATTAATAATATATTATATATAATATATATTAATAATCTATTTATAGAAAGAAATGTTACTGCAATAATGATAACAAATTTAACGTAGTAATAATTTATTACACAAATCAAAAACTTCACAAATATTACAAATATAAAAATAGCACCCACAAATATGCCAACCCACTAAATACGTCCTTCACTCGAGTAACAAACGTGATTAGGTATGTGTACTATAGGGGTATGTGTACTATAGGGGTATGTGCACTATAGGGGTATGTGCCATATAGGGGCATGTGCCCTATATAGGGGTATGTGCCCTATAGAACGGGTAACACGACATCCATCAATACGCTGCACTATGTTAACTAATGTATTAAATACTACATTAAAAATTGCCTATTTTCTCACATTACTGATAGTCGCACGTAACCCCTTCCCCTACCCCCATCTGAGTGGGTTAGGTATTAATAGGGGTTATAGTCATGTATAGAATACACAACATCACATGACAATCATATATATATATATATTATTTATTTGGTGTAGCATATATATATATATGAAATTCAATACTTATGTATATATATATATAAAATAACTAATTATATATTAACTAAAAGAAGTAATACCATTCACAATATATAGATGTCATAATACTGATTATATTGAACTAACGTTTAAGTAGTTGATCTGTATTTACTTATACTAATAAAGTAGGTATACATCTATGTCATATGGTATAGGTACACATATTCGAGTCTAGTACATACCGGAATATACAATATCGAGTCGAATTTATCACGGTATTAATATAAAATGCTTTCATAACAAGAACAGTGTATCCGATGCAATTGCATGTATAACTAGCCTTGCTACTAGTACTATTTCCTACAGTATCTCAGTATGCCTAGGCTTTCTAGTGTGTATAGATATATCGATTAGTGTGGCTGTGCTGTATCAACTGTTGCATTGAATGACGTACACTTACGACTGGAGTGCTCGCGATAATTGAATTCCAGAAATCACTGAACTGTGACAATATATTCCTATAATAGCATTACTGTGTGTTTGATCTGTATACGTGTATAATATGTATATATATATACGCTGTGGATAATAGACATATTTGTATTTTACCTATGTCAGTATTGCTATATCTCGCCAATGTAAAATTATTCAACAGTCATGGTGCCTCGATTTAGGTAACTTAATATGGTTGACCATCACATGACACATGTATTTAATAAAAAATATTCAAACAAATAATATTTATTTTTAAATTAATTTGACATTTTTCTATATACGAGTATAAATGATATAATAATACGCTTCAATGATATAAATACATATAAACATTTATATTTTTTTATATTATATATTTATACTGCAATATAATTGCAAATTAAATTTGATTGAATACTACTTTATAAGTGATGGTCGGCCATCTTAAAGTCAATAAGACCTAAATCGAGGCACCATGTTTAAAAAATATAAAAATCACGTGACTACTAATCTAGGTAAACTATACATCTATGATAATAGATAACGAAGTGAATTCACTCAGTACTCTATGGTGTTGATAATGGATAAAATAGCCATATGAAAAACTTTGTCTTATATAAGGTATAATTTATAGTTTATATATTATTAACATAATATATAGCTCAAATTAATTATAATCATGTCATAATTAATATATATTTATATATACGCAGAGCTGGGCACGATACTCAAAAAATGTATAATAGATACAATTACAATTACACACTTTTTTATTATAATAGATACTACTACAATTACTTTTAAAAAAATCATAGTAGATACAATTACAAATACATTATTTTCTTAGTAGATACATCTTAGTAGATACAAATACATTATAATTATATACAATGTATATATTATATAGATTTATAAATTATATAGATATATTATATCATATACTATATATGTATATATATATATATATATATATATATATATATATATACAGAGCTGGGCACGATACTCACAAAATGTATAATAGATACAATTACAATTACACACTTTTTTCTTATAATAGATACTACTACAATTACTTTAAAAAAAATCATAGTAGATACAATTACAAATACATTATTTTCTTAGTAGATACATCTTAGTAGATACAAATACATTATAATTATATACAATGTATATATTATATAGATATAAATAATATTTATATATATATATATATATATATATATATATATATATATATTATATCATATAATATATATTTATAATTATATATATAAATATATATTCATCGATGTTGATTTGAAAGTACATATCAAGGAACATTAAGAGGGCAACCCAATAGGTACAAGTATTTTAACTTTAAAACTATTTTCTATAAAGTTAACTATAATTTTACTGGGAAACCCCCATACTTTCCGGCAACTTGCCTGAAATATAATAACTTTATAGGGTATCTCATTACAACTTGATAGCAAATGGTTTTAAAGTTACAATATTTCCGGTAAGTTGCAGGAAAATCTTGTTGTGGGATACCCCCTTTATACGGAAATAATTTCCGGAAATATTTTATAGAAAGTGATTTTCTAGTAATTTGTAGTGGGATACCCCTTTTAAAGTTACTATTTTTTCGGAAAGTTGCCGGAAAGTAAGGGTAACCCACTAAAATTGTAGTTAACTTGCTAGAAAATAACTTTATAAAAATATTTCAGGACATTATTTCCGGAAATACTGCTAGTGGGATACCTCCTTTAAAATAACATATTAAATATTTACACCTTATAACGTGTTCTTCAATAGATGATCTAAAATACATTTGTTGATATTTATTGACATTTAATGATGCCCACGATGAATATTTTAGTGTACCAGCGTTTATTTCATTTTAAATTATACTATGAGCCATTACAGACTATAGATAAATATACATTATTACAATATACTATTTTTCAACTAAAAATATTCAGCGACCTTAACTTTCGAATGTTAAACATGAATATAGTAAATTATCAAATATTCAAAAAATTAATTATTAATATATTATTAATTATTATTATTTAGAATTATCATATTTATTAAAATTATTTTATCTTTTTTATCTGTTTCTATATAATATATAATTTTTAATAATAAATCAATTATTATACAAAATATATTATCAAAATAATGTCTTTGTTTTCAATAAAAATATATAATGGTTTTTGAGAATAAATCACTATAATTGATATATCATAATTTTTAACAATGAATTAATTTCAATATTTACAAAAGATATTTGATTAAAAATATATTGATGATTTATATATATTAAAATTAATTTATAATATGATAATATAAAATATTGATACAAAATACATATGATGTCCAAATGATATATTATTTAATAAAATGTATCTATTTAAATAATTGTCTTAGTAGATACGTATCGTAGATACTATTTATGACTAATAGATACGATTACAAATACTTTTATAATTTTTATAATAGATACAAATACAAATACAAATGTATCTACGATACTGATTTTTTGCCTTAATAGATACTGTATCGGCGATACTGCCCAACTCTGTATATACGTAATTATGCGTAGTCAAGGCAGTTCGTAGTTATGATATAATATTGTATACAGTTAACATTTCTCCTCGTGGCATTCGACCGCGTTCGATAATCTAGATCTGCTCGCATCAGACGCGTAGGTATAACATAAAGGGTTTCACATTGGAAAACACGAGATCGCCACGCCCACGATATATTAAGGGGCGTACCTATACAATTAATAATAACCCGGATAACGGGTAGGAGATATAGGGTAATTATAGTTATATACACCGTAAATAATATATGGTAATTATTGTTATATAAACGTTAAGAGATAACTCAGACAATATCACTCGCGCCATAATCGTAATCTTATAATATATTTATATATATATTATGTAACGCTCATACTCACAATTATACTGCATACACGCGCGCTAAATATAATACATACATTCGACCACACATATACACTATACACTATATATATATTATTGTTATTGTTATTTTAGTGGTGTACTCTCTTATAATTGTCATATTTGTATGTGAATATTATATTCATATATATATATATGCTCATATTATGATCTTAATTTTATGTGCATAATATGATAGCCAAATTATGTTAATATGTACATAATTGTATGTTCATAATATGTGCATATTTGTATGTTGTTATTTACTGGCCATCTAGGAACTTAGATGTAGTTTTCACTTATAACCATATATGGCTCTAATTTCCCTTCGAAGCCGCTCTCGTATTAAGGCATCCATGGTTTTAAGGAGAGCTGATCATTTATTATACACAATTATATAAGATCACTTCTAAATATTATTTAAACCCTATTGTAATGGTCCGGACGGAGCTTGAACCAACGTAATACGCCTTAGTCAAAAATATATATATATAGGTATTATGTATTATTTTATATATACCTATGTATTATTTATATAATATATTAAACTAAATAATGTATATAATATAATAAATATACTATATGAATACCATTATATATAATATATTTATATATATATGATGATGGTGATGATGATATTGTTTAGTATCCACTAAAATAGGACGATGCATACCCCTTCGCTTGTGTGGGATGAAAATAATAATACGACAACATTTAGATAATACAAATACGTTGAAGATAAAACGAAACAAAAATAACGAATAATTAATTGGATGATTTAGTGATTAGAGGTAGAGAGAAAAGAAGAAGTAATATTTATAAATCTTTTGTGGGATCTGATAGAACGGATAGTTGGAGTGAGGGAATTTAATAGAGTTAGACTAGAATTTTAAAATCTCTAGAATCTAGGGAAGTTTTACTATAGTAAGTATAGAGTTGTGGGATATAAGTAGGAGCATTTGGATAACGAAGCGAATGTTATATGGTACTTTTTGTAATTAGATCGGATATATAGCTATGGGTGAAATAATATATTTATTTATGGATTATAGATAGCACACGAAATGTATACCTGAGAAGGGAAGAAGAAGGGTATCCACATACGAGATGATAGATTATATGTTGTAGTAGAGTGATCCAGTCGTTGTATACAGCAAGTATACTTATTTTAATAAGTATACTATAGTAGGTACGTATTGAGGTACGGATTAACATGATTTGGTGGAGTAGTAGCTGTATAATGAAGTAGACCCCGAAGGAAATACAGTAGTCGAGAGATTACAAAAGTATTATTAGAGTTTTCATAAGGTTTCTAGAAATTGAGGTCCGTATTTTTTTAATTCTGAAGAGATGAAAGTTGAAGTATTTTGTAATGGATGATATGTGATTTTGTAATGATAAATTGTCATCAAATACTAATCCTAGGTTTTTGGAAGTATGCGAGGAAGAAATAATCATTTTGTTTAGAATAAAGTTTAAAAAGGACGTATCAGAAGTAAGGGAAAGTAACCTAATACGGCACTTTAACAATAAATGGTCTTAACTTTTTATGACTCATTATTTTTATTCAAAAATTACAATATATTAATATTATATGATTATATATATTATTGTGATTTTAAAATGTTATTTAATCTTTTAATTCCATAGATAACAAGGGTGTCCGTATTCGGTACCCATGTCCGAATAGGATACCCTGTGTTATAATACGGACACCCTATATACACTATATTGTATCTATAGATAAACTATATATTATGTATGAATCAATCAGACAAATTACAATTACTTTATTTAAAATTAATTTTATTAAAAATATATTGTAATTTAATTAGATGATAATTTATTTATTTTTATTATATATATAATTTTAAAATATTTTAATTAATAATACAATTTAAGTATCTAAATAATATTTTTTTTAGAATTAGCTTTATTGGTGGTATTAATATTATAACGCACGCGATTTTTATGAAAATCAGAATTGTTCATACGCTGCGCGCTGATTAGTTATAGGGTGTCTGTATTAAGACATTTAGAGTGTCCGTATTAGGAACTTATATGACCTCTAAATATATGCTTATAACTTAATGAATATTTGATAACAAATATAGAAATTAAAAATACAATTTTTAGAATGATTTTTTTAAAATAATATAGTGTTATATTTTATCGATACATTTGTATAATCTTGAGAAGGTTTTAAGTTGAAATTTTTTTTCATAAATTTAAAAACGTAATAAAAAAATCAATTTATTGGATATATTAGTAATATTTTGTATAATTCAAAATTAAAAAATACTTTTTTAGACTATTTTTATAATAATGAATATTTTATTCATTAAATATTTTTTTAGACTATTTTTATAATAATGAATATTTTATTCATTAAATATTTTTTTATTGGATTTATGGTTTCTGAGATACCGAGATTGTCCGTATTCGGGCACTGTCCGTATTCGGTTACTTTCCCCTATATATGTTAATTACAGTAATATTAGATTTATTAATTAGTAGTTTATTGGGGATGAGCCATAATCTTATGCAGTTTGCACACTCGATTAATTCAGATTAATGGTATTATGAGAATTTCTGGGAAAAAAGTAAACAGTTGAATATCATCAGCAAAAATATGGTAGTGTATATTTGGAAAGTTCTTAATTAAATCAACAATAGGGCGGATAAATATAAAAGAAGGATGGACCTATAACGGATCCCTGCACTCTTAAAACAGATGGTACTTTGAAGAACCATTTGTGGTTAAAGAACCGACATTGGTCTTCAGAGAACCAATATTTTTTACGGAATTCTGCCATGGTTCTTTGAAGAACCAAAAATGGATCTTCAGTTTATAAATATCCAAATAGGTTCTCCTAAGAACCAATATTCTAACAGTTTTGATAAAATTCTTTGGAGAACCGACTTGATATATTTTCAATCTTCTTATCATATAATATTAGTGTAACATAATGAAATTTATATATAATATCAAAATAAACATTAGTTAATATCGAAATAATATTCGTTGAACAGGTTATATTTAAATACTTATTATAAAAATTATATATAATATAATATTATTATAATAATTAATAAATTATATAATATATAATAAGGATATATTATATATGATATACTATTAAATGTATATTATGCTACTATTAAAGTGTCATGCTATTATGCTGCTGTTATGCTGCCATTAATTTTAAAAATATATTATACTGCTATTATGCTGCTATTCTAATAACAGCAGCATAATAGCATCATAATATACTTTTAAAATTAATAGCAGCATAGTATTAACATAATGGCAGCATAATAGCATGACAAATTAATAGCAGCATAATATACATTTAATAGCAGCATAATAGCACAATGTAAACATGTGAGGCTATAACATATGCTGTTATGCGGTTATTATGCTGCTCTTACTGTTAGCTGGGACTCCCAGCCTGGTAGCCTATATTATTTAATATTCAAAATGGTAGGTACTCTATGGAATAGATGGGGATATACTCTATACATATAAGGGGCGAAGCCCTTTAGATTGATATGCCGGTATTCATATGCGGTATTCCTATATAACATATTTGATTTATGGAATATAGTTTAAATGATAAACCTAATTTTTTTTAATATAAAACATGAGTAGATATAATTAATTGGTACATAGGGATGATTACAAATATTACAATATTCAATATAATATATAAATATATTATATTTCGTATAGAGTTATAACCAGTCCCGTAGCCACGGGGGAGGCCTGCGGGGGCCTTGCCCCCCTGAGATCGGCTAGGCCCCTCCTGAGATATGGTAGGCCCCTAGAACTTGTTTCACATTAAGTTTTTTTCATATAGTATTCCACTAGATATTCAATTATATTTATATTTTTATTTTATAATTTTATTTATATTATATTTATTTATTATAATGCATGTATTTTAGACATAGACAGTATAGTGAGGATCCAATTCATTATTTATGGTTTTATAAAATATTTTCTAAAATTATGATAAATATTAAAATAAATATAAATAATTTAATTGTAATTAATTACCCCATCATGAGCAAACAACAAAACACTATTTGGTTTTATAACTAAAATATGAGCAGACAAATTAATAGATCACATAATAACAGTAAAATAATAAAATATCCAACCAACCCCAAACAATAATAAAACAAAATATGAACAAATAAATTTAAATTAACGTCCATATCTCGGAAATGTTTGTCCTAGACGTATAAATTGTAGAGCACCCGGAACATCTTTTGGAAATAAAATAAGAAGGTTTACTTATAATATGTATATATATATATATATATATATATATATATATATATACAAAATAAAGCAAATTTAATTTATATCCATTTGAAGATTATAAATAATACTATAATATATAATAGGTATTTTATAATATACTATAGTACTTTAACAGTAAGTGGTTACTACAATTGGAATTCCACAATGGAAAAAGAAAATGATCTCTTAAAAAAATCAGAAACTGTTGATTGACTACCAGTGCCCTCTCCTAAATATTCTTTTCAACTCCTCAATGCTAGATCAGTACGAAATAAAGTTAATGTGATTACACAATTCATTATTGATTGTAATTTTATATTTCTGCTATTAATGAGACTTGGCTAACTATTGATGATTCTGTTCTAGATTCCCAACTGACCCCTGGTTATTTTTAAGTATTGCTTGCTAATAGGTCTACATCACATCGTCGTGTGGACTAGCTATGTTATTCTCATCGGAACTTAAGCTTATTTCATTATCTACCCCATGTTTCTCTTTATATGAAATTCTGATCTGTATTCAGTTTACATCATTATTTACCATTGTAATACTACTTATTTACCGTTCACCTTCAATTAGCCTATGAAGTTTCTTAGATGGCCTATCTTCTATTTTAAAATATTTCACATCAATTAAAGTGGTTATTCTTGGTAATTTTAATATTCAAATTAACAATGAAAATCTTACTTCCTAATCTCTGAATGAACTTATATTTGAGTATTCCCTGACGCAACATGTTAGCTTTACTACTAACACTAATAGTAATACTATTAACTTTTTTTGTATTTAGATTCTAAATTAATTTCATATGCCACTCAATTTCTATAATAGCTGATCACTTTGCCATATTATTTGATTTGAACTTGCCGGTGATACAAATTAATCGATCTTCTAGATCATAAATCAATGTGTATTAACTTTGTATTACATCAACTTGACAACATTATATCTTTTGATTTGTCTACACTTTTTGATTATTTTAATTTGGCATTTATCATTCGCTTGATATCTGTGTAGTGTCCTACCCTCAATTACTCTTATCAACCGAACTTATTCGAAATTTCCATGGTTTAATATTGAGCTTGTTAACCCGAGGCAACTACTTCGCAGACTACAACGTAAATATGCATCCTCAAAACTTGAATTAACAGACTATCTTTATTATAAATGTAAATATATAAATATGTAACATTCTAAACAAAATGATCAGCATTTCTACCCAATATAGGAACAAATTAATTTTTTTTATCTAAAATTAATTTAATTTATATTTTTAAAAAGATATTTAAATTCTATAATATAACTTGTATCTTAGTTTTTTTTAATTTTTATTAAAAAATAGTTATTATCAAAAATGTGCAAAAAAAATTGTACAAATTTGACATGGTGTAGATAGGAATTATGAGTTTTAATTAATTTATAATATATATTAGACCATAACTCATTTAAAAATGAATATTTGTTAATTCAATTAACACTTTATTATATATATAATTATGTAATAAAAGTTATAAAAAAATGATCAACATTCCTACCCAATATGGGAAATAATGAATTTTATTTATATTTTTACAAGAAAAGAAATTATAGTAACACATATTATTTAATAATTTATGCAAAACTTTCTAAATTCTACTTTATTTATATATTATTTAAAATTAAATTATAAATTCAACACATTTCAATTATAAATATTATTTAAAATTAAATTATAAACACATGTGAAATGCATTTCAATAATAAATATTATACATCATTTTTTCATATATACAATTTATTTTAACATTAAGTACTAACCTATATATTTATATTAATAACAAAAATATATATATTTAATACAATATATTAAAATATATATAGAACATTTACAATAATAGAATCTTTTTTTCTTTCTCTTTCCTTTAGTCATCAGATTTGTAACTTATAATCCAGCTATAAAACAATACAAAATTAATGATGGATACATGTAAATTTAATTTATAATTAAATATACTAAACCTGTATCAATTTCGTTGTATCACTTTTCTTTAGTTGCCAATATATATCAATGATACCTTTAAAACATTACAAAATTAATTAATTTATGAATAAAACTTATATAAATATATGTATCAAACTTATATAAATATATCAAAATTAATATTTTAATATTTATCTAAAACAGATTAGGTATATTTGATTGATAAATCATACATTTATTTGTATTTGTGTGTATTTATAGTTACATAGACATTACATATATATTTTTATATAAATAAATGATCATAAATATCAAAATCATGTAATTATATATGAATCATTAATCAGACTTAATTTATTTAAATTTTAGTAAATATGTATTTATTTGTATTTAAATTTGAATAGGATTATATTAATATTTCAAATATTATTTGTAAATATTAATCAAATACATTATTATATTTGAAATTTATTAATTACCAAAATCATATTTTCTGCATTTGAATTATTAACCATAAATATTTTTGTATTTGCTAGAGTATTTATATTTTAATAAGATATCATATGTTAAACATGCATATCTGATTAAATAAGTTTTCATAATTATTAAAATATGATTGTTATCATTTGTAATTGATTTTGTTATTGTATTTGAATAAAACATATATATATATATATATATATATATATATACATTTGTATATGATAAAATAGATTTTTTAAATTAGTAATTTAATAATGATAACAATCAGATCTGCTCTATTTGTATTTTTATATATTTTAGTTAAATTCTTGTTTGGATTTAAGAGTATATTTATATTTGATAAAATCAAAATAATTATTAATTAAATAAAAATGTTACAAAGAATTTAATTGTTATATTTAATATTAGAAGTTAAAAGTAATAGTTATCGAAGTTAAAAGTATATTATATTATTTATATTCTTATTTTTAATTAAATCCATAACTTAATACCTATAAAATTCACTGGAATATAGGTATTCAACTCTTACTGACTAACTTTTAGTTCCATGAATCATGAATCGTAGTGGTAATTTTCTCACTAGCTTCAGTAACAAATCGTCTCAGGTCGCTTCTATCCATGTCCAGTAGTTCACCGGTGATCAGACATCCACTGATTAATATTAAACATAGCCTTTTCACTGTCTTCAACTATATAATAGTGAGTGATATTAATTAATACATTTTCATATAGTAACTGATAGTTTGAGCTATACAAAAATATTAAATATATAATTATATAGTGATATGAATGAAACCAAATAAAATAACCGCCGTAGATTTAAAATGTATTTAATTGTAGTAGGGCATATGGAAATAGATGCAAGATGGATTTGTGAACAACACATTAATTGATATGTATATACAGATACTAACTTTACTTACCAGGTTAAGCTTTATCGTTACACCATGACACGCGTTCTCAGATCATTTCTATCGCTCATCATATTTGGTAGGGCTCCTCACTGTATATGCATCGTCCATCAACTTTTGTATATAGTTCTTTATTGGACACCAGGATACGAGACGTCTCTCATGCGATGAAATCAAGAGAAGAACATCTCTTGTGCCCATCTTCTATGCCCCAACAGTGTCCTAAAAATCCTATATAGAGAAATATATGAATGTATTCGGATATTATAAATAAATATATTGACCATTATGATTAATACATTAGTTTGTATAAACTAAATATTATATTTATTATTTAAAACAGCTCTTTATTATTATGTAATCATAATATATTTATTTAGCTATACTCATATAATATACATATAAATTGATATATTGTTCAGAAATCTACACATGCAATACCTGTAGCACTATAACTAGCTAATATGTAGATCTGCTCCGCTCAATAATAGTATTAAAATATGCTAGCATAACAGTATTTATATAAAATTTATACGAACAATTAATACTAATATATATTATTATAGATTGATATTAAATATATTACATAAAGCATAATAGTAATACTATAAAAATGTATATGAAGAAATAATACTAATAAATTAAATTTGTTTGTAAAATTTAAGATATTTAATCATGATAATTAGGTTGTATATAAAATGTATGATTTTTATGATAACAATAATATAACGACTATATACTATACTAGACTATATACTATACTACTAGAAATGTCTACTAAAAGTATCTATTATTTATAAAATTAAAGTCTTATGGACGGCAAAACATGAATATTTACATGGTGGATATATGAGATTTTTTAAATAAGGGTTACTTTTAAATTACGATAACTCTGAAATGAATAAGAGAATGATTACATTGTGTTGGAAAAAAAGCCTTATTAATTACATTTAGATCTATGTATATATTAAGTTATATAATTATATGATAATGAGATCTACAACATTATTTTGAAAATACTACAATAAAATCATGTTTCGCCACCCATTAAAGGTAACCTTTCTAAACATGTAACATTATTATAATAGTTTTATTATAATAATTATATATTAAATGTATTATTACAAATAGTATATGTATATTTATTAAATACATGATTAAGATGATATAAAATATTATATTTAAAAAAAAATTTGATAGCACATGTTTTAACTTTTTATATATTATATAATATAAGTGTCCAGTTAATTATGAAGATATTATTATAATAATTATATATAATATATTTATAGAAAATAAATCAATACTTAGGTATATTCAAAAATAATTAATTTATATAGAATTTATGACTTTACAATTATAATAAAATAATAATCTAAACATTATTTATTCTATAAATTATAGCTCACTAAACATGTAATATTATAGTAAATATAGTACGTATTTTAATAATAATAAGTATATATTATATATTCATTGTTATAATATATATTTATAAATAACAAAAATAATATTATATATGTAATTCAGGCATTAAATAAATGATTTATTAAGTTGATATTGAATATTATTAATTGACAAATTATTTTTTAATAAATCTAACATTTTGAAAATTATTTTCAAACAATATTTTGATAATACATATTTTCAATATTTATATAAATGTGTGTAGTATTTTATGAAGTTATTATAAATTATATACAATATATTTATAGGTACTTTTATAGATAAAACGTTCATAATTACACAGCAAGTAAAATTATTAAAAAAAATATATATTTGTTATCACATTTTTAATCTAAAATTATATTAAATCGTTATTAATAATTATTAAATATTATTTATGTAAATAAGCATTCAATAAATGATTTATAGAGTATTATTAATTGACAAATTTGAGATTTGCCTCCATTTTAATTTTCAATATTTTCAATATTTATGTAAATTTGTATAGTATTTTATGAAGTTATTATTAAGTATATATTATATATTTAATAACACATTTATAGATAAAACGTTCATAATGATGCAGCAATTAAAATTATTTTTCAAAAATAATTATTTATTATCATTTTTTAATTTTAACAATACACATGTTCACTAACCAAAATCGCGTTAAAATCATATATGGATTTATATATGTCATAACACTCATAATACAACATCCCCTTTCTGCCAGGAACTTTTATTTACATGTTCGTTAACATTTACTTACTCAATACTAGCAAATTATAACCATAAAATATATGAAATATATATATATATATTCAGGATTATAAATTAAAATATTATTATTTATATTGATTTTATTCAACAAATTATTTAGGTATCATTAATCACTATCCATCATTATTTTTTAGGATCATTATTTTTTATAACGTTTTATTTCTAATATTAAAATATTTGTGTACTCATTTGTAATTTTAAATGTAATTATAAATCAGTAAAATATTTGTATTTATATTAATTTTATTCATTATTTATTATAAATTTGTATTTATAATATTGAACTATTTTTGATATTCATTAGGGTTATAACAGACTAGAGGCGCCAAAAATATATGACTAATAGTTTATTCGAAATCAGAACTCGAGATTTCGGAGTTGAGACGCCCGCCTATAGATATAGGCGTGTCATAGCTTAGCTATGTGTATTAAATATATATATATATATATATATATATATATATATATATATATATTAATATTTAATATATATATATAATGTATTATATATACATATATAGTTTAATTATATATATATATATATATATATATATCAGTATTATGTGTACGCGTTGATTTAACAAATACGCATAGCTAAGCTATGACACGCCCATATCTAGAGGCGGGCGTCTCAACTACGAAAGCGCGCGCTCCGATATCGAATAAACTATTAGTCATAGATTTTTGGCGCCTCTAGTCTGTGTCTATGTTCATTTGTAATTATATATTTAATTAAAAATCATTAAAATATTATTATTTATATTAATTTTATTCATAACATTAAATGTTACATTATTTATTATATTATCATAAATCATTATTTTTTATAAATTTGTATTTATAATATTTAACTATTTTTGATATTCATTTGTAATTATATATTTAATTATAAATCATTAAAATATTATTATTTACTTTGATTTGTATTAATAAATCATATTTTTTTTCATATTTAGTTATTTTTAATATTCATTATTGTTAAATTTAATTATAAGTTAAATTTAATTATATTATACAGATACAAGATACTCAGAATCACATCGACATGTCAGATGAAGAGGATAACACGATTTCAGATAAATATAATGATAATATTGAATTAATGTCTAGCTATAATTATTATTAATAAGGGGTGTGCTCATTTCATTTGTTTTTCACAAATTATTTTACTTTAAAATATAATTAATTATTATTAAAATAATGTATTTAATGTCGTTCAGAGAGAAACTGTATGTGTGATTGTAATGTGACTTATCTATTATTTATATAAACATACTCCTCATATTTACATCATATACTAAACATTATGTATAATAATTACCAACATAAAAAGTATTTAATAATTATATAACATTTTTGAGATAATTATCATTTATATATATATATATATATATACTTAATACTCCTAGGAATTCTAGATAACAATATGTTTTATACTCTTTATTATCAACAAATATATATATATATAAATATAATGTTCAATTATTATCTTAATTATGTTATACAGATACAAGATAGGCTCAGAATCTACTCAGAATCCTACTCAGAATCACATCGAAATCTTCAGATGAAGAGGATAACACGATTTCAGATAAATATAATGTTAATATTCAATTAATGTCTATAATTATTATTATTAAGGGGTGTGCTCATTTGTTTTTCACAAATTATTTTACTTTAAAATATAATAAATTATTATTAAAATAATGTATTAAATATCGTTCAGAGAGAAACTGTGTGTGTGATTGTAAGGTGACTTATCTACTATTTATATAAACATACTCTAAGAATTAGTTAATGTTATAATTTTAATATTAAATATAATTGTGATCTATATTAATACAAATATGTGATTAAATATGAACTTAAGAATCATTCTATTAGACTAATAATTAGTAATAGAATCTATTACAAAAAAATAATATTTATTTAAATTTAAAATTCACTAATTTATCTATAACTTTATTAGTATATATAATAGCGCCCAGTACTTTACTTATTTTAGATTACAATTAATATATTTATATACTTGTAAATTAATAATTAATATTGCTGAAACTTCCAATTAGACTTACATATTTATATTTTAATATTCAAATCTGTCATATATCTCATATAATTTATTAGAACAAATTATTGTTTACAAAAAGACTTAAATACACTGGTTATAAATTATAAAATATAAATATATCTAAATTAGTATTTTTACTATTTATATAATTGAGTATATCTATTTCTACAGTTTATTTAGAAGTGGCTATTCCATTATCATCAATAACATAATTCATCAGAATTAGCTTCGCTTTGTTCTGGTGTAGTTATGTAAGCCTCGTTATCTGGGATATGTTTATTAACATATTACTTAAATGTAGATAACAACATCTTTTTCTTCAGCATAATTAATTAACCAATTTAACTTACATTTGTGGTTAGATATTGTTGCTATAATGACATTATTGATGGAATAATCAAATAACAAATAATCGTTAAACCTACGTTTTAATCCTTCCTTTAATACATCTAACAATGGGTGACAATAAACAAATTTGGTATCCATTATTAATAAGTGCGATCTATTGAAAATAGTGTTGAGAATAAATCTACATAAAAACAATCGGCGATCGATGATCGATGATCAAAATAATTACACGATCGAGGATCGACGATCTTTACATAATGACTGTGAAAAGATATCGACGATCATGAAAAGTCATGATTGTTCCTATCACTGAGTATATATTTTATTAATTATTTAGTTATTTGAGTTTATTTAATAGATATTTATAAATTTATAAAAATACTTATATAGAAGATATGTATTGCTATTATACTGATAAGTATATTTTAAATTACATTCAAGTACTTATTACATATTTACTTGATAAATAATTAATATATTATTTACATATTTTATATATTATAAATATATATAATATAAATATGTTCTTATTTTAGCTTACATCAGTCTGTTCAATTGCTTGAAAAATATCGTTTACCAGGAAGAGTATTGTCGCTAAACCATCTACTTCAAAAAGTTATATCTGATATGCATATGTTAGTTTATATCTTACTGAATGGCCAGAAACCAATTGTATCCATTCCAATACTATTTTAAATATATCTAAATTAGTAGATATTTTTAATATCGATAATTATTCATTATCTACGGTTAACAATATGTCGAGAGAGTTATATATATTGTCAAATTATTTTGCTAAACAATTCATATTTGATAATTATATTATAACTTGGATTCGACTACCCAGGAAAGACTTCATGTAAATTATATTTATGTTATCAATGGGACATCTATGCATGTTATCGATATTGATCAACTTCCTGGTGATACAGCAGTTATTATTGTGATCATATCGCAACATGTATTAACTGGCCAAAGTATACTATTATTGGATATGATATTTGTGACAGAATCAGTAATAACATTACTGATAGGGTCAATGTTAATAAGGCAACTTAAAATGTTTAATTTTATGTTATGTTAAAATGTTAATTTTATTCTATGAATAGTTATTAATTTTCTTAACTATCTTTATGTGATAATGGATAGTGAAATGAGTATGAACTTAATTTGATAATATATAATATTGGTATCTCGTTATGAATCTTGTTGTGTATACACTGAATGTTGAAATTTAGAGTTTTGGCTCTTGTAATTTAATACATATAAATAAATGTGACTATACATAGTCAGTATATATATCATATAATGAAACATTTATATTTTAATCAAATTAATAACGTCTAGCCCGAAGGTATAACCTATGTATATATACTAATTAATTATGCAATATAACATATATTATGTAGAATACCTTAATATTAATATTAGTTATATCATTATATAATCATCTTTGACTATAAGTTTCCCTTATAATATAATCGTATAATGTATTTTTACCAACATAAATTATGAATTATAATTTGCTATTGAAAATTCATTTTAAGTTAACTAATTATTAATTATCATAAAACCATTTAATCATCTTTGATTATAAGTTTCCCATATAATCCTATCCATGTATTTTTGTACTAGTATAGAATATGTATTATAATTTGTTAATTTTTAACTATGTTTCCTTATTAATGTACTGAAACTATCTACTTTATAGGTTACATATGAAACTTCATATGCTCGTTGCGGCCATCTGCTTATGTCCATAAAAGTTTGGAGGCTTCCAAGGTACATGAATTATGGAATTCTGATATTGAAAATTCAGTTTAGGTTAACTAATTAATAATTATCATAAAACTATTTAAGCAACTATTGGTATGTTCTTCGGAATTATTATTTTCAACAACATAATTGTTTTAATTATTATATTAGAAATAAAATAATCAAATATTTATCTATCATTTGATCTATAAAGTATATTTCAAATAGTCATAGAAGTACATAAAAAGAGTACTTTGTTGGAAGTACCAATTGAATATAAAATTTAAATTACTAGTAATAATTACTAAATAATCGGTTAAATAAAAGCTGTATAACTTTATAATTTATTTATCAATTTTGAAAAATTAAATTCATTTATAAACTAATGAATTAATGAGTCTTTGTTTGTATACAATTTATTTTATACTATAGTGGTTGCTATGATATAAGTATTTTCCAATTAAATGCAAGAATTTTAGATCACAAATAATGTAATATATACAAATGTATTATAATGTATTTATTATACATATTATTCATATAACATACAATAATCTTTATATATATAAATATTATTTTTCATGTCATATATTTTATGTATTCTATATTATACATGTACATATATGTATGTAATATCATTTACTAAATGGTAATTCAAAATTTGATTGTAATAAACTTTAAATGCTATTTACACAAAATAATATTTTTTATATATTACTCTTACTAAAAATTCAATTTCTCCTTGAATAATGTAAATAATGAAAATAATGAATTGAAATTGTCAATATAAGTTGAAAATACAATAGGTTGTAATGTACTCATTTTTTATATTTTAATAATAATTATTAATTTTAAGTTGTCTTTGTTTATTGATGAAAAATACAACACATATTTATAAAAATATATAATAAATATTTGAATGAATGGATATGTAATAAAAAACTACTTAATTATAGAATGATATTTTAGTAAACTATAAAAAAATCTATTTACATTTCGCACGCGAACGACGTACCTCGCCTTAATCATCTTTGATTATAAGTTTCCCTTATAATATAATCGTATAATGTATTTTTTATACCAACATAAATTATGAATTATAATTTTCTATTAAAATTCATTTTAGTTTAATTAATAATAATTATCGTAAAACCTTTTAATCATCTCTGATTATAAATTTCCATTATAATATAATCATATAATGTATTAATGTTTTTATACTAGTATTTTATACAAATATGTATTATTATTTGTTAATTTTTAACTATGTTCACTTATTAATTTACTGAAACTATCTACTTTTTAGGTTATGTATGAAACTTCATATGCTCGTTGCGGCCTGCTGCTTACGTCTATAAAAGATTGGAGGCTTCCAAGAAACATGATTTATGGATTTATGGATTTATGATATTGAAAATTCAGTTTAGGATAACTAATTAATAATTATTGTAAAACTATCATCTTTAATTATAAGTTTCCCTTATAATATAATCAATTAAATATTGAAATATTTTGTTATTCAATTGTAATTATAAATCAGTAACATATTATTTATATTAATGTTATTCTTAACATTATTTATTTAGAAATAATATTTTTTAATATAGTTATTTTTAATAATCATTATAATGGCATATTTTATTTGCTCAATTTGTGTTAATATTAATTCATATTTTAAACATATTATTTATAGTCATTCATTTTCAAAAACTTATAATATGTCCTTATATAAACTGTTACAAAATTATATTAATCCCTATTCTCTAAAAAAACATATAAATCGTAGGTATTATTATGAAAATCGTTAAATAAATAATATTAATTCTATCGTAATTGACACTAATTTATTAAATAATAATGAAAACTTTGAGGTGTCTCCTACTATAAATATTCAACATACAAATGTATTAAATCAAATTCCAATGGAGTTGGGAATTATAATTATAACTATAGTTATCTATTTTAGATAAAGTCCGGTATTTTGTAAATACTATTAATACCTTTGAGCACATTCATATATATATATATAATTTATTTGTACATATTGTGTGTATGTATATGATTGTGCGTGAGTGTGCATCTATATGTATATATATATATATATATATATATATATATATATATATACATATATGTATATATATATATATATATATATATATATATATATATATATATATATATATATATATATGTGTGTGTGTGTGTGTGTGTATGAGTTTGATGACGTTATATGAGTGTATTTATGTATATCTGTGTGCAAGTTTTTGTATTTATGTGTATTTATATGTATGTATATATGTATACACATATATGTGTTCGTGTGAGTGTTTGTGTATTTATATGTATGTATATGTATATGTATGCGCGTGTGTGGTTGTGTGTATGTGTATGTGTATGTGTGTGTATTTATGTGTGTGATTATAGTTTACTATTTTGTTCCTGCTACTTTGCATACAATCGGTTTATAATTATACTTAACTACATTTAATCCTTTGTTAATTTTTAATACTTTATATATAATAATTATTTATGTATAATATATAAATATATATTTATATTACATTTTATTTTAGGATCCAATCGCCCCTACACCAGTTATCATATTTAATGAAAGGTTCACAGAAGGAAAGATAATGATGGACGGGTCGGTCATTATTAATATTATGAATACTACAATATCAGAAATGCTCTCTTTATTATTTTCGATATACTATATTTTTAATATTCAATCGCCTTATAAATAAAAATTAAGTTTTATGATATTTATGTCTTTAATATATGATTATAAAATTGTTCCGTCAAATACGGCAAAGAGATTTATTAAACAAATAAAAATGTAACTAATTTGTGTTCTAATATTTAATTATTTTTAAATGATTACATAATTTATATAAATTTGGTTCTTTTGGATCTGTATGTTATTTAATTTGGTTCTGTGGAGTTTACTTTTGGTTATTTAAGGAATCTATATATTATTTTAATTTGATTCTTTGGAGTTTATTTTTGGTTCTTCGAGGTATCTTTATATTATTTTAATTTGATTCTTTGGAGTTGACTTTTGGTTCTTTAAGGAATCTTTATGTTATTTTAATTTGGTTCTTTGGAGTTGACTTTTGGTTCTTTAAGGAATCTTAATGTTATTTTAATTTGGTTCTTTGGAGTTGACTTTTGATTCTTCGAGGAATCACTATTTTGGTTCTTCGTGCAGAACCAGTAATTTAGGTTCTTTGAAGAACCGATTTGGGTACCGCATTTGTGGCAGAATGAAGAACCCGGTTTGGATCTTCAAAGTACCATATGTTTTAAGAGTGTGGGGACTACCGTAGTTAATCGTGGTTAAGAGAAGAAAGATAATAGTAAGATTTGTCAATAATAATAGAGATATTGAGGTTTGTCAGATATTAATTAAATCATGTTAATGCTAAGCCATATATACCTACCCATCATATAATATACTATAGTTAGCCTCGAGATTAATATGTCATGGTCCAGGGTATAATATAGAATATACAAGGTAGGTTAAATATTATATATATGTGTATGTGTATATGTGTGTATGTGTGTGTATGTGTGTGTATGTGTGTGTGTGTGTGTGTGTGTGTGTGTGTGTGTGTGTGTGTGTATATAATATCTATTTAAACACATTTAAAATACTTTGTAAAACATTATTCACAAATTTAAACTACAAAAGTACAAAATAATAAAATATATACTAAATTTTATAACTAAAATGTATTTAATTAAAAGCTAATAATACTAATTACAGTTATAAATATATTTAGAAACACCACATTTATAAAAATTAAATCTGTCAAAAACCATTCAATCAAAACAATGATGTATTTACAAAAGTACCTATATATTATTTATAAACCCTGAACATATTTATAAACTTATTTATAAGGCAGAACAATATTCAAATTAGTTATTAATTATCGTAATTGTATCCCTATACTTTCTATGATACAATTAATGAAGTATATAACATTCTTATTATAATAATATGTTTTATTTATCAATAGAATTATATTACTTAAGTAATAAAAGCATATAATCGTGACTTCTTTCGACAGTATACTGTATATACATATATGTATGTACATATATATATTTATGATAGTATTAAAAGTGCTTATTAATACTATTATAATATATCAATACCCAGCAAACAATTTATCAACGCTTTTGGGCGCTTCAGTTCCGAATCACATAGATTCGTCGCTTTTTCGACGCTCTTGGGTGCAACATCGTCCAAAGTACAATAGAACAATTCGACGCTTTTTTAAAATTGTCATCAAAGAAACGAATTAATTCCGGGACTTTTTCTTTGGCGCAGTGCGTCTAAAAGCGTCGAATATATTGTTTGCTGGGTATGTCTTGTTTATATCACCAAATAAACAAGCGAAAAATGTATTAATTCGAAAGTTTATTTCGAAATATATATATATATATATATATATATACTAATTTGGTATGTTATTGTATTGAAATAATCTATTAATAAAATATGATAAAGAGGGAATATTTATTTCAGGGCGATTTATTATAGAAACGTATTTACTTTTTCGCCTTCACCCTTTTGTCACATGGTTTGTATTCGCCCGCCAGTTCCGTGGATAATCTCTTCTCTATCTCGCTTTGAATCCATTGGTTCTCCTCCTTGGATCCGGCATCTCGCATTTTATCGTAATAGGGCTTCTTTTGAATATCGGTCATTCTGTCCCAAACTTTCGTAATACATTTTGCCATTTCGTCCACAGATTCGAAGTCTATCTTACACTTTCTATTTCGTTTCATCGCGTGTACTTCGTTCACGAAATAGAAGAACGCCGGGTACACTAGTTTTTCGTCTGATTTATGGGCGTCATCGTTACGCCCACTCGTGTCCTTCGGTTTCATTTCGCCACGCCCTTTCGTGTGTTCTCGTGTACGTTTTACTTCGGAAATCTCGTCTGCAACCTGGCAACCGTGTCGTATACGTTGCCCGCTCCTAGATACGCTAGGTTTAGTCTTAGGTTTAGGTAGGTTACACTTGTTGCATATATTGTGTGTCGGGGGCAGCAGTTTCCGGACGTAACTTCGCAACTTGTCACCTATAGAGGGCGTTCGACGTAGGACTATTTCACTGACGTGTTTCTTTATCGTCTTCTTGATGTTTATACTTTTATCGTTGATTTTAGTGACCGCGACGTGCACATTTTCGAATGCTGATTTGGTGATTTGATGTTTACATTGATGCGTATCAAGAGACGGTTCTATTTTGTCTTCTATTAAGAATTCAAAAAATTTGAGGAGCATCGATTTTTCCTGATTTTCTCCGTCCATTTTCGATAATATTTTAATATAGAAGATGACTTGTGACGAAGTAATATCTTGTATTTAAAGCTTTGCTCCTATGTATATAGTTTTCCTATATTAAGTGTGTGTGTGTGTTACGTGTTAGATTTAGTTTAAGTAACTTTGTTTAATCGTGTATATTTATTAATTTAGTGTTTCGTTTATAAACGAAATAATTTATACGTTATAAAGAATTAATTAGTGGGTTTTATTTAGATTTTATAAATGGAATGTTTTAAATTAAATATATTATAATAATTGTAATGAATAATAACATATAAGTTCGATACATTAGATAGTAGTAGTAGTAGTAGTAGTAGTAGTAATAGTATTTATTTATACACAAAGATTAATATAATATTCTACAATGTGTTTTACTGTTTGTCGAACAGTTTACAGGTGTGGGTTCCGTGATTTAACGATCATCCGTAAAAATAATATAATAAAATAAAATAACATTCTTAAATATAATAATATAATAATAATATAATAACACGATTACATTTCAAAGAGGGTTAGATATGTGGTATTTTAGTGGGGAACGTTTGAATAGCTCCTTGAGTTTATATTTGAAAGTGGTGATTGAGATATCTTCTTTGCGTATGGATTGGGGAAGTTTATTCCAGAGAGTTGCACCTCTCCAGCTAAATCGTTTGTTACTGTACTTTCGTAGTCGTGTAGTCGGTATGTCAAGTCTATATGTTTGTCTCAGTTGTCTGTTAGTGGTTTGTTTGTGAAGTAAAGTATGTAAATTATGAGGTTGAGTTGTTTTTGTAGTTTTGTAAAGTATAGTTAGTAGTTTAATGTTGATGTTGTCAATTGTAGGTAGCCAGTTTAGTGATTTCCGTAAGTTCGTAATGCTATTAGTGTAATCTGTGTTTTTTAGATTAAAAATAATTCTAGTAGTTCTATTGAATACCAGTAAACTCGGACCAGGTAAACTCGGACCACTTTTGAGGTAAACTCGGACTACTTTTAAAGTAAACTCGGACCACTTTTTAAAAACATAAAGTAAACCCGGACCACTTATTAAAAACATAAAGAAGATTCGGACCACTTTTAAAATAACTATATTTTGTTTATTACCTTATATAATTATATTATATCTGTTAAATAAATTATAAAAAGAGTCATTTAATATGATATTTTTGTGGAATTATATACTTAAATAGGTAAACATTTAATTTCAACTCGCACCACTTTTGAAGTAAACTCGGACCACTTTTGAAGTAAACTCGGACCACTTGTGAAGTAAACTCGGACCACTTATTAAAATAACTTATATATTGTATACTTCTATCATAATAAATATAGCTTCTATCGTGGTTCTCGTCGGTGATATACATAGAGCTAGATATACGATGGTGATATACGACAATTTAAATTATGTTAAGTTATTAAATGTTATTAAAGTCATATATATGATAAAGTTATATATATATATATATATATATATATATATATATATATATATATATATATATATATATATATATATATATATATATATATATATATATATATAATGTCTTTAATAATTAAATAAAAATGTAAATATAATTATATACAGTGAAATTATACTTTTAACTTATAAGTTAAAGCATATTATATGTTAGAAATATACAATATATAGTTTATACGGTTGGTCCGAATCTTCTTTATGTTTTTAATAAGTGGTCCGAGTTTACTTCACAAGTGGTCCGAGTTTACTTCACAAGTGGTCCGAGTTTACTTCAAAAGTGGTGCGAGTTCAAATTAAATATTTACCTATTTAAATATATAATTCCACACAAATATCATATGAAATGACTCTTTTTATAATTTATTTAACAGATATAATATAATTATATAAGGTGGAAGTAAGTTAAAGCATATTATATTATAGAAATATACAAAATATAGTTATTTTAATAAGTGGTCCGAGTTTACTTTATGTTTTTAAAAAGTGGTCCGAGTTTACTTTAAAAGTGGTCCGAGTTTACCTCAAAAGTGGTCCGAGTTTACCTGGTCCGAGTTTACTGGTACTCGTTCTATTTACTAATCGGTCAATATTGTTAGTAACTGTTTTGTTTTCTCCGGCTAGTAAAGAGTTACAGTATAGAAATCTAGACATTATCAGTGAATTTGATAGAATTATAGCTGTATGTTTGGTTAAGTATGGTCTTAGTTTTTTTAAATTATATATATGAAAGGAAGAAGTTTGTTTCATTTTACTGATATGTTTAGTAAAGTCGAGTTTGTTAGTAAAGTGGAAACCTAAGTTAGATACAGTTAAACCTAAGATAGGTACATCTACATCTACATCTACCTAATAATAATATTCAACTTTCAATCAAATTATTAAATATAGGTGTATATGTATATAGGACATACATTATAGGTGTGTATGACCTACCTATGTGCCTATGTGTAACATAGTGTAGTTATTAGGTAATTGTGTAGGAATTTATCATAATATATAATGAACTATATTAGTAGGTTCTCCTATTAGTATTAGTATTACTATTATTATTATTACCAGTATTATTAGGTACATCGACTTATTAATTATGATATATTAATATCGATAAGATATTACGATTAAGATTACCCGGTTGTTAAAACTAAATCATATAATATATATTAAATTATTAATTATTCGTATAATCTCATTTATATCCTATATATGTGTTTACCAACCATATTTACCTACTTATTAATAGTTATGCTAAAGATATGGACGAATATTAATAAATAGAGTCCATGAATTTCCTTGAGATAATATTAATTTTAGTTCGGAAAAGTGTATTTTAAATACATAAATAACATATTATTCCTACTACTACTACTACTACTACTACTACTACTACTACTACTACTACTACTACTACTACTACTACTACTACTACTACTACTACTACTACTACTACTACTACTAGAACAATATCCCCTACATACACCAATCACATTAATACAGTAAAAACTCAACCACTTGTTAACTCCACATCTACCCCACACACACTTAACCATCAACGATCAATATTAGAAATCATACCTACCATATCAATACCTGAATATAATATGTCTATCTCAGCCACTCCAACTACAACCCATATTACTGCCACTACTATTAATACTACTCTTACCACTGTTACCACCACTACTGTTATCAATAATACTAATGCCACCACCACTAATAATCCTCACATAAAAGCCGCTACTCTTAACGCACACTCGATTAGAAACAAGGTTGATAATATAATTTAACTATTCAAAGATATAGATCTTGACATTCTATGCATCACTGAAACGTGGCTATCTACCAATGACACACCCATCATTGCATCACTGAATAATGATACACACCATGTTGTGCACCTCCCTCGTGCTGGAACCCACTATGGCGGTTGGATAGGTATTCTCTATAACAATAATATTAAAATGACCAACAACAAAGATCTAGAACAATTACACTCTGAAGCATTTTCATGTACATTCTATCCCATCAACTCACACCCATTCACTTTTATTACAATATATAGGCCCCCACATCATTCCATTCCTAAATTTATTGTAGAACTGAATAATCTATTAAATACCACACACATGATACAACAATTCTAGGTGACTTCAATATACCTATATCCATTAATTCACATTACTCCAAACTACTTAACAATACTATAGAATCCCACAACTGTATTCAACATGTCAACAAACCAACATACTCACCTGGAAACATCCTTGACTTAATAATAACTCACGAAACGAACACCTCTATCACAGACATTACTGTTAACCGACTCATAACCGACCATCATTAGTCACTTTTTCAATAAACTCTCCTAAACACAAACGACAACCTATAACCATACATTACAGACAAATAAAAAGCATAAACATCACTAACTTCATCAACGACCTCAACAAACTACTAAATATTTCCTCTGACCACACTGACATCACAAATTTCGATATGCTCATTTCAAAAACAATGTACAAACATGCACCCTTGATCACCAAAACAATCACTAAACGCAACAACACTAAATGGTTCAGCCCCAACTTTCCACAACTAAACGCAAGCTGAGAGCTGCCGAAAAAATATGGAGAAAATCTAAAAGTAATGATGACATGCTTCTTTTTAAACAGCAATCTACAATATATAGACGTATGAACATAAGAGCTAAACAAGACTATTATATTGACACGATTAAGGCTGCTGGGAATAATACTAAAAAACTCTTTTAGATATCCTACTCTTTACTTGGCCGTTCTACAACTCGCATTCTCCCAGACATTCCATTACAATCAATGCCTATACACTTCGATACCTACTTCAATAATAATATAACAAATATAATCAATTCCCTTCCATCTTTAACGCTACCACCGATAACAATCTCCATATGTAAATTTAATACTTTTAACACCCCAACCTTGATAACTATCGACTCGCTCCGACAGGCTGTCAAATCTGCATGCAAACTTGATCCAATACCAACTCCATTACTGCATATACTATCTACACAACTTACACCCCAATATAAAACTATAATCAACATATCCCTTACATCAGGTATCGTTCCTACCTCAATTAAACTGGCACTCGTCACTCCTATCATAAAAAAACCAACAACTAGAAAAATCCACTATGTCCTATTACCGCCCGATATCTAACCTGTCATATATATCTGAAACGCTAGAAAGAGTAGTCTGCTCTCAACGCAATACTTATCTAAACGCTAATAATATACTTAATAAATATCTTAACTTACTCAACATCCCTCAATCATAGTTCTACTCGACATATATGTTGCTTTCGACACAATTGAGCATACTATACTGTTACATCGCCTCGAAAGCATTGGACTAAGTGGAGTAGTTCTTGCCTGGTTCACCTCTTATCTCAGTGACTGCACATACTCAATATACAAATATAAAACCAAACCCCGCACACTATTACATGGAGTTCCACAAGGATCCGTCCTAGGCCCCATCCTCTTTAAATATATACATATCTCCCCAATTGGAAATATTTGATAACTACCCTGATATTTACTTCCATACCTATACTGACGACTTACACATTTACTGCAGCTTACCAAACCCATCAACTAACATGGCTATACTAAACAACTATCTAGAAGATATTCGACTATGGCTCTCAACCAACTCACTATCACTAAACACCCACAAAACACAAGCAATACTAACCAATACCACAAAAACCATACCAATCGTCCCACTCATTCAGATAAATAATCATGACATAAAATACTCCCCCCCACGCAAACAATCTCGGAATCACAATTGACCAAACACTGAATGTCTCCCAATATACAAAATACTTATCTAAATCCATTAACCGAACACTACACACAATCCGACTAATCAGACCATCTATAACTACAGAACTATCAACATTACTAGCAACCTCCCGCATACTTCCACGACTTGACTACTGTAACTCCATACTTCACAGACTCCCCAAAAACTCACTAATACCAATCAACCGATTACTGAATTCCACTGCACGAACTGTTTATAGAATCCCCAAATACCCCAGGACTCACATAACTCCATACTTAAAATCTCTTCACTGGCTTCCCATCACACAACGAATCCAATATAAAACCTTACTGATATCCCACCATTCATTCATCACAATCACCCAGACTATCTTACTGATATACTAATAGAAAATAACATATCTAGAATACAACGAAAAAACAATAAATACAAATTACTTATACATAATCCAAAATACATATCACGCAAACAAGAAACAGCATTCTCAATATCTGCTCCGAAATTATGGAACAAAATAAGAGAAATCTCTTCAACCCGACTCTTTAAACGCAAACTAAAAACACACTTGTTCGAAATCGCGTATAAATAACTTCGAAAACACGGCCGAAAAATCACACGATGTTGATGGCAGTGTAGAAACCATTAGGTTACAAGGCTACAAGGTTACTACTACTACTACTACTAATACATTAATTTTTGCCACAAAATTCTTGACCAACCCGAAAAAATTAGATTTTCCTTCTAGAAATTATTGAAGAACCATATAAACTGAATATAACGCACGCGATTTTTATGAAAATCAGAATAATTCACACGCTGCGCGCTGATTGGTTATGGGCATATAACACCCGGGTGTCCGACTGACACTGTCCGTATTAAGACATATAAAGTGACATTATTAGGGATTTACATGACCTCTAGATATATGCTTATAACTTATTTAATATTTGATAACAAATATAGCAATTATGTATATGTTTATGTTTTTTTTTCATAAATTTAAAAACGTAATAAACAAATAAGTTTATTGGATATATCAGCACTATTTTGAATAATTAAAAAAAAAACTTATTTAGACTATTTATATAATTATGGATATTTTATTTATTAAAAATTATTTTGTAGTACACAAATACTATATAAATATATTTATAGTTCTGAGATACCGAGAGTGTCCGTATTCGGTTACTTTCCCCTACTCCTGGTAGGTAGAACCTATTACATATATTTTTAGGCGTCAATGTAAAATGATTTAAAATAATTGGATTGCACAATTTATAGAATATTGTATACATGTAAATAGATAAACAGTTGAAAAATCATTTGGTTTATTACAAATTATTTTTTAAATATTTGTTTGAATTAAATAAATGCTATTTAACTATTACCCCATATTTTCATACAGTAAAGTAAATGTGGATAAAATAAAGCATAGTACAGTTTGATCATGGTATATGTATTTATAAAGTATGAAACATTTTTTATAATCCATAAAATTTTCAACAATTTATTTTTAAGATAACCTAAATGACATTTCCAATTTAAACAAGTATCTAGATTTATTCAAAGAAATGGTGTAGAAGTTACTTGAGATAAAAGTGTATTTTCTATATTTATATTAAATATTGTATAATTTGTTAATGACATACAATGCGTTTTATACATATTTATGGATAATTTATTAAGTTTAGACCATATAAAAATGACATAACAAGCTGATTGTAAGTTATAATGTAGATTATTAGATGATTTATCACTAATAAATATATTAGTATCAAAAATATTGCGAAGCAAAGATATAACACTCACTATATACTAGTGATGCAGTAAATGATGTCAGTCAAATCTAAATCATGATGCAGTATCAGTCTAAGTTAACTAAAGACTCAATTCGACTTTGGCTCGTTTTATTAGAGTCTCGGCTCGTTTCAGTATCGTTTTTTTTCCGAAAATGAAAGTCTCGACTCAGCATCAATAACCAAAAGTCTCGGCTAGGTATCATAAATCGTGCTATTATTTACACCACTAGATGAAATGTATATTATCGATTTAGATTTGCTGCGATTTACATACTACAATGAAATTACATGCAATATAAATTAGCTTTTACTCGCCACATATATGTATAGCATTTAAAACCAACATGTCCTATTTCTTGGTATAGATTAGTAATGAACACTTAGTTTTCATAATAAAAATTATAATTTAAAACATTATTTTTCATTTTAAAAGAGAATAGTTTGATACGAATTTACATTATAAACAAAATATAGTTTCAAAAATTGACTATCTGTAGGTAGCGCTGTTGGTTTTTGTATACAAAATAGAATTACACGATTTCGCGTGATTGTTATATCTTTCCTTAGAAAAATCTTTGTTAGTATCATCATCGAATTCACTCCTATTTCAAGTAGAATTTGCTCTATTAGAATAAAAACTAAACCTTCAAATATAGATATAGTACAGATATATGCACCTACTTTAGATCACACCGAACAAACTAATAACTGAAATCGAAACTAGGATAAATACATTGTAGAAAAATGAACTTTCGGAAATTACGTGGTGTTACCTATAAAGACAGAATAACAAATTATAAACAGAATATGGCAAGCTGGCCGTTACATAGACTTACTAACAATCGTAAAACGAAGATAATTAAAATGGTAGTCATATAACCATGTCTGAAGGACTAGCTATAGCTAGTTTATAAACTCATTCTACAGGGAAATGTTGAAGGAAAGACGCTGTGGTCGGCCAAAAAATATGTGGATTGACAATATCAAAGAATGAACCAGTGAAAGTATTGGCGAAACTTAACTGATGGCATATAAGAGATAGGAATGGAGAATATTTGTTTTGAACGTGACGAATTATTAACAAATATAGAAAAAAGCAATGGTCCAAGAATCTTGGGGTACCCCATAACAAATATTATATATATATATCAGATTTACTTTCATTATTTTGTACGAATTACTATCTGTCATTAAGATTAACTAATCCTGAGGTTTCCCTCTTATTCCATAATAATCTAGTTTGTTAATTATAATTCCATGGTTGACAGTATAGAACACCTTTTTTAGGTCTATAAACAATCATACACAATATTTATATTTATATCCAAAGATTCTATCTTTCGATCAACTTTCTTCTGTATTAATTGAGTTCAGTGTAGTTATATTTTTTCTAAAACAACATTTTTCATCATTAAATTAATAAGTTTGAATTTATTACAAAAAGATAAAAGTTTATTTGAAAATAATTGTCTAGAATTTTTGAAAATTTAAGGTTAATGAAATAGGTGTATAAGGTGTAAGTTTAGTGAAATATGTGTATAAGGTTAATGAAATAGGTGTATCATTATTATAATTGTTACAATACCCAGATTTAAAAATAGGAATAATTTTAGATCTTTTAAAAAAACTAGGAAATAATCCATCATCAAATGATTTATTAAAATGATACATTAAAGGATTTATAATAGAGGATATTTCTTGAATAGGTTTCATGCTCAAGTTCATCTCGGGTAACTTTAGGTTTAAAATTATTAATGACTAAATAAATCTCACTAGCTGATATAGGAGATAAAACCATAGAATTAAAATGTCGATTATTTAAATAATTAAGAAACGTTTTATTAGTTTTATCATCAATTTTATCAGTTAATTTATTACCTATTTGAGTAAAATAATAATTAATTTTATTAGAAATTGTATTCTCACTGCAATATTTTCCATTAATTTTTATTGTAATTTTTAATAAATTGGGTTTACTCTGATTAATTATAGAATTTTTCGATAGACCATTGCTTTTTTTTATCTTACTACATCAAGTAAATATATATATATATATATATATATATATAAAATATTCACATAATACATTATAATTCAGTAATAGATATTATTAATCTAATAATAAATTTTGTTAATTTATTTGAAAAATGTTTCTTTATAAATCTATAATATATTAATTTGAATAAATATGCATTTTCTGACATGCTATGATTAATATTAAAATATGGAGAATATTTATGTCTAATAAATATAATAGCATAAATACATTTGTGATCCCAAATATGTAGTTATTATATATAAATGATTATATATTCAATAGTAAATGTATGTTTATATTTTCATAAATTTTTATTATAAAACAATTTCATTTACATTAATACAATTTTATGTTTAATTTCGCATCAAACAAAAAAATAATATAATAATAATAACATAAATAAGTAATATATTATAGTACAATTAAATATGATAATCGTTGGTATAACCAGTAGTAAGTAGTAGTAGTTGTAGTAATAGACTAATAATTACAATAATCTTAGAATTAAATGAAAATACTGATTAAAGGAAAATGGCAAACTTATGAGATGTAAAACAAAGACACTAGAAGTATGCGAATAAAGAGTATCGATGTTTCCTATTGGGTATGGGGCATTTATAGTTAGCGAAAAATATAATGCAATGGTAATATCATAAATGTTAATACAGACATATTTACGCATACACACACACATATATTTATATATATATATATATTAATTGTTATTAATAAGCACATATATTTGCGCTGATGGAATTCAATATGTGGCGAGGCAATGCTGAGAATGTATGTATATATTTGACTTAGAGCGAGATGTGACATGAAGGTGATCGTACGACCTTCGCCTTAATGACCTTCATTGAGTGGAAGTTGCTTTACGGAACCATCCGGATACTGCAGACTTTGCGTTGGTGATCACGTCGCCTGTGTATTGTTGTGGGCATTAACATTCATTAACAAGTTTAATTAGTTCAACATTTTCTATAATAAATATCGTTCATATATGATTCAATTAATAATGTATCAATTCATTATATATGTTGATATTGATGTGGCAATTATAAAATATATATCGCAAATAACTAATCGTAATTTTAGAAAATAAATATTTGTAAATATATTTTGCGGGTTTGGAACTTATAATGTGTTATCTATGGCCGTTAAGAGATTAGTAAAGTGATTAGCAAATCTATTGTTAATTATAATTACGGCAACAACGAGCAAAGGTCTAGGTCTTATTTTGAAGCCTTTTAGAAAATAAAAAAGAAAATTAAAAACTAATCCTATAAGAAAAAACAATGAAAATAAATTATTCCAATAAACCATCTATAATCTATATATATACAAATGTTTAAAACATAACCTATATCAACTAATGTATAACATATATGCCTGTAGATAGGTATTGATAACAAGATGCATGCTGGTTAACTTACCTACTGCTTTGCCAGTTTCGGCTACTACTCGGGTTGTTTGTGTGACAGCAGCATTCAAACGTTTCCCATTATCACTTTGCATACTTCTGTGTTAAGGTTTCATTAAGGTTGCTTAGTAAACTAATAATTACATTAGCTTATGATTAACTAAGCAAAATAATTACAATAAAAACACATATATATATGTATTTTATATAATTTATAATTAAATAAAAATAATGTTAATAAAACATGTAATAAAACAGTTTACATATGTAAGGAATTACATTTAAATATATAAGTTCAAGCTGAGATATATACTTATGAATGTATACATACGATGTGATAATACTGTAATACTATAAGTAGGAAACAGCACCTCAACAGTATACATCTAGTGTATGTAGAGTACTAACTGCGATAGTTTAATTTTCATGTCAGAAACACTCAGCTGACCTTGATTGATGTGTCTGAGCGTGCGAGGAGGGGTCGGGGGTTAATACGGTGCTACAAAGATAATAGACTATGCGACTACTACTTATACTCATACTATAAGTCTCATAAACCATGGAATTAGGTGGACTGCTATTGGAGATTGTTCACCAATGTGAATGGCAATACTCATTGTGTTTACATTGGTACATCATATTTTCAATACAAATTCACAAACATTACTATGATGATTCTCAATTTGGATATTTTTCATATCAATCGATAAATTATAAAAAATATCACTGAATTATATTTGTATATATATATATTTAATTCAATCAATTCTCAATGTACGCTGATAATTTGAATGGTGAAATAAATGACATTGCAGATTGCTATAACAGTGTATCTAATGTGTAAGCTAGCAGTACTACTACTACTGCTACTAACCCAGGCACCACCTGTCTAATCAAAGAGAGATCACCTCGACTTAAAGCTCTCGCACGCCACGCTCGGTAGTTGTGCGTGTGTTTCCATGCGTCCACAAACAGCGGGTTGAAGTCATCATCGAGCTTTTCTTCTGTGTGTGCATGTGTGTGCATGTGTGTGTTTGTGTTAGTGTGTGGGTGTGTTAGTGTGTGTGTGTGTATGTTTATGTGTTAGTGTATGGGTGTGGGTGTGTGTATCTGTGTGTGTGTGGGTGTGTGTAGAGTAAACATGCATTCATCTATATGCATATTGAATTGAATATAGTTTTGAGTTCAGAAAGCAAATACAATTTCTGCTCAAAGGAGATTACCAGAGATTATCTCATAATCTATACTCACAAAAAGGGAACTCTCCAATATACATTTCCGTTACATTTCATTATACACAAAAGGACATCTGCTCCCTTTCTATCACCATAGTTACTTTATTATATCCACCATTCTATATAATGTAATACCTCAATATTAATATAAGTATATATACCACAATACTAAAATAGGTATATATTTATATAATTTTGTACTTGATTATTCAATCTAGATATTATTTAAAGCCTTAAATACTATATTTATTGCATTATGGTCCATAAAATTATGTATTAGCTGTAATATAATTTAATACATATTGTATTATTTATAATTTGGAAATAAATAATATAGAAAATATGTTTTAATTTATAACCAAATTTATAAATAATTTCTCATTATAATAGTGTATTTTCATGTTTTTTTTTGTAATTTTAGTTTATTTAATAGGGTAGGATGGAACCCTGGAGTTAAAATATGTTAAATATTTTAATTTTTACAATATTTTTTTATTACGTATTATCCAAGTTCTGTATATTATATATCATATTCTAAAATATTTTGTAATATTTTTGAGTATTTCTATCAATATAAAGTGTTGTACGAGAGTAATCAAATTAAAAATCATATGAAATTGATGACTTCAAATAAACTTTGAATGTAATTTTCTCAAGTTTTTACTTTTTCATTTAGTAACCACATGTAAATGCCAACTACTTTTTTAATTTATATTATTTTTATCTGAAATTTTTACTTTAAATGTATAACATAAACCAATATAAATACTAATTTATGTTATATTATATTTTATATTAATTAATATATATTAAATAAATGATGATTATGTAATATATTTATAATACAAAATATTCATAGTTTTTAAACTATTTTTTTTCATTCTTTTAAATTAATTGTATTTATAAAAATTATAATATATATGTATTAGGATAGTATCTATTGAACAAAAAAAAATTATGTAATTATCTTAATTAATTTTTTATCCCAAACTTTTTCGGTGGAGCTATAAATAGCGATGTAGATGAACTCCAGCGCCTACCCAAAATAAAATTCCATTTTAAATATACATATATATATAAATATATATTATATAAATGTGAAAATTCATAATTAATTGTTATAATATAATAATACAAATTATATTAATTACTTGGATTAATGTGATATATTTTGAAAATTTAAATAATAATATTCATTTATGATGTGATTAAATTGTGAAATTTTAATGATTATAAAAATTAGAATTGACCAAACAATGATGTTATATAGATAACTAATAAAATCTAAATTCATATAATTTATTATCATTGTTTTTGTTTTTATAATTGTTATAAATAAAGAATGGAACTAATGAATAATATTTATTTATAATATTAAAAAACATCTTTATTTAGTAGACAATATATATATTAATGTAATATGCATTCATTCAATGAGAACATTAACTAGGTACATTATATGACAGTACACTATCTGAAATGTAGACTTTAAATATTTAATTCCGGTTACTCGTAATAATTATTTCTCTAAATTTACTCATCTGCTCAAATTCACCGACAAGTTTTAATAATTAATATTGTATCCTAAATTCATTAATATAGTGTATATATGAATAAATAATTCAGTAAATATATAGTTTAGTTATATAGATTTTTACAAGCATATATATCTGACAACATTTCTAGCAACAACCTGGAAATTAGATAAATATTGAATGATAAGTGTGATTATAATGTAAGCTTTATATTTCTATCTATATACTTATAAACATCAGTGTCACGATCTAGGAATTCCCTTAAATTAATAAATAGTGTACGTCTACATGATTATTTTAAATATAAATATTAGTTTTGAATGAATATTTTTAAATATATAAATATCTGGTAATTTTATTCCGAAATATAAATAAATATATCACTGAAAAGTATGTAATTCAAATATAAAAAGTTAACATTACAGGAGATAGAGCGTATATGTCCTGTCCTGATATAAGTTAGTTTATTATAAATATATTTAATATATTATATAATTTAAAAAAATGATTCTTTAAAATTTTAAAATTAATGAATAAATAATATAATATATATTAATAAAGTATTAATGTATATTGTATATTAATTAAACATAATATCACAAAGTAGGAATATTATTATTTACATTAAATAAATATTTGAAATTTAAAAATAAGTTGTTTATAGTTTTGGGTGAAAATAATTGTTTTTAAATTATTTAAGAAGTAAATTAATATAGGCACCTAATAAATATACAAATATATATATATATAAATGTACATACTAAACATATATTAATTCAAGTATATTATGTTATAATATCTTAGTTAGCGTACTTCTACATACTGATATGTATGGTGTAAAATGGTTTAACACCGACTTTACACTTAGTGTGGTCTGATACTTCTCTAGTGAGGCTAGCATTACAATGTTGCTGGTCAAACCTTGTTTACTGGACACTGTCGCTAGCAGAGAGGTCAGGTAATGCGTGAACTGCATGCGGATCCATTCATCCCCTCCTTCCCAATCTATAGCGACCAATCATAAGGTGGTATTAGTGATACTTTATGATTATTAGTAATTCATTATAACTAATAATGTTAGATATTTACATGAAAAATTATGAAATAAATGTTAAAAATCGTTGAAAATAGTACTTTAATTAGGAATTATTTTGCATTGCCTTACTACTATTACTACTACTACTACTACTACTACTACTACTACAAACTTGTATCCAGGGTAAGAATAGAACCGTTTTCATCGCTGGCTGGATCAGACCCTGGTGGACAAACCTTGCGAACAAGATTGTCCACAAATCTGAGGTCGGCGGTGCTAAGTTGAAGTTGTTTCCTGAGTTCGGGCTCGATGATTTCTATGTTCAGTGATGCGATACTATTGGACGGCAACTGTCAGATGTTCGGGTTATGTCGTACATATATGTTATAACTAATAAATGATAAATATCATAAATAATTGCAACTTTCTATACAAGATTCATTAGCACTATTTAATTATATTCATGTTATAGTACCTATGAGGTATTCAGATATCTAGCACTATCTACAATGAAGGCGTATGTAAAAGACATGTATACATAGACTTTTTCTAATACATATAATATGAATATAAGATTTAGTGTTAACCTAACATACAGGTTGATATAGAACGCCTCTTATCGAGATATCAACCTATCAGTAGATCAACGAATATAAACAATATATATATATAAAATAATCTAAAATAATATAAAATAATAGTAATAAATAATATTCTCAACAATATGAAAAACCAATCAAATTACATAATAATAAGCATGAAATATACACACAAATAACCACACCCACACATACTTCTACACACCCACACATACATCTATACATACCCCTTCACACCCACACATACCCCTACACCCCCACCCACACATACCTCTACACCCCCACACACACATACCCCTAGACACCCACACCTACACACCCACATATACCCCTACACCCCCACACACACATACCCCTAGACACCCCTACACACCCCCACATACCCCTACACCCCCACACCTACACATACCCCTACACACCCATCCCCACATACCCCTACACCCCCACACACACCCCTATACACATACCTCTACGACTACATCCAGTAGTTGTCGTCTCTGTTTGAACAGGATGTTCGTGGCCCCTATTACGAAACCCCTAACGCTGGGGTCCGTCATGATGTCATAGTACTGCAGCGATAGGTACGGGTGACACAGGATACCCTGAGGAGGGGTGGGGGTGGTTAACTTACGGGTAGTAATAGGGGCGTGCTTATCAATATTATCATAGTATATTTACTATTATCGTAATTAGGAGAAACAATATTTAAATGATATGATGATTGTAATCAAAATATAAATTTATCATAATAAAATATAGTTTTAAATCTTAATAGTGATATATAATCAAATCAATGTTAAAACTTACCCCTTTAAACAAATCCAAAGGATATCCATATGCAGATGTGACGGAATGTGTAGGGGTGTTTGGAGGAGTATCTAGTTTGCAATCTTTCGGTTCCTCATTGCGTGAGATGGTACGGGAAGATGAGGAGGATGCTATCGTTGTTGCATCGTCTACTGTCATTGCTGAAGATTCCTTATTGTCTTTGATATCAACTATGATATTGTCTTTGATATCGGCTAAGTTATTGTCTTTGATAACATTTACGTTATTGTCTTTGATATCTGCTTCATTATTGTCTTTGATATCCGGTGAATTATTGTCTTTGATATCCAGTTCATTATTTTTTTTGACATCAGTTGCATGGTTTATTAGATGTTCATCAGACAGTAAGATATCCTCAACATCACTTTCATCATTAGCCGTTTCTAATCTGTCAACTGATGCAATGAAATCTTAGCGTAAGTATGTATATTTACTCTTGTAATATTATTTTTATATCACTATTATTGAATGTGAACAAATAACTACATTAATAAAAATGATTTAATAAAAAATTGAAAAGAAATATTTAATATTATTAAAAATTATGAATTATTCAATATTATTCAATTTAAAGTTTTCAATATATTTTGATACTTACATTTATCATACAAAGTATTTTCTTTCTATTATTCACACAAAATATTTTATTTCTACGATTCATGCACACTTTTTTATTCGTATAATTTACTTTTTACTTTTTACAATATTTGAAAATTTCTTATTATTCTTTATTAATTTAAATAAGTTATATCATCATTGGAAATATTTGTAATATTATACTTTCGACTATATATTTATTTAAATAGAAAATCATTCATTGATATGACTTGTAATTCAAGTTTATGGGATATATTGACAACTAACATGGTGGCTCCATATGTTCAATGTTCACATCTGAGATACTTATATTATCCATTGATATAGAGTCCACTTGCAATTGTTCTAGTGATATAGTTGTATTCAAATAGTCATTGGATATTATATTATTTATTACATATCATTAGTGATTCATCAATTCACATGCTTTATAATGGTTGAAGACATACAATACTCTAGTAGTTATATATAAGATTATAATCTTTAAAATAATATAATTATAATATAATTTATTTTAATTCAAAATTTTAATCGCAGTCAAGAAATTAGTCAATTATTTTAATACCTTATATTATCATTAGTTTTACAACAAACAGATGTAACCAATTACCTTTAAGTTAATAATAATTATTTAGTTTGTGATATATAGAGAAAGAGAGAGAGAGAGAGAGATAGAGAGAGAGATGAATGAGGGTGGATAATGATGACCACTAAACCTATGTGGTCGTCTATAAGGTCGTCACTGTCGATGTCTATTTGGAGATGTCCAGCCGTGAACTTTAGTTCAGGTTCTTCCTTCAATAACTCTAGAATGTAATGTAATGTGGGGTATAATAGTGATATGCAAATAATATAGAGATGGAGGAAGGGAAACATGCGAGAGGTTATGTGCTATTGGACTGCTATTACCTATGCTATTTCACTACAGATATTAAGCAGTGGTTAAGACATCACATATGCTGTATAAATATCTAATCTGTCAGAATATCTACATAGTAAACACCTTCAGCCATACACATAATCACCTACACCTACTATTAGTAAATGCAACAGAAATGAGATAAAACGAACGTGATGTAAAGTTATACAATAACTATTTAGTTGTGAAATTATTTGATTTATTTCGAGTGCTTTAAAAGTCATAAATAACAATAATGAGCAGTGAGTGTAATTGCATTAACGGTGGTTACCTTGTTCTTCTTCATTATTGTCTTCGGGTGGCTGTTCAGTAGAGAAAGTTCTTATCAGCATGTCGGTAACTGATAATGTAGTGAAGGTATGCATATGGGCGAGGTAATAGAGATGTGTAGTGTAGGTAATAGAGATGTGTAGTGTAGGTAATAGAGACATAATACACCCAGGTGGCGCTAGTGATTACCTTTCACAACTTCACCAATGGGATCGCTGAGAATTCTTTCCCTAAAGCTCTCCGCCTGTTTATTCACGGGTCCACCTTCGTCTTTCAGTGATATGGTTTCACTGGTGGCGAATAATGTTAAGGTAGAGTTCACCTTGTATCATATACAACAGTATTATGTTATAATGGTTAAATACACGCGCTAATACGTTACTTAGTCAACAAAGTGTGAATACATAATATATAGTATAATAGTTTAATATTATTAAATTAGTGTTATTTGAAAAACAAGATTTATGATTTAATATATCATCAGAATATCAGTAGTTCTTATAACACGATGTATACCCATACCTTTCATAGCAATGTTACCGTGGGTTTAAGGGGCTTGTATAACATATTACAAACTATATAATATTGTTATCTGATTATAATTATGTGTGTGTATCAACTGATACATTGTTCTAAAGAGATATGTGACTGTGGTCGTCTGATAGACTATATTATAACACAGAGTATTATACAACAACTGTTAATAAGTAACATCATTTAAAATTATAGTATATTCTAGAGGTGAACATTAATATAATATATTTAATATATATATATGTTTTATTAAATCTATAAATAATTATGAAAATTCAACAAAAGTGTGTATAGTATACAGTGTGTGTGTAATCTGTATTAATGAAAGTGGTGAACTGGGATTATGGTTGAGCTGGACATAGAGGTGTTTGATGAGGGGTAAACCTATTATCGGAGTCATAGTGCAACTCCAGATAACCGCTAAGGGAGGAGCCAGTGGAGTTAACGTCCAGTGAACTGACCACAACATCAGAAGGGGGCTCACTGCTTTCTGATAGGCCATGTTCTATTAGATCTGTAAGTGGGGGTGTAAAGGGGGTGTAGTAGAAGGGGGCTCACTGCTCTCTGATAGGTAGTGTTCTATTAGATATTGTAATAATATGTGTATTAGGAGGGGGTAATAGTGGGGGTAAAACATTGGTTTCTAATGGGATCTCAATGTATAAAGGGGTAGTAGTAGTAATAGTAGTAGTAGTAGTAGTAGTAGTAGTAGTAGTAGTAGTAGTAGTAGTAGTAGTAGTAGTAGTAGTAGTAGTAGTAGTAGTAGTAGTAGTAGTAGTAGTAGTAGTAGTAGTAGTAGTAGTAGTAGTAGTAGTAGTAGTAGTAGTAGTAGTAGTAGTAGTAGTAGTAGTAGTATTAGTAGTAGTAGTAGTAGTAGTAGTAGTAGTAGTAGTAGTAGTAGTAGTAGTAGTAGTAGTAGTAGTAGTATTAGTAGTAGTAGTAGTAGTAGTAGTAGTAGTAGTAGTAGTAGTAGTAGTAGTAGTAGTAGTAGTAGTAGTAGTAGTAGTAGTAGTAGTAGTAGTAGTAGTAGTAGTAGTAGTAGTAGTAGTAGTAGTAGTAGTAGTAGTAGTAGTAGAGAGCTAATACTACCACTAACCTGGGAATAATGATATGAAGGTCAGTAGTGTGGAACATACGACGTGCGCTGGAGTGGAATAGAAGATAACCTGTGTGTGTGTGTATGTGTGTGTATGTGTGAGTGTGTGCGCGAGTGTAAGTGTATGGGTGGTATAAAGAAATTGTAGTAGCAATATAGTAGAATAGGTATATTATAGATAATAAATGTATTTGTTTATATTCATATGTTTATGTTTATATGTGTGTATTTATATGTATATGTGTATGTTATTTATATTTATATGTTCGTGTATGCGTGTATAGGCTTGTGTATTAGGGTTGGTAATGATGGCAATCTTGTTGATGCCGAACATCCTAAACTCAAAGTCTGACCTAATGACCCCGATAATGAGGCTTATAATATATTTACTTATGTGCTTATCTTTATTATTTACATTTGACATAAACATCACTGAATTAGATAACATATACAGGCCAATCTAATGCCCCATCTAGATACATGCATAATTGGGCAAATATTTTGTATTATAAAACAAGTATTATGTATTATAATTATAGCGTATTTAATATTTTACACATTTAATATGAAAGATATTTATAAATATATACTATTGTATATAGATATATATATACACAAATTATTTAATAATTAATAATGTAAAATATAGTACAATGTACAATATATCTGTGAACTATAGATTGATAGTATGAAACATGTGTCTGTATCACAGTAGTTACTGAGTGTATGTTTAGGTGATGTAAAATATAATTCCTATTAATACGTATACATATATAGACGCCTTGTTTAAATCGTGTATACATTAATACAATGAGAATATAGTTTGTGTATGAATTAGTACTAATAGATATAAAAGATTATGGTAACATATTACTATTTAGTATTTGATAATTCTCTAATTATATCTAATTGTATTGTATATCACTAATCAATAGCCCAGATTTACATATTTAATAGGATTCTAAAACAAATTGAGGAAGGTTAATAGAAATTCTGAGATGATCGTAACATACCTCTAATGGTGATGCATGTAAGGAAAGGATACTCTCATATCGTTAATAATATTAATTTAATCTTAAAAAGTATATTAAATTAATATTAGTAACACTAAATAAATATTATTAAAAAGTAAATTAATAAGGAATTACTAAACAATATGGTTTATAGTTGTATTTAGAGTTAGAGAGGAATAGAGAGGAATAATAACTTATTTTCTCAAAAATTCTAATACTTTTAATTGTTTACAATACTTATCGCACTTTGTACTAACCGATTGGGTATTGTAACCTATCATATCATTGAGGTAAGTTATTTCAATTAATCAACAATACTCTATAATATTATCAAAAATATCATTATATAATTATTAAATATGTGAGTGTTTCTAGCTTCACATAAATTATTGTTGACTATTTCATGAATAATGTGCACATAATCGGTAATAATTCTGTTTACATTAATATTTCCACTAAAATAATCATTATGTGATAGAGATGATATGGAATAATATGTTCACTAAAAAGAAAACTACATTCTAAGTAAGTCATATACATGAATTCTATAATATTAATGCGTAATTAATTTTTTTTTTATTTTTTTATTTTTAAAATTGATTATAGAATATTTACTCTACTAGAAGTCAAAATATTATAGGCTAAAACGTCTATGAAGTATTCAAAATGTGATTTCAGAATTTTGTAATACTACCTATTTTTATTAAAATAATGAGAAAAGAAAATGGCGAAAAAATTACAGATTACCGATATTGTAAGTTAAAATTTGTAACGTTATTTTTCAAGTTTTAATTTAGTGATTTAAGTAATTTAGTAATTTATTATAAAATAATTATTAAATAAAAAAAATAGAAATCTAATTATTAAATAATTCATTATACATATATATATATATATATATATATATATATTAACATTGTGAATATTAATATAATAAAATAAAATTATATATAAATATCAATTATTTCAAGTGATTTAGAATTTTAAAAAAAAGCCCATCTAATCCCCTTAATAAAATTAGATATTTTGACAAACAAATTTATTTTTATTAGAATTAATGTTTAATAACTATAAATTATTAAAAGTTATATTAAACAATATACTGATGAAGGAACTAAATATATTTTGTAAACAGCTATATGTTTATAATTATAATATATAATATATTATAATAGATGATTTCACAATATAAAATATTATAAATATAAATGATACTACATATAAAATTAATATCATATAATATTAAACATAATATGAAAAATATATAAAACACTAATGTGAAATTATGAATCAATTATTTATAATATTTAATAAATTTATAAAAAATTATGAATTAATATATATTTAGTGTATATGTAAATGTATACAAATTATGAATTAATTTATATTTATTGTATACAAATATTTAATAAATATAAATTTATATTTATATGTGTGTAGTATTATATACAATATAAAAACAATATATGTTATTCTAATAAAAACAGTAACACACTGCTAATAATATATTGGGAGAGAGTGAATTATTGTGAAGTGACAGCATAAAGCAGGAACAGCAAATTGATGATGCTAATAATGATTTAATATTAATAGCCTCACAATTTCATATAGTATTTTTATATAAATCACATTTATTTTGTATTATTATTCTACATCAGGGGTTCTTAAACTTTTTTTGTCATGACCCTTTTCATGAAATAAAATTGTACTATTACCCAAAATTATTTTGAAAATAAAAAACAGATTTGCTTAAAATATTCATTAATGTGATTTTTAATTTGTTTCTTATATACTAAATCTGAAATATTTAGCAAAGTTTTGCTTAAAATACATCTCATGTATCTTTCTGCTTCAAGTTTATTTCTATTATTTGATTTTATATTCAATAATGTAGAAAATCCTTTTTCGCATAAATACGTTGATGAAAATAGCAAAAGTACTCTCAATGCAAATTTGTCGGTCTATTTTTGGATATTGTGATGAAATCTGATATGTTTTCTTCTTGTTTGAATACATTTTTCATGGATGTATTATTTACTAAACTAAGAAATTCGTTTTCCATTTCCTTATGAATATTATCCATAATTATAATAAACGGATTATTTGCTAGTCTCATTTGTATGCTTTCTGTATTTATTTTGGGGAAATAACTTTCAAATTCAATGTTTAAAGATTTGAGATTAGTTTTAATTTCATTATTGAGATTCTCCGATATATTACTACCATCAATCATTTGTTATAATCTTAAAAAACGAAAACATTAAATGTTTCTATTTTCTATTTTACTGATCCATAGTTTTAGTTTATCTATACATGTTTTATGCAATCTCTATGTATTATTATAATTGTATCTGGACCTTGAAGTTGAAAATTAAGAAGATTTAATGCTTCGAATATATATACGTAAGCTACGTTTTATTTAAAATTATCGGTAATCTCATTTAATAAATGTTATGCATTTTTACCTTGATATTTAAAATATATTTTTAATTCATCCATAAGCTCAAATACACGTGCTATAACATTACCTTTCGACAACCATCTGACAGCGGTATAATAAAAAGGCCCTTGTGAGTAGAATTCAACTCTTGACATAAAAGCCGAAAAATACTTGTATTAAGTGCACTTTTTTTAATAAAATTGACCATTTTGATAAGTATTTGTAAAACAGATTTCTTATTAATAGGAAGAGTTTTCGATGATAAAGCTTCTCGATGAATCATGCAATGTATAGTTATAGTGATATCTGGATTCTTCTTGTTTACTAAAGTTGCAAATCCTGATGTTGATCCTAGCATTGTTGGAGCTCAATCTGTGCATACACTAGTTAATGTTAACCAAGAGAGTTCTTCTTTTTCAAAAAATTCTGAAAATATGTTCATTACATCAATAGCCTTTGTCGTAGTTGTTAAAGGTTACAAAATAGAAATTCTTCTTCAACTTTGTTATCGCGAATGTATCGTACATATACTAATAACTGTGAGGTGTGAGAAATATCTTTAGATTCATCGAGTTGTAAAGAAAAATAAGGTGAGTTTGTGATGTTTGTTATTACTTGTAATTTAATGTCTTCTGACATTTCATCAATTCTATTTTTAATTGTATCATTGGATAAACTAATCTGAACCAATTTGTATACAGATTTCTGTTCGAAAATCAATTTGGTAGCTTTAATTATACAGTGAAACCCTAGGGTTTCACTAGAGTTTCTGCTATTGTGTATGGTTTTTTTATTGTCAATAAGAAGCGCTATTTTATAGGATTCTCTTGTAATGCTACTTGATTGAAACATTACACTTGAATCAGTGTCTAAACGTGATCGTTTAAGTTGAGTTTCTTTAAACTTGAAAAACTCAATAGAGGGGATACGTAGAGGAAATCATTGAATTGAAAGAGCAATTTATAAGTGTTACTTATTTTGGCTCGCAGGAAAATGTAACTCCTCGAATAGCTGAATTAATCCTACAATTTTTTTTTAAATATTGAGAATGTAATTGTTCACCAATAATAATACCAATTGAGATTTACTAATACACTGAATTTTCGGAGAAATCTTCTTTTTTAAATTTAATATTATTAATAAAAAACCCTATGACCCTTTGAAAAAACCCCATGACCCTTTTTTGGGTCATGACCCATAGTTTAAGAACCCCTGTTCTACATAGAAGAACTGCATATATATTAGCAAAGAGCATGTATTATATACAGGAGATTTCTAAGTAAAGTATAGATTGAATACATATAAAAAGAGATATATATATATATATATATATATATATATTGTTAAACAAAATAGAATTGCCTGAGTACATCATCCTTAATCCCTTCAGTAGTAGAGAAAGATAGCTCTCTAATCTGCTGTATATAATATATTATATAGTAACTGATATATATCTGATAGAAGAAATTAGCTGAGTGGTCAATATTTATGATAGTTAATATGTGTACATAAAGATTCTAATTTATAAAACTAAAGCTATTTAAATGATCAGAGTGGCTCAGTGGCTAAGGCGTCAGACACACAAGCAGTAGGAAACGGGTTCGACCCTCGTCCGGACCATTAATTAATTTTATAAAATGGGTCTTAAAATATTATTTAGAAGTGATCTTATATAATTGTGTATAAATAAATGATCGGCTCTCATTATAACCATGGATGCCTTAACATGAGAGCGGCTTTGAAAGGACATTAGAGTCATTTGGTTATAAGTGAAAACTTCATCTAAGTTCCTGGATGGGATGAAAATAAAGACATCACCAAATGACATTTAATTAAATGTCATTAAATGACACCACCAAAATAAAATAACAATATATATATATTTCTAACAGCATATTTCTATTATTAACAATGACAGCTGTCCCTATATCACCAGATAGCACTGATCTATATAGTAAGCATATTTCAATTGTTATGAACATATCTTTATATTATTATATCTATGTTATTTTATGTGTAAATATTTATATTTATATGTATGTTATATAATATAACAAGGTAAATATAAATTTAAAATAAATTAAATATAAATTAAATATAGATACAAATAACAATAAATACATGTAGTTTATATATAAATATTAATTGAACATATTTCCATTACTAGTTTCATAGTTCCATTCACAATAGATATATAATGAATCTAATGGGGGAACATTATTTCCCAGACAATAAGGACATTAAACTATAAATACTTCTAACAATACAAACACACACACTAAATAGGGTTGAACACTGTACATGTACAGCTTTAGATGGGAACCTAATGGGGGGGGCTTTTATAATGTGATTATATAATACATCAAGCATACACACACATATAAGCACACACACACCCACACATATAAGCACACACATAAGAGTATAAGGCATTAAGTGCATACAGTATTGTACAGTCATTATTGCTCATATTGATTACATAACAATAGATGTCATGTATCTAGTATTGATATCAGTGTGTGTGTGTGTATGTGTGTGTGTATGTATGTGTGTGTGTGTGTGTGTGTATGCTTGATGGTAAACTTAAATACCACACAGTTAAATCTAGTACCATATAAGGCTTCATCATTATAGAGTTCCATGTACATAAATAATATTTGTTAGAGTCTATAGTGCCTATATATATATTTGATGTGATGTTTATGTAAGTATAATATATGTAGTAGTGATATAATAACTGTAATTACTGGCAATAAATTCAGGGCCGCAGTAAATGGGTGTAAGGACTTATTAAAGGTATAGGTAGCATGCATGTAAACATGTCTATATATGTTAGTAACAGTTGTAATAAGTATGCTGTGATATTAGAATACCTTGATGAGTTATATTAATGCATACTAGGGAATAGACACAACATAGTCTAGTGTGTAATATCTATACAAGCTAGTGCAGCAATCAATATGGCTACTTCAAATGTCTATATATACAATACTACAATGTATATTATACAATGTATATATAGACTATGAAATAGTAATGAAATGATATGATATATTCATAAAATTACTACAACTATTTTACATATATAATATTTATGTAAACCATTATTATTCTGATATATATATATTGTAATATATATACAAATATTTTGCGACACAAATATATAACACTCCCTATATATTCAAAGTAATTAATATCTACTCCCTGCCGCTGCTAGCAGTAGTATCATATCACTAAAATAGATTTAGGTTCTGTGAGGTTCCCATACAACAATGTTTTCATTGCTCTATTAAATTACATGCAATATAAATTAGCTTTTACTCACCACATAGATGTGTATAGTATTTTAAACCAACATATCCTATTGATTGGTTATATATTAATAATGAACACTTAGTTTTCATCATATAAATAATAATTTAAAACATGTTATTTTATTGCTAAAAATATATATTTTTATATGAATTTACATTATAAACAACACATAGTTCCTAAAATTAACCCAATATAGGTGGCGCTGTAGGTGTTTTGTATACAAAATCTAATTACACTATTTTTCTAAAGTGTTATATCTTTCCTTAGAACACATGTTTGATATATAAATAAATATAATCTATCGCTGATAAACTGGTAAGCTCAGAACCGGCTTCTTTGAGTGGCATATCTAGGATTGTGGTATAGTAAATATAACATGTGATAGTCTGCAAACTGTCTAGCTCTAAGTGGCATTACATCAAGGTTGGCATTACATCAAGGTTGGCAGTATATCGAGGGTGTACTGTACACACACACATACCCACATACATATATACACGCGCGTGTGTGTATGATAAGAACCTTGCGTTCGAGAAGCATCAGTTTGAATATCACCAATATCTTATGTCTAAACATCTGTACAAGTTTCCTGCACGACAGACCTGTATACACATAGTGAGGGTGTTAAGGTTAGGGTGATGATGATACTACTATACAAAGGGGTGTAGCGATGGGTTAGGGTTATTAGACCTATGTCATAGTGACTATATGTTATAGTATAGTATAAATGTTACCTAATCCAATACATGGTATATATTGTAGTAATATATAATTATATAGTAATTCATCACGTGTTGTAGTTGTATAATTTTAATAATCATATTCATGATTACGGTTACGTTTAGTATTCAAAAGTAAAAAGTGTATTCCATTGTTTTCTGAGTGGTTTCTCAGTTATTCATAACATATTCATTGTACATGTGTAATAGACATATAGAGGTGTTGATTTATATCTGGGATATATTATAGATATATATATACTAATACACTAAATACATATTTTTATTATTATTATATATATATATATGATCTAGAATTATACATATTCTAGATAACAGGAGAATTACTCGATATTTAAAATTAGAACCGTCAAGAATAAAAATATCGTGTGGCATTTAATTTATTACACCAAGCCTGACATTATACACTATATGTGTATAACGTGCTGTGTAATATATTGTAATATTGATTATCTATATAATAAAACATTACGGCTTTTACATTTACATATCATATCTACATAAAATTATAATGGAAATAATATATAAAGTCATGAAATACAGAGAGGTAGAACAGGAGAAGGAAGGTGTATAACATACACAGAGGGTTGATTTAAATGATAGGGTTTCATTAGCCTAATACACAAATGATAGTATATGCATTGTAGCCATCAGTAACTTACATACAATAACATACTGGTAGACAATTGTTAACATATACAATTAGTATAACCATTGTTATTAATAAGTTGCCTATTTAAAAGTATTACAAAATTTACCAATAAATTTCTATCCAATATAATTTCAAAAGAATCCATTTTAAAATTAATATTTTTCAAAGCAGTCTACCCAAATGATCACACCAATATATAAAGTATAGTGTACAATGTATACAGTACATTGACTTCGATGACACCTTCATTGATAAGTAGGCCAATATTGGTAGTAATAGTAGTATATTATATACCCCTGTAGGGCAGGAGTAGAAGGGGGGAGGGGTGACCTAAACGTAGGTTATGACTCATAACTTATGAGATATATAAGTACTCGTGGTCTCTCGTGCACCAAAGGGATGGGGTCAAATACGTATTTGTATTTAAATCTGTTGATTTGATGTATTTGTATTTGTATTTGTATTTTAATGATAATTCAGTGATGTATTTGTATTTGTATTTGATATTCGTATTAGTATAATTTGATATTCGTATTTGTTGTATTTGATCAAATACAGGATCACATACACTTTTAAAAATACGTTAAATTAATAATTTGATAGAATGTAGAATTTTAAAAATTGATTTATGAATGTAAAAAAAATAAACAAATAATTTACCATTTATATTATATTAAATAATATATTTATTAAATAATAAAAATCATATAATAGAACAATAATTTTCAAATAATTTTATGAATATGTAAATTTAATATAAAAATATCTATATATGTAAATATATGAATTTAAATTTATATTCTATATAGAAAATGTATAGGTGTTATAAATTTTATATATATAAATGTTATATCTTATAATAATCCAAGCAACCAGTCTATTTTAAATAGATTTCAAATAATTATTATTCAATCTGGTACAGGGATAGGGATATCCCTAATAATAATATTATTATTTTATGATTTAATATTTAATGTGTCAATATTTGAATTTTGTATTTGTATTAGTATTTGATAAATGTATTTATATTTGTATTTGAATACAAAATTTAATAAATATTTGTGGGGGGGTGGGGGGTGGGCTAAACGAGACCTAGAAACACTTGGGCGGGTTGCTTGAGAAGGTCAGTAGACAGGGAGGCGTTCAACAGGTCGTACAGGGACTTCAGTAGCGACACCTGGGCGAAGTCCTTCTCACCAAAGTACGCGTATGTAATCAACTCCAGTTTAGACTTTATCAGACCGTATATAGGCTGTGCGTGTTGTGATGGGTCGCAATAAATCATAACGATGAGTCATAATGAATAATAATCGGTGAGTCATTCGAGGCGTGATGAATCATCAGCTGATGGAAATGTTGCTTTTTATATAACATTTACATAACTAATTGAAGGTTGTATGTGTATGAATGATATAAGGTAGTAGTAGTAGTAGTAGTGATAATGATAGTGATAGTGGTCGGGGTATAGGTAGTAGTAGTAGTAGTAGTAGTAGTAGTAGTAGTAGTAGTAGTAGTAGTAGTAGTAGTAGTAGTAGTAGTAGTAGTAGTAGTAGTAGTAGTAGTAGTAGTAGTAGTAGTAGTAGTAGTAGTAGTAGTAGTAGTAGTAGTAGTAGTAGTAGTAGTAGTAGTAGTAGTAGTAGTAGTAGTAGTAGTAGTAGTAGTAGTAGTAGTAGTAGTAGTAGTAGTAGTAGTAGTAGTAGTAGTAGTAGTAGTAGTAGTAGTAGTAGTAGTAGTAGTAGTAGTAGTAGTAGTAGTAGTAGTAGTAGTAGTAGTAGTAGTAGTAGTAGTAGTAGTAGCAGTAGCAGTAGTAGTAGCAGTTACAGTAGCAGTTCATATGATCTGATGGACATATTAAGTAGTAGCATCACATGCATAATTAATGCATGACTCTGTGTGATATCTGTCAATGGCAAGCTGGGTAATGTATGACTCAATGTCATAGATAGACAGATTGATGAGGTTGATATGAGATGATAGTGTATAATAAAGTGAATGGGATTGTATGTGTGTATATGCATGTGATTTCTAGTATTTGTGTACACTAGAAATTAGTTTGACTGAGCATGCATGACTAAATGTATGTATGGTGTGCTATAATTGGTATTACATAATATATTAGGTAATCATATATTACATAACAAAGGAACCATTGTGCATAGGACTGCCACACTCTTCTGTACTGTGTTTCTGGTCACTTCATCATCTTTCTTTAGAAGATCCTGTATTGCACAATATAGCACTTATTACATAAAAGTATACTTATTACAATGTATTACATAACTCTTTACAGCACATTGCATAATATTATAGTTATTACAGCATATTGCATCATGCATGGTTATATTTGTATCACAGATTTTGCTAAGCAAAGTTATAACACTTCTTATCTATGCATCATAATTAATAGTTAATCCCTGCTGCTGCTGCTAGCAGTAGTATCAACTCTGTAATAGATTTAGGCTTGATGCTTTTGCATAAAACAATATTTTCATTGTTCTATTAAATTGCATGCAATATAAGTTAGCTTTTACTCACCTCATTGATATGTATATCATTTAAAATCAAACTATCCTATTGATTTGTTACATATTAGAAATGAACACTTAGTTTTCATCATATAAATAATAATTTAAATTTAAAGCACATTTTCTACATTTCAAAAGTGTAGAGTTAGATAAGTATGTAATTTATAAATAACGAATAGTTCCGAAAATTCACCTACGTAGGTGGCGCTTTATAGTTCATGTTTAGTGTATAATATCTAATTACACAATTTCGCGTAAGTGTTATATCTATGCTTAGAAACATGGTTGTTAGTATAAAGATAGTATAAGCTAATCGTCACTGGCATAGAGGTGTTGCTGTAAACAACCTTAGAATCTATTTGTCGGTAACAGGAAATGCCGTATACGGTGTTGTTGTGCTTGTTTTTAGTCAACGAAGGCAAGTGGAAGAATATCGTATCTGTATAATGTAATATATTCAAATAATGTGTATTTATATCTCAATTATTATTCAATAATTAATAAGAGAATGAAGTTATTTGTGTTGCAAAAATAAATATTTTAAATTAAAATATATTATTTATAATAATATTTCTTCAAATAAATCTATATAATATAGTTATTTAATAAATATTTTATACACGATACTTATCTGATGATAAAAGAAATATTCACAGAAACCCTTGCAGTATTCAGAATAAGTATAACAGTAAAGCAAGTATTTAACATATTTATTTATGTTTAATCATTATTTAAATTATTTAGTTAAATTAATAAAATTGATCAATATTGTAATTATATAAATAATACCCACATACACACAAATATTTATATAAATATAAATATGGGATAACGTTCTACATGGTTTATTTTCATATATTTTTAGTTATATTTATTTTTCTATATATAAAATAATCTTATATTTATAAAATTATTATATTTCATATAATAGTATACTACATTTATTTTAACTAGGAACAAATTTCATTTTAACAAAAATAAATGAAATTTTGTTTAATAAACTATACATTACCAGAGAAATTAATTGTTAAAGCTAGTGCTTATGATTGCACTAACTATAAGATAGCTGGATGATGTTAAATAGTGTATTAATGAATGTTCTAGAAGCAAGATGCCACAGTTACACAATATGTATTAGTAATATATTCATGCCCGATGTTGCTGATGAGGCAAGTGTATAGGTGCATTTCATTGAGATCACATGGCACGTGATGCTTCACTTTAACATAATAACTAGGCTATGATTTATTGATAGCTAACGTTAGAATAGCTAATGCAATATCGTACTATCAATATAATCTATATGTGGTCATTAACAGCAGGCATTTCACTTATTAATTAAACACAATTCACTCGCAAACTATTAGAATAGGCAGATATTTATGTTGAACTTATTTACAATATCGTTCGGTATTTTTTAATAATAAATTCATTTATTTTCGATATCGATATTGATATAAATATATATATAGATTCTACATTGTTATATCTAAATTAGTATATATTACCTAATTCATAATATCACATCAATTTCTCCTAGCTATGTAAAATTCTTTATTTAGCTTTACTATGTACGCTATAATACTATTCTATTTGTAGGAGTATTCTAGAGTTATTTATGTAAATCTACTTATTGAATTAGCAATATGCGTTGGCGATATTATTGCGGTTGAATATTATTATGTAATAATATGTTCTTATGTAATACAATCTTCTTATGTACTACTATCTATAGGTATGTATTTACTTGGGTATATTATTGATTAATTGATTATTGAAAATTGATGAATAATATTAAAATAAGTAAATGTTAATAGTTTGTTAGTTGTTCGTGATTATTCATAGTTTATTAGTCAGTATATTCGTACTCATGTTATTTATTATTAATTCAACGTAATCATATTAATTTGTTTGATATATCAATGCCAGTCTATATCTCAGTATCTATATATCAGTTTGATATATCAACTGACTTATGTGTAAGAATTATTTTACTATTTGATTTCTGTTAACTTTATATACTATCATATATAATCATATATGTTCAAATATAATGTTAACAGAAAATTGTTATTTTTAATTATATTTAATAATTAGTAATAAGTAATTAAATGTTAATTATAACAGATCAAATAGCATCACATCAAACTATACAACAGTGACAATAGTTTATTCACAATAAATCAATAAATATGTCCAACTACTACTAAATAATTCACAAATAGGCACATTACTCTATATAAGTTTAATGAAATACTGCAGCATATCACTTTATGGATATGTATTGTTGATGAATTATAGATGTAATCTCACTTATATCATGTATCTACTTATTATCTTATTATTCCCATATCTAATAATTATATTATAGTTTTTTAAAGCGATGGATATTCTTACATATATTTTATATTCATATACGATTAGTATTTAATCTATAATTATATACATTATAATTATATATATATATATATATATATATATATATATATATATATATGTATACTAGTATAACCATTAGTATAGTTATGAGCCCCATCTGGTAGAGCTAGAGAAGGTAGGTCCTTCCAAGGGGTAGGCAGTTCATTGATAGATTCTCCTATCGGAGGATAGCTGTATTCAATCTGTATGCGAGTTGTGTGCATGTTAAACAATCTGTATGCGAGTTGTGTGCATGTTAAACAATCTGTATGCGAGTTGTGTGCATGTTAAACAATCTGTATGCGAGTTGTGTGCATGTTAAACAATCAGCGTTGTCTTTCAATAATCAGATTTGCTCAATTTAAATATTTTAGTTAAACATTTTTACGTTATTATGATTTTATTATTTTTATACTTATTATTTAATTAATTATATAACATATTATCTACAGCTTATTAATAGTAGAATACAGTAAACATATTTCTAAAAATAAATAGTTGTTTATTAAATACTGGATAATAAATGTAAGCGCTTATATATATTATTACATCTACGATTAATTTAATATCTAATATTTTATTAATTTAAAACAATGTATATAAATTTATAACAAATTATTCATATATATATAAATGTATACATTTATATATTAAATGTAAATATTATCATACGGCTAATATTAAATGGAGCAGAATAACAAATTTCCAATATTTATATTTTAACTATTTTTACTTCCAAATATTGAAATATATGTAATATCAACAATAACTAATATAATAATTATATTTGATGTGTATTTGACGTAGTTGACGTATTATCATGACTCTATTAAAGAGTAATAACAAATATTATTATTTTAGCAGTGTTTAGAATATCAAATATTAAATAACGGAATGTACTAGGAAAGATCGTAATTTTATAATGTACGAATCTTTTACGATATTTCATTGATACAATAAATTCAAAATGTAATCAATTGTAGATATTTACAAAAGGGTATATCAAAATTGGCAGTTTTATTTACAAATTAATGCATGTGTATATAACGCGACTAATGCTAAAATACGATATACATTAAGTTGAGTAGGCGGAAATAGTTATCGGAAATATTTATCATAATTTTAATGCGGGGTAATATATATAGTGTTAAATAATACATTATTTTTAGAATGGTGTGAGAATAGAATGGATTTATATTGTTACATGTAATAATAATAATAATAATAATAATAATAGATTAAATATAATATTGTAGTGATCAGATTTTATATATATATAAATACTATTTATATAAATAGTAGTAATGTAAATGAATGGTTTGTCAGTATTCAATATTCACTTTTTAATATTCAACTATTGAATAATTATTTGTTTAAAAAATAATTTTACTAATACCAATATTATACGGAATAATTACATTTTATTAATAATTTAGTATTAAAATATTCGCTATTCATTTACATCCATAATAAAAATTATTTACATGTATTATATATTAAAAGTATAATGTTATGTAACAATAGTAACTGTATACTATATATGTAATTTATAATTTATGTATTTCTCATTTATCACTTTAATACAAATTATAATAATAACTATATAGTTTATAATTATAATATAAAATATACATATTAATTCTAATTTTATATACACTGCAGAGTATAAATATTTGATTATCAATTATCAAAGTTACTATGAAAATATTAAATATACATTTATAATTATTATAATAGGTCTACTTTAATTATTTAATTGTAAGTATTTCTTGTATAAATACGCACGTAAACATGCAGCAAATTTTAATGTAACTCATTATATAATATATGTTATCATTATAATTATGATAATCATTATCATAATCATTATCATAAAGATTATGATAATGATTCATTAATAGTCCATTATTCTACTATAAAATATAGAAGTTGGTTTAGCATAAATGTTATGGTTACAGTTTCAAAACTGAGTTTTAGTTTAGGTTTTATTGTGAGTTTAATTGAATCAGTGTCAAAACTAAAGCAATATAGTTAAAAAGTAAACATTTCGATGCGAGAGGCAGGAGTCGTGTATACACAAATGAATATATATCCAATAAAGGACGTATGTCTTTTCTATAATATGTAAATTTTATTACATAATTCAAATTCGAATTGTATGATCAACTTAAACTCAATTCAATGATTCAAACCCCACCTCACGCGTTTGATTTTTTAAATATTGCGCGTTAGTTTTGAATCGTCACCGTTTAATTTAAAGTATCAAAATCTAGTTTATTTATAAATAAATAATAATTCAAATTAATTAACTGGTTAAAGCTAAAGATCAACTAACATTCTTAGTTTCTACAACATTATTGAATAATCATTATTATTATTAATGATTAATCATTAATGATTAATTTTTACAATTATTTTTAAAATATAAAATAAATTATTTTTAAAATAATTGTATAAGTATAAGCATTATCATAATGATTATAATAATTAATTGTAATAATATATCACCATATGGTATAGAAATATTTTTTTTTAAATAACCTGGCATCCTTTTTTATGGTGAAATCCAATTACAACTACATGCAACACTGGTCTATCAGCTGAAAGAACCTGTTCCATTATCAATTAAATTTAGATTCCAAATTGAATTAGATTAAAAGTGTGTTATAAATACTTTATAGGAATATTGCGAATTAGGAATACACATTTTGTGATTACATATACAATTTATAAGTATAATTCAAAATTATCAAATTATAAAAATATTTCTTCCCAATATATTTATAAATGTAAATTAATAATTGATATTTTATAGGATTTTAGGAAGTATGTAAATATTTATATAGAAAAGATGATAGAAATAAAATACCCACAATCATAAATGAATGGATGTAGAAGCAAATACTAGTTTATTGTAAACAATAATATTACTATACAAATCACCCAGTTATTTCGTCCAAGAACTTGGTTATACTATTAATATCAAGACCTCCTATAACCGAGGTTATAGGAGGTATTGTTAATATATATGAATATATTGTATAATAGTAATAATAAATTGTATACAAATTAAAAAATATATAATATTTATAATTTTATATACAGTAAAAATATATAATATTTATAATTTTATATAAGAATATTATAACTATAGAATTATGATATATTACGTTAATACAATATAATAGAAGTGTCACCAGCAAATATAACACAATTAGCTTCTTTTTTAATATTAATAAATATCAGAAATAATAAGTGTTCGGATACATATCCTAGAGGGATACACAATTTATATTCTTTATATAGGATTTTGAATTATTTAATATTACAAATTGATTTATATTAATAAGAAATATACTAATATATTATTGGTAATAATATAAAAGACATCTCAAAATCCATATTTCTCTAATGTATTGCCAGTAAATCATTACTGATTGAGGCGAAGGCTTTCTTTGGGTCTATAGATATTTCAGAGAAGTATTTAATTGTATTTGAAGTATAGTTTCACTTATGTACGCTAAACTTTATAAACCCTTTACAAAAGAAATGAGACAGAGGAGAATTTATCCAACTTATTGCATTATTAGTTTGATCAGTGATGTCTGCAAAATATTCCATAAAGTAATCTTAAATAGGCTAAAATCACTTGTAGAAGATATAGTGGCCGATGAAAGGCAAGCTTCAGAAGAAACAGGAGCATATAAATAATCTTTAACTATAGATAATTAGTTAGGAAGCACGTATAACAAGAAGGAATACAAAGTAATAAGTTCATAAACATTGGAAAAGATGTTGTCACAATATGGTAAAGGTTTTCATGTAATCTTTCGTCATTATAGAACAGTTTATTACAATAATAAATGTAGTAATTCTGTATTAGTAAACATATAAATATAATTATATTCTCAAAAACATTTGTAATAAGTAAGTTCAGTCTTTTCAATATATTTCTAGAGGCAGTAATGCAAGACATACTGGTATTACACACCTCGGTGATTTCAATAGGCGAACCACGTATTAACAATTTACAATTTTCTAATAATATCAACCTCTTGGAAATTAATGTTGAAAAGCTATTAAAATGTAGATATTGAAATAAGCCAGGGAAAGAGAAATAATATATATATATATATAGAAATATCACATATATATTAATATTATATATATATATATATATATGATTATCATTATAATTTTATTTAGAAATCAGAAAATATAATTTATCTACTACCATCTCTGGATGAGATAATGAATGTTTCCATATCTATCCTATACCTTATAATTTACTGTATAATTTATACATACTCTATATATTTTCATTTACTCCCATAATTATAGGTTTGCATATACATGTGATATATGCCACCTATTCTGTTTAGATAATTCCATTATAATCACACGCCTAATGTTGTCTTAGACTGGTTCACTGTAGTCATTACTATATTCATTATGTATTTTGAATAAACTGTTAAACTTAACTATATGGAATGTGAATGATATGTTACCTAACTAGAACATGTATTATATGAATATATATTCTATATACTAGTGACAGCTAGTGGATGTATAATATAGCAATTATATATTATAATATTTATTAATATATCTCCTAACCTAGTAAATTCAACTAGCATATTCAAATAAATATATTTTGTTTAAATTTATTATTTCCAGATAATTAACCTATAACCAAATCAAACCCTGATATATAGTATATATAGGTGTATGTTTTTATAACTTGTATACCTATTTAGAAGAGTTATGTAGTATCAATGATTGCTTGATATGCCTTGATTTTACTAAATTTACTTATGAATTGTTAATTATTTAATGTTAATTGTTAATTATAATTATCTTCATTTCCTTTAATCTTAAATTAAATATGGATTACTCTTTTTAATTTAGATAATTAACATATATTGGTCCTAAGCTATGGAATTCACTCCCACTCTATATTAGATCCATAAAATCTCATAAAACATACATGAAATATATATAACAATTGATCTCAGGTGGGAACCTGAAATACTAATATTGTTTGTCATTATTATTTTATTTATTAATTTCCTATTAATTAATATTCTATTTTATTTTATTATTATTAATGGTATTTATTGTTTACCTACTTTTATTATTTGTATTCTATATATACACTTTTGAGAAATCATTTATGATTTATTTAGGTATCTAAATAAACATTCAATAAATCAATCAATCAATCAATATATATAATTATATATTATTGGATACATTATGTAATTGTATATAATTATACGATAACGATAATTATATATTTACTATAATTATTTATTAAATATAACGAATTAGATAATAAGTACACTGATTGACTAAATAACAATGCAGACAATAAACAATAGTTTGGATAACAATAGATATCAAATAACAATAGGGAGTAATACTTCATCGATTAATGCGAAATGGTGAGGGAATTATGGGTCCTTTGGGTTTCGGCAGAACATTCGGAAATCCTTTGAGGATATGTATATATATATAAATGAATATTTATATATATATATATATTTAGTTATAAATTTAATTTAATTATATTACATATAGGGAGTTAATAATCTATCATGAAATTACTGAAAATTAATCACATAATCAGAATAATTTATTAATTAATATTACTTTAATATCATGATGGAATTTAATGAATAAATTCACAACTCAATGAAATGTTACATGTATTATACTTATTGTTATTGTGCTTATTTTGGAGTTATTCTTTCATCCCATCCAGGAAGTTAGATAATTTTTCAATTATAACTATATAGCTCAAATGTCCTTTTCGAAGTCGATCTCATGTTAAGACATCCATGATTTTAATGAGAACCGATCATATAGTTATACACAATTATATAAGATCACTTATAAATATTATTTTAAGACCTACTTTAATGGTCCGGACGAGGCTTGAACCAGTGCACTATTACTTGTGTGTATGACACCGTTTAATATATATTTTATATATAATAACTGCCTGTGTTGCTCAGTGGCTAAGGCTTCAGCCACACAAGCAGTAGGACACAGGTTCGAGCCTAGTCCGGACCATTAATTAATTTTATAAAATGGGTCTTAAAATATTATTTGGAAGTGATCTTATATAATTGTGTATAAATAAATGATCGGCTCTCGTTAAAACCATGGATGCCTTAACATGAGAGCGGCTTCGAAGGGACATTAGAGCCATGTATGGTTATAAGTGAAAACTTCATCTAAATTCCTGGATGGGATGAAAGGACTCCACCAAATAAAAATAACAATAACTATAACAATATATAGAGAATAGTCATTTATTGAATTAATTAATTTATGTATAATATTTATGCTGAAAACTAAACCTATGTCAAAGCCGTTATAGTAAAACTTTCGAATGCCGTTTTCGATAGCGAATATAGACTTGCCTCCGAGCTGTCTGTCTAAGGAACAGGTAGCGCGCGCATCACTCACCAGGGGATTGTCAGCGAGGCCCGCGCGTCTCGATGGTAACGATGTTGGCCCTGTCATGTGACCAATATCAATGTAATAATGGGGCGGGGCTGATTAATATAGTGATAGTATTGGAATACTGCTTGGCTAGTGATGATGATATATGTTCTGGTAATAATGAGCAGATCGTGATTGCACAGAAAACTCTTAGATTAGTTCTTATTAGAACTGCTAGATTTAGTCATATAATATTTAAAAATAACTCATTAAATAATTGTAAATAAAAAACTTCTATACCATATATATATATATATAGTAAAGATTAACTAGATATTATAATAATAAAATGACTGCTGATATAACAGTTCAATAATATAATTAATAATAACTCATACTGGTAACTAAATAAAGTTAACTGTTATTAGCTGAGGCGAATATATATATTGTTATTGTTATTTTTATTTGGTGGAGTCCTTTCATCCCATTCAGGAACTTAGATGAAGTGTTCACGTATAACCATATATGGATTTAATGGCCCTTCGAAGCCGCTCTCATATTAAGGCATCCATGGTTTTAACGAGAGCCGATCATTTATTTATACACAATTATATAAGATCACTTCTAAATAATATGATTCAAATTATAAAATAAACTGTAAGTGATATTAAAATAAAGATTTCACATTTAGAATATAGATTAGAGAGGTGGAATCGATGCGTTATCTTTGGAGCACTAACCATTATCTCTGGTTGACCTCAACTTCGCGTTGTTTACATTGGTTACGCAATCACCGGCCACCATTGTTGTTCTGTCTTCTTCATCTAGTGGATATCAAGTTATCATACGATAGCGTTACTCGAATGATTTAAGTAGGGCGGGAGAACATAATTGCTAGTAATACATATACCAGTGGTAGTATAAGTAATGTATTACAACAGTTGTATTATTACAAAAATAACATAGTAGCATGTGTCACAATATATACAGATTTCTATCTTAGGAATAAGTAAATGTCTTGCCTATTTATTATTAGTATTATTATTATCTGTTGGTACAGCTTCATTATATGATTTGTTATTAATTTCAATAACATGTATTGGCATTAACAAATGAATAACCCCTTTCAAATTACACATTATCTTAACTTTATTTATTATAATAATGATATTCAGTGCGATGAAGACAATGAATTGATTCTGAAATGAACTTCCCTCATGCCCTATACCCTATTTCACAATATATTCAATTTGTCGCCCCCACCGGGCATCGAAGCCAGGCCTACGCTTAGCAGAAGGCGCTGTTAACCACTATGCTGAAGTAACACGTAATAATAGTTCACCGGTAGAGCTGGTTGTATGCTAACACTTAACATGTGGCGGAGAGCTGGCGACATCCTCGTATACCACCGATGTCCTCGGGGAAGATGGCTGCTCCTGTGCGGGGGGTAGAGATAACGAGAGATTAGATAAGAGATAAGAGATCAGTGGAGTTATCGGTGATATGATGTGCTCTAGATGTAGGACACTTTTCATCATATTATTCTCGTTTACTGTAATTCTTCAAATAACAATTATAATTTTTTTCATTAAATGTACATAATATAATTATACTAATTATCCTAACAAAGAGAATATATAATGAATGATAATGTAATTTTTATAAACATATATCTTAGTTTATATAAATATATATATATATATATATATATATATATATATATATATATATATATATTATAATGTAATCATAATATAATTGAGTATTCGTTATTAAAAAAAAATATTTTATTATTAAAATATTTAACTAGGTTAGGGATAATATTACATATATATATATATATATATATATATATATATATATAAATAAATTGTAATATTAATTATTAATGAATAATATTTATTTTTTTGCTTTGTGCATATGAATTTCTACCGACGGAATAATTTCGATGTCGGCCCTCACTATATTCACATGTCTATTTTGATATCTATTCTTGTCTTGTTCAATAATCACAGGTGTTGTTTTACTCGAGGCAGTAGCAGTACCAGTACCAGTAGTAGTACCAGTAGCAGTAGCAGTAGCAGTAGCAGTAGAAGTAGCCTTATTGCCCACTACTTTACCGCCTTTATTCTTAACAACCGCAACTTTACCTGCTTTACGCTTATCCTTAACATCGGTGTTTTTAAGATTCGCAACCATTGCAGTTTTATCCGTATCATTAATACCGCCTTCCTTAACCGGGGAACTCGTAAGAATGACTTCAGGGACGGTGAATTCGCAGGCTTTCACTTTAATCCACTGAGATGTGGTCACTATCTTCTTAGGGTTGCGGCCGAGAATCTTGAGGGGTGCGCCGATGTTACTACCCCTAGAGTGTAACCTATTCGGTGCGTTGCGTTTAACCTGGCTGAGGGCGCTACCGGTCGTGCCCCAGTTACCTTGGAACTTAGCGAACAGACGAGGCAGGAAACTCTTGCTACTGCTACTACTTCTACTAGTGGTGAGGGTGGGGGTCACTGGCTCCACTATAGATGTAGGCGATACAGTCGGTTGCACCGCTAGTTTAGTGCCCTGGGACGACGGTGCAACATTATGGGCGGAGCCTAGAGTTCGATTACACGACGATATCGGGGATTGATCCGTAGAAAAGGCGGATATTATGGAACCGGCGGGGTACGTAAACATCGAGCGCCAATCGAACGCGGCGCCAACCTTTGACCCGGCGTCGACTGTTTCGGTATCGGCTGTCACCTGACTGTTGACGTAGGTGTGGGCGTCGACTAGCTGCAGGTGGCGGCGGAACATCTGCGCGATGAGCTGATGCACGAAGATGTACTGGGGCAGCGTCTGTACGATGCACGGACGTTGACGCCGCATCTCCACGATGATGTCGTACAGAGAGAAGTTCGAGGGGATCTTCTACATTGAGGGGGGGAGGCAACGAATCAATGAATTAATTAATATATTAATTTATTTATAATCGACTATAAATAAATAAATACATGAAATATGGATACAATAAAATATAGTTATATAATAAGACAAAAGGGATCCCGAATAGCGAGATTCTTTCGAGAAAGGATACCATAAAATGGTTAATATATATGTTTATACATTATATATATTAATTATAATAATAAATATATATATATATATATTGTTATTAGGTTAATATAGGCCATATTTTAGTCTAATAATCTCGGTTTTTATAGATAAAATGAATAATATGTTTCCTTCAGGTGTATCCTCAGTGATATCCATATGATAACAGATATTATTATTTGTATGATTCATATTAATAAAGCTAAACATTGTAATACTACTTATTATATAATCCTACTTATACTATCGTATAAAAACCTTTTATAAAAGTCATAATAAACTTACTATATTTGAACAAACATATTATTTAAACTTGTTAATAATAAAAATTCTTTATATGTATATAATTTATAAAAATATATTAGATTTATAAAATGTGCGAAGCTATACTTCAGGCGACATTGAAACATTGAAACAATTATTATATTATGAATAGACTAATTTATTTATAAAATATTAACCATTTTCCCATCTTATACCTTATACATAAATATAAATAGCCTTATAGATTTATCTATCGCCAGTTGCATATATACTACATGGTTTACTAACTGCGACCACTACATGGTATACTAACTCCAACCCTGAGCTGCGAATACACATATTCAGTGAGGAGGACGCATCCTGTTCTACCACATCCGGCACTAGGTGGTGGTAGTAGTGGTGGTATTTAGTGATTAGTTATATTTACAATAATTATAAAGATAATAATTATGAAGAGTTTTGTATATATATATATATATATATATATAGTTCATAAAATAATAAACGTGAATTATATATTAGATATAAAATTAAATTTAACGTAAATGATAAACTAAAATATTTAATAAAGGAAAATAAATAAAAATCAATAAATATATTTTTTCAAATAGAATTCTATTTATCAATTTATTATCAAACTAAGCTAACACACACTTACTCTACACTCACATACACTCACACACGTACGCACACACACCTGCAATGTATTAGTAGCAGTTATTCTCTCTGATCTCATACACACACACACCCACCCACACACACACACACCCTTACACACACCCACCCACACACCCATACACATACCCTTACCCACATACCTGCAATGTACGAGTAGCGGTGATTCAGTCCTAGGACAGCAGAGTTCGTGCGTTCGCTCAACCACGTCCAACAGATTAGTAGAATCTGAGGGTACGCTACCGTCGTACCAGTTGTTCACGTGCAGCTGATGTACGGTATGCTCACTAGGGGGGGCGCCACCCTCGCCTGATGGGGTCACCGTTGCCGTGAACTCGCGGTGGATGTAGCCCAGCGAGGTATAGTCAGTCTCTTTTACCTGGGAGGCGGGGCAGTGTGTGAGATGGTAGGGAGGGGAGGGGCAGTGTTTGAGATGGTAGGGAGGGGAGGGGCAGTATGGGAGGGGAGGAGAGGTGTATAGGAGGAGGCAGACAACATGTATATTAATTAATAAAATTATAAATTAATATAAATTAATTGAAATGTATAAATTATATCAAAATGTCATTAGTTTATAAGTACATATAATTGTGTATGTTTTCTGCGCTAATATATTAACTTACGTGAACACACTAAATTCCCGATAATATATTGCAGTATATCTAGGTATTTTTATCGTGAACATTGCACAAAAGGATTTCTCATGTGAATAGAGTTTAACATGTACTTTGTTTTTATTATTTGTTATTTTCTTAATATCGGTAAGAACAGGAAGTTCGATCGTTATCTCTACAATGGCTTCTTTTTGTACTTCCAACTAGATACTTGTAGGTAATATATTTAATTGTATGTTGATGATTTAAATCTATGAATCAAAGATATCAGAGATATTGATTTATTTGTCAAATTAAATGTATTCATATTTATTATAAATATTTTATTAACAAATATGAATTATTTATAAATTAGTTTTTAATAGAATGATTTTATTATATTATTTATGTAGACATTCCAAGTAATATAATATATATTAAATTATATTATGAATTTAATATAATCATATGTAAATCATAGATATTATCTAAAATGATTTAAAACCATGATGTAATATGATAAAATCACTAAAAAGTAATTTTCAAATAAAATATGCACAAAATATTCATTAGCAGACATCATGTACTTTCTATAGGTAAATCAATAAACTATCTATATCTATATATGTATAAAATATTATAATTTGTATAATAAAATTGTACTATCTATATCTATATATGTATATAATATTATAATTTGTATAATCAAAAAGTAATTTATTTTTTCAAACCCGAAAAAATCATTATGATAAAACTGAAATAAACCTGATTAAAACTAGTATGATTTGTTAATATATACATTCTTATAAGAATATTTAACTATAAGGAGAGAGATATGCTTCGACACACTTATCTCAACATTAAGACCACCACCACCTCATGGCCAGTGAACAGACTGGCACGGATACACTAGATGTAGGTAACTGCCACCACTAGAGGGAGACAGCAGCGGTACTAACCAATGTAATCGTGAGGCGTTCGTTAACTATCAATTTCTTTTTGTCTTCGGTTGGCCAGTATTTGTTACATTTTATCTATAGGAGAAGGTGGCGGTGGATTAGGAGGCAGAAGAGATGGATGAGAGGGAATGGGGTGGCAGAGGAGAAGGAGTAGGAGGCAGATAAGGAGTCAGAGGAAGATGAGGCAGAGGAGGCGAGGCTTAAACTTACATTCTAACGACATAAACAATGCCTCTCGTCATAATCATCGTTATTTTCATTCTATTTAGTGTACGCTATTTAAAAATATAATATACACATATGTATTATTTACCAAACCCATATATATATGTACTAATTTTAAAGTAACACTATATAATACATAGTTTTATATATAAAGTAAATTACCCTTAATGATCACATTAAAAAAACATATAAAAAATTAATAAAGTTCTCTCATTAATAAATAATTTAAAACAGTTCTACACTCTATGCGATATGAAACTGTGATGAAGAGAATTATAATTGGGTGTGTTATAAGTACTGTAACCACACCCACTTCTACTAGATGATACGCCCACAAACATACACACTTCCTATACTAACCACACCCTTCTCGACGAGTTGACACACCATCACTACGACAGTGATGTTCTGCTGCACTAGCATCATCCAGAAGTCGTAGATAGTGTGTTGGAGGGGACCTTGCGCAGCGACGTAGATCTCATGTCCATTGATGTCCTAGGTAATGGGGGTGAATTAAAGGTATGGGTTAATTAAGGGGTGACTTCTACTACTAGTGCTACTAATACTGATACCCTATTTAAATAACGCATAATTCAATATAGTAAATAAATGGTTGATTCATAAATATCATGAATATTACAAACAAAATGTGTCACATTTATTAATGATGTTACTAAACATGTTTAATGTCTAATATTATGTTTAGTATTTAAGTAGTGTAGTATAAGTTTTAGTAAAAAGTGATTCATTCATTCTCCGCCCATTCTCCCCTACTACCTTCTGATACCTCTAATACCATGTGAAGCATCAGTTTTTATTATGAAATACCAATAGCCTTTATTACAACATAAAGAACTACAATGCTATTGGTTATAATCATAAAGTATACCTATTAAGTATGCCTGTTGAAGATTGACATGTATTATGTGAACACAGATTGCAATCATTATAAGGAAATTATATAAATATTTACATTATATATATATACAAAATTATTTTATTAAGATCAATGTAAAGACACCACATATGCATATGTAATATCTATAGTCTATGTAATATATAGTATATATATATATATATATATATATATATATATATTTATATATATATATATTTATATATATATATAGTATATATAATATTACTACATAAACTAGACTGATATCCTATGTACAGTAACACATGTAACAGAATATGATAATTACACACACACACACACACAAGCACATACACACATCTGTTCACACATACACTGGTGATATAACTGTAGCACAGGAGATAGTGGAGATAAGCAGCCTAAAGTGTTACATCACAGCTATAGAGCAGAGCTAATCATATCTAATATCACCAGGCATGTTACATAACTAGGAGATCTGTATTCTCTCCCATAGAGGGAGTAGGCAGAATCTCTAAGAATGCAGCAGCATACAGTACATTATTTAATATAAGTTATTTGAACATTAATCAAGATCAAATATAATTACGTTTGCACGGACTATAATTGTTAATAAAATAAATAACATTATGATTATGCATTGTAGTAATTGATAACTTATCAAACACGAATCAATGTTTAATTTAAAGTTATCTTCTAGGCTATTACTATTGAGCAAATAGTTGAATATTATTGCGCGATTACTAATTACATAATATTATGTAATTATTATACTAATTAAGATGATAATACTCTAGTAATAGCATGTATTACATACAATAATCTCATAATTATGAAATATGTAATATATATGTTATTATGTAATGATTATTATTGTTTATTATTCATACATATATATATATATATATATATATATAATTATTTTAATAGAACTATAAGACTAAAGTCAATAACAAAAGCATACAATATTATATAATAATTAGGGTCACACTTATAAGCATATGTTTACGGAGAGATCGATGACAGATAATTGATAATGCATCGCCGCTTCTATAATCGTTGATAGTAACCTTGATATAGTTTGCGTTTATATAATCTGTGCAATATTCGTCTGGTTTTAATTTCACTCTCGTTTCATCGACTGTAAAGAGAACGTTTTAATTAACGTATTGTATCATCAAGTATGTTATATGATTTGTATATAAGCGTTATATACTATGTATATATATATATATATATATATATATATATATATACTAGATAGACAGAGCTGCAATCATATTATGATATGTATGTAAAATGAATATTATTATTATTGATAGGAATTGCATTCCTGATAATTAACAACTGATATATAATTACTTTTTAACTATACAACTATATATAATATATATTATATATATAAAAAAGAAACTAGAAAAATTATTATTTTTGAATTCTTTAAACGAAAAAAGTTCTATAATTAGAATTTACAGATGATTTTTAATCATGGTTACAAATTTAATATAATCTTCATTAATACACATCTACAAGTTATAATATATCTAAAATGATACGTATCTACATGTAATACTATCGCATCCTCTCTCCAGATGACATGTACAGTTCGGTAGAAAGTGAAGTTATCTTACTATTAAGGTATGCCTGATGGTAATGAACGCTTACCACTAACTGTGTTTGGCAGTGGATTACTATTGTTATTGCATAACTCTTATAGTATTTAGTATGTACACAAAGTTAGAATAATAATTGAATAGTTTATTTTCAATACCTATCATTGTTTATCTTTTACAATTTAAAATGTTAACTTCACATCGCATGTATGATAGTATTTAGGAATTATTATTTAGTTATAAACTAACATGCGATAATATCGTGAAAGCGATTTTTCTTGTGATTTTCTTTGAGCAATCCATAGGTAATTTCTTTATCTTTTTTATACAATCGTGCATTTTCTTTAATTTCCTGAATAACATGAGTAACTCTTACTAATGAATATAATGTAATATCTACAATAATATAACTATACGAGAAGAAGAAGTTTGCTATAATATAATGGGTATATACTGTATAATTACAATACATATAATGTCAATAGAAATGTTATATAGACTAATAAAAACATTATTACGATAGACATATTTAAAATTTAGCACATTTATTATTATTTTAGGTATAATAAAGAAGTCCAAATATATATAAATAATATATTATTAACGTACATATTAACTAAATTTACAATATTAAGATTAAGTATATTAATATATTTCTGTATAGTAACACCCCTCTAGAAGGAATTTATATTCGATAGAGAATGATTTCCTAATAACAAAATGTTATTTTAATATGAATATTTTGTTAAATATGACTTTATATATTCTTAATAGTAAGTCTTATTACTCGAATATGTTGAAATTATAAAATATAACATTGGGATGTTAAAAGGAGAATATAATTATATGATTTACTGGCACATATATACATATATGTAAAAAATAATTGTATATGTGGTATATACAATTATATGTATGTATAATTGTAGATATTTATTATCTTATTGTGGTATATTTACATATATTATAAATAAATAATTACATATTATACAAATTATTATAGGATATATAAAAACATAATAATACCAAAGCCCTTTGATAATACTAGCAAATTAAAAGTCTATACATATGAATGTATAACAATAAGTTATACAATGAGTCATACAATAGAATAGACAATAATGCACAAAGTGCAATACTCTTATACAAACTAAAGCTGTAGTTGAATGAGATATTAGTAGAATGTATTGTACCTGTAAATATGATTAAATCTAAGTTAATCTTATCTAAGTTAATATATTCATATATTCATATAAATGACTAATGATTGTAGAGTTGATACATGTAAATAAATATAACTATACAAAATATATACTATATACATATATTAGGAAAGTGTAATATTATAAACAGAAATACAAATGTTGTATTTTATCATGTTATTTAGATATAAATATGTATACGCAATGATGATATAATAAACAATAATAAATAAATACTAATAATGATAATATACAAGCACTACTCGATGATATTTAACTATGTATCATTATGTTTATAGGATAAAGTAGTACACGCAATATAATATATTGCGATTTTTTATCAGATTAAACTTTTTGTATATAGTTCATAACAATTATAACATAATCAATAAAGTAATGCAAAGGTGAGATAGGAATAAACGGAAAATTATCAAATATCTAATTCATCCATTACATAATACTATTATATTATGTAATATAGAATATTCTATATTTCTATTTATAAATAATATTACTTATAAAATTCCAAATATTTATTAAATATCGATACATTATGCAAAGTTCAGAGTGTCAATAATATATATTAATGATATCTATACTATATATATATATATATTAACTAAAAATCTAGCTTACTATAAATTTTATAGTATAAAATAAATCAATGTTAAGTATTTAAACATGTTATCTAGCAAAGCATTATTTATGTATTATTTACATATATGAATAAATATATATATATATATATATATATATATATATTGTATATTATAACATTAATTATCTTTAATTCAATTATCATAGAGATATTTAACATGAATACTTAAGTCACATACATACATATGTCGAGGATTATATGTACATATTATAGTATTTAATATATATATTAATATATATATATATATATATATACATAAATATAACCTATATAGATATATATATATACTATACATTATATAGATTAACGAAGTCATTATGTACATAAGCAACGTGAAGTTATATACATAATAAGAGAAGATATCTGATACCCAAAATAAATTTTGGGGATTTTATGTATAGATCCTTATTTTACTTGTAATTTAGATATTGATGTAAATGAAAATAACAGAATAAATTATATTAGATATTAGTTAATGTATCTAGAGAAAACCGTATTAATAGATCATTTTAAAGATATCGACGCATACATACATACATATAGTGGAGTATAAATCCTACTATGTAAATTATATACTAAGTATAATCTAAAATATGAAATTTGCTATTTTTTATATAGTTATCATTCCTAATAATAAAACTATCTTGATAAAGTATAGGTTATATATAACTATATACATTATATCAAGAAAGTATACATAATATATAGGCAATATATATATATATATATATATATATATATAATATATGAATATATTTGATTTAAACTTTATTTTTATTGTTATTATTATTTTATTTTGGTGGAGTCCTACCACCCCATCCAGGAACTTAGATGAAGTTTTCACTTATAACCATATATGGCTCTAAATGTCCCTTAGAAGCTGCTCTCATAAGGCATCCATGGTTTTAAAGAAACCCTTTTTAAAAGGCTTTTATGAATATAAAGTTTATCATAGATAATGTTACTATATGAAACTCTTAATAACTCATACTCATAATGGATCATGTGAACAAGCGTCTGATCGTGTTCCTTCACTTAATAAGTAAGGAACGCGATTCTAAAATCACGTTCCTTACCGATATGAACAAGGAACGCGATTTTAGAATCAGGTTCCTTACCAATTTTAAAACATTTATAACTACACCTCGAATAGGTAAATTCTAATATGAAGTATAATGTGTATCAAAGATATCGATTATCTACAGATTTGTGTATTTTGTACCCACTTTTTATTTGTTATACTGTTTATACGATATCATTTTTAAATATTTATACTTTATATATTACTAGTATTATTTTATTAACACCTTACAATATATATATATATAGTTTATACGATATTAATTTTTTGTACATTTCTAAATAATTAAACTATATATATAAAATAAATATTATTTAATTAATTAATTGTCTTACTTATAAATATCTCATAAATTATACATAAATTATTTTTACATCTATTGTGAAAAATACAAAACTCCTATTATATTTATTATTAATAAACTCATAAATTACATATAGTGTAGATAATAGATATCATTGATATATACATGTTCTTGTTATTTGCTTTCTAGTTGTTCTTATATAAATATATATATATATATATATATATATATTATAACAAAAATAAATATAAAAAAAATATAACGTAAATAACAAATATTAAAAAAATAAAATTGTTTGAATGTATTGCTTATACTTATAAAAAAACAAATAAACAGTGGGTACAAAATACACAACTCTGTAGTCTACAGACAGTAGATAATAGATATATTTTATATATGCATGTTATTGTATGCGCAATAAAATAAATGAATAGACACACATTATAATAATGTTTATAACACAGTTACTGTGACAGTATAATAATGATTATTATATTATAATATGTATATGAAGTACAATGAAGTATAATGATTATACTTCAAATTAGAATTTCCTTATCCAAAGTGTTGTTATAAATGTTTTAAAATCGGTAAGGTAGGCGATTTTATAATCGCTCTCCTTACGTATTACGTGAAGGAACGCGATTTTAGAATCTCGTTATTTACCTATTAAGTGATGGAACGCGATCGGAAGATTGTTCACATGATCCCTCATAATAACCAAATGTTATAACTATTATCGGATAATATATATGATATAACAGTTTCATATCTATTATGCCGTTATAACTTATGCAATTTAAAAATACTCGCTTCTTAGAATAATTCTATATTCGCATATCGATGTAAATCATATGAATATTATTATCCGATCAATATATAACATATTTTAATATTAATATATTAATAATTAAACTTACATATTAATATATAATAATATTAAAATATTGTATTATTACCCTAAATTCATATTCGTATATCGTCAAATGTTCTGGCATATAATACTTGACGTTTTCAGTACTTTTTTCAGTATTTTGTCTTTCATTTTCAAGGATTTCTACATGTTTAATGAACTTCTTTAAGTTATTTTCTATATTAGACATAATTGTGAATAAAATAATTACGTAATACAATTTTAAATATAAATCTAAATATTTGATATTCTAATAAGAAGCAGGATAAGAAGTATAATAATAAACTACAAAATTTAAATAGTTTAAAAAAAGTTGTAAATCAATCCCATAGACAGTAGAGTGAGTAACTTAACCCAAAGTCTATGATAACATTCTTAAAACACAGCACAGTTCAGGAACCATAGAACGAAAGCCCAAAGGGCTTTGATAGAACTGTGTTTTAAACTAAATATTTTATAAACTATAAATGTATGTCAGCAACTTACATAGAATGGTGGTTATCTGTTAAATAAATCTATGGCAACTTATTACAGCTATTGTATTAATATCAAACTTACTTTCGGTGATAAATCATCATTTAACACCATATTAAACATAATAATATTGGAAAATAACTCAGTAATTTATATAAGTTTATTATTTATTAATATTTTATCAATATTAAATCTTTAACAATTTTATGAATTTAAATAAAATTCTAGGAATATTGACATAAATCTATTTATCCTATTTGGTTATATAATATATAGTTATATATATAGATTATATATTAGATATATTACTGATAAGTATAAGCTCGGCAATAGGATGGTGAGTTGGGACATCGAATATTTTAATCACAATTATTAACACATACTAAAATATTATTATATAAATTTAATAGTATGGAATGTAAAGGAATAAAGAATAATAAAAAAAATGCATACATTTTTAAATATTAAATAAATACGTATGATTATAGTTTACTTAATAATATGATTATAGGTTTAGAAAATGATCATAGCTTGTGATTCAAAAGGAATAATAGTGTATAGACATAATATATATATATATATATATATATATAATTTAATTAATTGTTGTTATCTATATATATATATATATATTTATATATATGCAACGTGTATAGAAATTGTAATAATAATGATGACAATAATTTTAAATATGATAAATTAAAAATGTAAATATAGAATTTAAACATATAAATGGTATAACTTAATCGGAACTTAATATTCGATGCTTAAATATGATTGTTCAATGACGTACTCCTTAATTAGGATCAATGGACTTAATTTTATAACCAAAGGTATTATTTGGTTTATTTGTGAAACTATTATTTTACATTTAAATGATGTTATACATTTTCATTATGTTCCAGGAGTAGGTATCTTTGAATATGTTTGGATATTATATATAATTCAATACCAAAACACGATTTTAAATTAAATATTTCAATATGATTATATAAATATTTAATATATTTAATCATATTTAATATAATTTAATAACTTCATGTTATTTAGAATGTCTATATAAATAATATAGAACAACATATTTCATTTTAACAGAATTTATATATAATTTTATATTTAATTTATATATATACGCATTTTTAATAATATATAGAAATATAAATATAAAAAATGAATAGATTTATAATTTACAAATATATAAATATATTTGATATCTTTGAAAATATTGAAATTAATTAAATATACCATTATATAATATCTATTTTACAAAAATGTACCATTGTAGATATATTGAACAGAAAAAAGATAGGCAAGTCTACTTTTAGAAATAAATACATCATAATCAATTTTTAATTTATATATATATTTTTAGATAATTAAATGTATAAGTGACTTAATTTGGAAGAATCGTATATTGTATATTACGATTAAACAATATTATTGTGACTCAATCTAATAAACCTCATTATTAAAATATGGGTTTAATAATAAATATATAAATATATATAAATAAATTACTAGTTTTTAGTAACATATGGTCTATCCCTTGATAAATAAATAAACTGAGTCAATAAACCATATAATAATAATTACGTGTAGCGTAATACGTCGTATACCTTAATTAGAAAAATACAATAGTAATATGTTATATAGAAATAGCATATTCATACCATATGAGTCATAATATATTATATAGTAATTTTTATTTCAGATGTTTATAGTATTTAACGATGTGTGAATATCTGTAACCTACAATGTAGTTCCTACATACAATATTCAATCAATTATCAAATATATATGTTATCAAGATCAATATGAGACTATTACAATACTTATATATCTTAAATATATAGTAGCATACATTACAAGAATCAATAAATCATAAATATAATGCCATATAATTAATAATTATTAATTATAAATAAATAAATCTACTTTTTATAATACAATTATGAAAATACTATAATTTATAAAAGCATACATTTATAGATAGAAAATCCATATAAATATTTAACATAACATAAGTTATTGTTCAAGTTATGTAAACTCTTTCATGAGTTAATATATATATATATATATATATATATATATATATATATATATATATTAAGTTCATATCTAGTTAAAATAACCTAAATATTAATATGACTATACACTATGTATTCATACATGTATTATTCATGTTGCATGTATAATTGCTTATGATCATTATTTTTATCTTTACATTTTTTAATTTAAAAACATTTTTACACTTTCGAAAATGTCTCCTACATTTGATTAATTTGTGTATTTTAATTTATTGTAATCATCATATATGATTATGTAATGAGAAATTAATATTTAATATTTTTTAATCATCGAAATGTGATACTAACTAGTGTATATAATCAATACCTCCTATAACCTCGAGGTTATAGGAGGTCTTGATATAATTAGTGTCATGTAAAATCTCAGTTAGCGAGTTGGGAAATTTATTATTTTAATATATAATACTATTATCTGTAACCATATTTCATTATACTATCAATGCAAAAATCGTTGCTATAATATTGTTGTTGTTGATATTGGATAGTATTTATTTAAATATCACGGCGCCAAAATTCATAGATAAATTAAGATAATATTTATAATATGGATGTTAAAGATATAAAAATGAGTGAAGCAGAGGCCCCATGGTAGTATATTTAAATGATATATATTTCCCAATAAAATATTAACTTATTAATCCATAATACACTACATACAATATAGAAATTAATAATATTTATAAAAATAATTTTAAATTTTTTAAATATTTATAAAATAAATAATTAATATTAAAACATATACATGTTCAATATTATAACTATTATGATACATAATATTTAATATTAATGATACATTAACAATAATATAAAGTGTCCATTATACTTTCAATGATATTTTTTACGAAGAAAATATATGACATATATGACATATAATATGTCACTTGCTGAAAAGTCTTGAACACTTTTATATATAAATATATAACTATTATAATATAATAATATTATATATATATTATAATAATATATATACGTGTAATATATACGTATAATAATATTATAATCATTATACAATAATATATATACGTAAAATAAATATAAATGTAGATTAGTTTGAAATTTTGGTTGCAATACTTAGTAATACATAGTAATACGATAGTATTATACCAAAGATTTTGCGAAGCAAAGATATAACACTCCCTATGCATGCAACGTAATTTAATAATATCCCCAACCGCTGTAGCAGTATTATTGAAATCACTGAAATAGATTTAGGTTCGGCTCTGTTTGCATACAACAATGTTTTCATTGCTCTATTAAATTACATGCAATATAAATTAACTTTTACTTACTAAATATATACTTGTAGCATTTGAAACATAAATATCATATTTGTGTGTTATATATTAGTAATGAACACTTAGTTTTCATCATATAAATATTAATTTAAAGCATATTATTTAACATTTTAAAAGTGTATAGTTAAATACGAATTTACATTATAAACAACACATAGTTCCTAAAAGTAACCCGCTATAGGTGGCACCAGGGTATTTTGTATACAAATTCGAATTACACGATTTCGCGTAAGTGTTATATCTTTCCTTCGGAAAATCTTTGATTATACTATCGTTTTTAATAATTTCAAAAACGAATTGTGAACGTATTGTTACATAATTATTATAATAATAAAGTATTTTTACAAAATATTTATATAATAATGGACTTATTTGTTTATAATATTTCCTGAATATGGATATATATTTAAAGAAAAATGGTTCTACTTATAAATTAATTGTAATTTTTAAAATAAACACTTAATTAAATTTGTATTGTATTCAATAATTTACATCAATTTTAATTTACAATAGTGGTATATTTGTCAAATTTACATGTAAAAAAAGTAAACTAAAAATAGAAATAAATAGTGTGCAGTAAGGAAAGTGCAATTTTTCACTGGTTTCACAAATTAATTGGTACCTGGTCAAAAGCTTCGCGATTGATGCGCGATTTAAACGCCCGCAAAATTGTTTATTCGAATTAGTGAATTTTTAATAGCGTATGATTGTTTGTACAAACATTAATATTTTTAGTTTTAGTTATTTTCGCTGGTTTGGTTTGGTTGGGTTTAGTTTTAATATTGCTATGTTTTTTTAGATGCATTACATTCCGAATGAGCCTATAAAACACACATATAAATATATAACACATATAAATATATGCTAATGATAATCCGTTGCATGTATGATAGTCTATAAATAGCATAGACATAGGAGCGAATTCGCTCCTATGTCTATGATAAATAGACATACGCTAATTATAATGGCCAATCATAAGCTATTGTAAAATCACTAATTCGAATAAACAAGTTTGCGGGCGTTCAATTCGCGAAGATTTTGACCATAATCCAATTAATTAGATAGACATATCTTTGCTTGCAATATTAGTGCTAGCAATAATTACTGAACATGTAAATATAAGTATAAATATTGACTTTACACAGATTCTTAGATATTACACAATCATTCTATGATAGAATATTAATTAAATAGAAAATATTAATAAATATATTATTATTCATAGATATATAGATTGTATATTATAGAAAAAAGTCACATATTAGTCATTTCTATATTATATTTGTCAGTGTAGTCAACATGTATTATAGAATGTATAATATATAGAGTGTATTTGTATATTGTATCAATAATTATATTTATTATATTAAATATGGATTTACTAATTACTATTAGTAATTAGTAATTTATTAATGTCACAATTATTCAATTAATCAAGTAATTTATTATTTATAATTACTATGATAATAATTTCAAATCAAATTTATTATTAAAAAATATATAAATATGAAAATCATAATAATTTTTTTCAAAATACAAATAATTTAAATAGAATGAAATCATATTATTTATCTATGAAATATATATATATATATATATATATATATATATATATATATTTATTACTTTGTTGAGTAAATGATTAATAAATAATGAATATGTGATTAGTACGACTAAAACATGACTACTATAATGAATAGGATTACTATCAGTAAAATAAATAACATTATATTCATATTTATGGAATTAATTAATTAAATATTTATATTAAAGTCAGTATTTTAATATACCGTATAAACCTTTATAAGTTAAATAATAAAATGGAAATATTGTAAACCTATTATTAAAATTTATTTTGAAATTCACCCAAAATAACATATAAACGACTATATTTCTACACATATATTTAATAGTAATTACTCTTACATATTTGAATCTAAATATATCATTATGTAATTGACTAGTTTATTTATGACTGATAATGATCTTACATTGGTTATATTTCATTATTGTTTAATCACTTATAATATATGTTATTATGTTATTGTTTATTATGTTATTAACTTATTTAATAAGTGGTATTATAACATTAAAACTATTACAATTTATTATATTATTCTTTTACAATCATTATAAATAAGTATATTAACAATATAGATACATTATTTTATTTGTTAATTCATATTATAATATTTAAAAGCAATATAATTAATAGATAATTATATGATTACTATATATAATAATAGAAGTACTGTTAACAACTTTAAATTTAAAATATTGAAATAACTGGTGCCAGAAAATAGAAAACACCATCTCTTAATATTTAGAATGCTAAAATATAAAGAGTAATACTTATTAAATCTCTGAAACCTGTATTAATTAATCAATTGCTACGTTATATAGGGTACACAAGTATAGGCCGAGTACGTTAGATGGCATCATATCTCAGCCCGATGTCATTAAAACAAGTAAGTATTACAGTAGCATTGCCATATACTATATATGATATACACGGATAGAGGTTTTATTATGCTTATGCATATATAGAAGTATATGTATATGTTTATTTATATATATATATATATATATATATAATTTACATTCTACGTATGCTTTTATAATATTTGACAACATTTGTACATTCGTACCTTTACTAAATGAATACACCTCAACCGATATGCACACTATCACATCCGAGTGTATATCGATAAAGGAATCACCCATACATCTTCTATCATCAGCTTATGCGATACACCAGTAAGCAATACATTACACAGTATACAGTGCAATCACACACACACATAGTAGAGTGGTTCGTTAATGAGCGGAGAGACCCGCTACACATGAAGCTAACGAATGCATTACATCAACATCTTATACATACAATACTGCGACTTTCATCGACCTCTATCATACATCTATTGTGGATCTGAGTTACCCCCTAATTTACATAATACTCACCCCTAAGTTACGTAATACTCCCCTTATGTACAATACAGCAGTTTATAGATGGTGGAGATTTACCCACCCTATATTTAACCCTCCTATTGTTAACCCAACCATCGTTAACCCCTGAGTGACACCCCTCCTCTCGTATACAGTACAGCGGTTCATAGACGAGGGAGATCTACCCCACCTATTGTTCCACGGACCCGCCGGTACCGGTAAGACCTCTACTATAATGGCGGTTGCTAGGCAACTGTACACCCCTAAACAGATGTCCTCCATGGTTCTAGTGGTTAGTACCTCATAGCTAGTGTTCCGTGTACACCGGTAGCTGTGAGTGTGTGTTTGTGGGCGTCAGTGTATGTGTTTGAGAGAGGTGTGTATATGTTAGTGTATATGCACACATATGTGTAAGAGAGAGTGTGTGTGTGTATGTGTATGTATTTGTATATCATGGTTATCATTTAATGTGTATCTTCAATATCGCAAGCAAGTATATAATATAAGATACTATACTCAAAATATACACATACCCAAATATAAAATTTGTGTATGTTTATTTGTTTGTTAATATTTATGACAGATAATTAACAATGAGGGCCTCATAGGGTTCACCTCATAGCATATTAAATACATATACTAATACTATCATTACAATATCAATATTAATTGTTTAAATATATAACATTTTCTTTGTCAACATATTTTAAATGATTACACCATAAATAAACTATAGGCTTGATTGTGTCAAGTTATTAGGAGTGAGGTGTTGTAATTAGTGTTATACAGTGTTAACACAATAGTATTCAGTTAATTCTATAGAATAAATTTGTTAATGATTAACATTTTTTCAACTTTATAAATATATGTACAGTCAAATCCTGATTGTCTAACATTGGCCTGGACTGTCAATATTTGTTAACTAATAGAGATATTAGCTAAATCCGTGTGAGATTTGCATCATGCATCGCTTATTTACAATAATATAATGAATATTAATTTGTTGTTATAATGTGCTTTATATAAATTATACAGTTTCATCTGAATATATGATTCATTATAAAACATATATTTATTTTATTGTATACATTTATTTAAAATCTAATCTATGCTAATTTAATGGAATACATATGATTTGTTTTCAAAAATATGTTACATCTTCAAATATTAAATTAATTTTATTAGATATTCTTGATATTGTTAATATTAAATATACTTAAATTATACCAAATGGTTAGAGTATATTAGCATATAATTATTATTAACTAATGCTATGTTTACCATATACAACTCTTTATATATATATATATATATATATATATATTATAATATATATATTTATATATTATAATATATATTATGATTTAGTATAACATTTTTTAATTATATTCATACAAATATTTACTATATGATATATTATACATATTTATGAATTGTTATAAATACAACATAAGTAATAATAGTCAATAAAAATCTAATAAAACAGTAAGTAGGTAACTCATGATTACTATGTCGCACTAAGTAAGTAGCTATGGTAGTGACTTACATAATATCTTACATAATATGTTATCGCCCTCCCTCCCTCGTATAGTTGAATGCTTCTGATGAGAGGGGAATCAACACAATCAGAGAGACCATCCTTAACTTTGCCAGCACACGCACTATATTCAAGTTAGTAGTAGTAGTAGTAGTAGTAGTAGTAGTAGTAGTAGTAGTAGTAGTAGTATGAGAATGGTTGATTGTAGAATATTTAATATTCAACAGAAATCTATATATAGAATACTGTGTATTATCCATAAAACATTGGTCAATAAAATGCCACGTTATTTGCATGCTACACTAAAATATAATACTCCATCTACTCGACTTAGGTCATCGAATGATAAACTTGTACTCGTCTATCATAAATCCAAGTTGATTCGAACAAGCAATCGTGCTTTCTCGTGTAGTTCACCAACGTTATGGAATTCTATTCCTCTCCATATCAGATCAATACATTCTACACATAAGTTTAAGAATGTATTGAAATCATATATATTATCAACGAATTGATACTTGATTGTTTAATATATAATTATAATATTTTTTATAACTTATATTACATTATTGTTTATGTTTTTTTATTTACTATATTTTTTTACTATATGTTTATGTTTATAATCATCTTCTTTTCTCACACTTATCAGAACAATCTTTGTTGTTATTTAATGAGTGTTTAAATAAATCGTCTTATTATTATTATTATTATTATTAGTAGTAGTAGTGATAATGATAGTGATAGTGGTCGGGGTATAGGTAGCGGTATAGGTAGTAGTAGTAGTAGTAGTAGTAGTAGTAGTAGTAGTAGTAGTAGTAGTAGTAGTAGTAGTAGTAGTAGTAGTAGTAGTAGTAGTAGTAGTAGTAGTAGTAGTAGTAGTAGTGGTGGTGGTGGTGGTGGTGGTGGTGGTGGTGGTGGTGGTGGTGGTGGTGGTGGTGGTGGTGGTGGTGGTGGTGGTGGTGGTGGTGGTGGTGGTGGTGGTGGTGGTGGTGGTGGTGGTGGTGGTGGTGGTGGTGGTGGTGGTGGTGGTGGTGGTGGTGGTGGTGGTGGTGGTGGTGGTGGTGGTGGTAGTAGTAGTAGTAGTAGTAGTAGTAGTAGTAGTAGTAGTAGTAGTAGTAGTAGTAGTAGTAGTAGTAGTAGTAGTAGTAGTAGTAGTAGTAGTAGTAGTAGTAGTAGTAGTAGTAGTAGTAGTAGTAGTAGTAGTAGTAGTAGTAGTAGTAGTAGTAGTAGTAGTAGTAGTAGTAGTAGTAGTAGTAGTAGTAGTAGTAGTAGTAGTAGTAGTAGTAGTAGTAGTAGTAGTAGTAGTAGTAGTAGTAGTAGTAGTAGTAGTAGTAGTAGTAGTAGTAGTAGTAGTAGTAGTAGTAGTAGTAGTAGTAGTAGTAGTAGTAGTAGTAGTAGTAGTAGTAGTAGTAGTAGTAGTAGTAGTAGTAGTGGTAGTGGTAGTGGTAGTGGTAGTGGTAGTGGTAGTGGTAGTGGTAGTGGTAGTGGTAGTGGTAGTGGTAGTGGTAGTGGTAGTGGTAGTGGTAGTGGTAGTGGTAGTGGTAGTGGTAGTGGTAGTAGTAGTAGTAGTAGTAGTAGTAGTAGTAGTAGTAGTAGTAGTAGTAGTAGTAGTAGTAGTAGTAGTAGTAGTAGTAGTAGTAGTGGTAGTGGTAGTGGTAGTGGTAGTGGTAGTAGTAGTAGTAGTATAATTTATCGAAAATTGTATCAATAAAACCCAATGTTAGATAATGCTATTGCCCACTCTATTGAAGTTATAGAACCATGGATGGCTTCTATATAATACAGGGTTCCATTATTTTCGGTAAAAACCTGTTTTTACCGGTCAAAAATGGCAAAAAGCGGTAAAAACCTATCTCTACCATGTTAATTTACGGTAAAAACCGGTAATAACCGGTAATTACCGGTAAAAACCTAGTACTCATAAAATATAATACCTTTAAAAAAATTTGTATATTGAAATTTAAAGTAATATTGATTCATTTATATATACATGTTATGGCTAATTAATCTATAGATTGCTATAGCAGCTTTATTTGAAAATTTGTCAAAACATTCTATTACTCTGCTTTAATTATGCCATTTATAGTACATTTATTTTTTTAAATCCAACTGGATTTTGAATTCTGCCACCATTTTGAATTCTGCCACCCTTATATTGTAAAATTAACAAGTTGATGTAATTGGATACAGTTAATAAATGAAATATATATACATGTTATGGCTAATTAATCTAGCAGCTTTATTTGAAAATTTGTCAAAACATTTTATTACTCTGCTTTAATTATACCATTTAGAGTACATTTATTTTTTTAAATCCAACTAGATTTTGAGGTCTGCCACCATATATTATATTGTAAAATTAACAAGTTGATGTAATTGGATATATTTTATAAATGAAATAAAATCATACTGTGTTATATATTCATAAAATTACACAATGAAAATAATACTAAATAGTTATACAGTATTGTACAAAATATTTGTAAAAACTATATTTAATTTCATATATATAAAAATAAATATTCTATTCAGTATTTATATATATATAATTAACAATATATATAGATACATTTAATTAAATAGCATGGTATAAAATCAAATAATGAATACATTCAAATAATTTCTCAATGAAAATATTATTATTTCTATTGTTTAATATATATATTGTTTTTTTTTTTTTACAATATTAAGCCCCTGTTACACCGAAAAAGTTGATTTTTCACCGATATCGTACCGATTTTCTCTCTCTCATTACTACACCCCTACCGATATATCACCGATATCGTGATGATAGCACTATTCATCATTTGGAGATATCTCTAAATATTTAACGATTTCGTTACTGCGCATATCTGTGAAAAATCGGCCGCTTATTTAGTGTGAATGGGGCTTTTACTAATGCATATTAAATATTTTATATATATATATATATATATATATATATATTGACTTATTTACTCATTTATTTCAATATCATATTATTTATTTAAAAAAAATTTTCTTTACATAAGAGATAGAGTCAAAATTAATAAAGGTTTTTATTTAAATATAAAAAATCTTATAATATTGATTTTAATGTAGTATTATTTAACTTTATAATTGTATATTATCTATTAAAGACATATAAAATCTATAAATAATTGTAAATTATATAGAAAATAGTAGTTTTAATATAATATAGATAATATAATATTATTAATATTATATTTAATTATATAGACAACACTAGGTTTTTACCATGGTAAAAACCTGTTTTTACCGGACAGGTTATTACCGGTTATTACCGCGGTTATTACCATAGGCGGTAATAACCTATGGAACACTGATATAATATGATGTTATTTATCCTCATATTTTTACATCTATTATGTATTCGAGCATTGATTTAATAGCATTAGCGTAGCACCTACAACTACAGTAATGCGAGTGCGTAATTATTTCTAAAGATGTTTCCATAGGTTAACAATTTAATATTGTATTAGCTGTTATTATTATAAAGTTATTACCTTAAAGTTACATCTATAATAGAATATCTCATGAAAACTACATCAGAAGTTATATTTGTAATATATATATATAACTCATAGTGTACTGTATGTATCACTTACTTCATTATATCTCATATATACATGATTGGTAGACATGTTGAACTTTAACCTCTCTCTCTCTAAAGGGGCGGCTACAAACTGATCATACTGGATGAGAGCGACGGACTAACTAAAGATGCACAAGCAGCCTTGAGACGAAGTTAGTACCTACTACTGCTGTATTTAGCACACGTATGTGTATTGAAAGTGTTTTGAGGTTAATAAGTGTAGTATCAGGTAGCAATGATCCATGCTAGCACATGTATAACCTTTTTATTATTATAAAACATACATTTGAAAAAGTTTTATGAACATATATGTTCAATAATTCATATATATTTTATTTTAATATTTTCTAAAATAATCTTATTCTAATTAGTTAAATCAATAATTTATATTAACAATATAAATATATAAATTTGTATTTATATATATATATATATATATATATATATATATATATATATAAATACATGTATATATATATATATAGATTACATATATTAAGTTATTTATATATTTGAATATCATACAAATAGTCTAAATTACTGTCATTTAAACATCTGTGTTTAAATTCATCTATATTATCATGTGTTATCTTGAAGTTATGTATATCATGTATATCTAATCTGTGTTGCTATTTTTAAATTTAAATCTATTTTAATGTTAATGAATATGTAGTAATGATAAATTATTATATTGTAGTAATATAATATAAAGTTTATTTATATTCAAAAGTATCAGTTGCCAACAAATATTAATCATAATACATATTCACATACTAATAATATAGATATATTACATTTATATTATCGCAATATTTTCATTATGAATATAAATCATATTACTAATTTGATTATTAAATATTATGAATATCCTATATAATATATTTTCTGTTATTCACTTTAAAGATTAAATAGTTTCAATATATTAATTATTTAAATTATTCAACTAACTGTTAATTGTCTCATTTGCAACCGATACATGAGTGTTGATATTTATTAAACGTATTGGTGTTTAAATAAACTATTATCTTCAATTCTCTTCTACATACGCTAACAATGTCTGACTACTCCTCAAGTAATGGAGAAGTTTGTGGAGAACGTTCGCTTCTGTCTGATCTGCAACTGGGTGTCGAAGCTTATCCCCGCCATCAAGTCCAGGTGTACAGAGTTCCGCTTTAAGCCGCTCAAACCGGAGATGATCTTGCCTCGTCTCGAATACATCATCGAAGCTGAGAAGTTAGCAACTACTGCCGGTGTTTGCTATACTGCTGCTATTAGTATTCGATTACAACATCATAGCTTGTATAAAATAGAATACTTTTGAAAATATTAAATAATGACTAACTGAATAATAATCAATATCATGATGTGATGACCTTTATCACTGGACAATATAAATAATACATTACATTACAATATATTACATTACAATATATTACATCACAATATATTACATAACAATACATATTTCTACCACTATAGATACTAAGGGTGTGTTTTTGGTCAACCACAGGTGTACGAGAAACTCGTATTCACTGCATATAAAAATCCAACTGTTACAAAACACGTCTGGTTGTGCTATGGATTTTTACATGCAGTGAATACGAGTTTCTCGTACACCTGTGGTTGAACCACCTGTGGTTGACCAAAAACACACCCTTATTCACATTTCTAATATTTAAATGCCAGAATTCACTAAGTTAATATTAAATATCACCCGTACTTTGCATACACTTAAAATTTACGCTCGATGTTATTGTATTTAATAATAATAATGTATTTATTCATTAAATCACATATATATTGAATACAATACAAATAGAGGATACAGATGGACCCCTCAAGAAGTCATAGACGTATACATGTTATAAATAACGGTGATGTCCCGGACAATATAAAACAAATAATAACATATTTTTTTCTTGTGTTTTTATTTATTGTTTATTAAGTTCTTGATAAACATAAGAGAAAAACAAGAACTGCCTGGAATCGAATACAGGACCTTTCACTTACTAGCTTTAGACTATTTTTGACTATTTATCAGTTATAGATGTATTATTGTTAACTATGTTGATGTTGATGCTGCTTATTACACAGAATCAACATAGACGAGAAAGCGAAGCAAGCTCTTCTGACTCTTTGCAATGGGGATATGAGGAAAGTTATCAATCTACTACAGGTTGCTCCCTTGTAGAGAAACCTACACGATGTGGGTAGTGGTCAGTCTATCTGATATACACTAATAGCTCTCATCACAAATCTAATTCACATGAGGCTATGAGTGTAGTAAGTTGATACTGCAGTAGTCAATTATCTAATACAATTATGTTATATATATCACTCATATTATGTGCAATTTTAAATCAAATCTCTTTTATGACTACTCTAAAAACAGTGTTTAATGTAGGCAATATAATTATAAAATATTGAATAAATCTAGATATTTTTTAATTTATTATATATTTATAATATAATTTTCATTTGTATGTAATAAATATTAGAAATTATATACATATTTTATTTATAATATGATTTATAATTAAATTATAATTGAATAATTATATAATAAATAATAAATGTAAATACAATTAACTAAGAATACATATTTATTTACATTCACTATAGTGTTCAAATATAATACAGATCAAAGTTTATGAGATACATAATACATTTTATTGAAAGAATAATAATAATATTTACTTATTAGAAGAACGTTTTGTTTTGGTTTCTTGTTTTTCTTTATATTTATGCCCAATCTTGTTAAAAGACTTCAAAATAATATTGCATATTTTCAATTGTTGTCACCTATTATATATATATATATATATATATATATATATATATATATATATATATATCAGTGTTCATTCTAGGTTTCAGGGCAGCTACCAAAAAAAAATTATTATAGGGCATTTAAATATATTTTACTAAGTAAAATGTAGGATGACATATATAGGTAATTTCGCCATCTATTTATACATTCATTTATGATAAATAATATATTAGATGGACACTTATGAGGCAATTTAAACTGTAACAATTGTTACTTACAAAGCTACTTAGGAGGCTTTTTGAATTAGAGATGTAAATAAATAGCAAATAAGTATTCGATTCGATTACTTATTATTCGTTTACAATTAAATGATTTACAAATTGTAATTCTAATACATTGATATCAAATAATTCTTTTTATATTCAATCTCTCAACATTTGATTCATGAGATATTCAGATATTAAAAATTTGATCTTCGAGCATTTATAATATTGAAATTATGTTGTCGATATCTTATAATATTGAAAATTATGTTGTCGATATTTTATAATATTGAAAATTAGGTAGTCGAGATCTTATAATAGTGAAAATTATGTTGTCGATATGTTATAATATTGAAAATTAGGTAGTCGAGATCTTATAATATTAAAATTATATTGTCGATATGTTATAATATTGAAAATTAGGTAGTCGATATGTTATAATATTGAAAATTATGTTGTCGATATGTTATAATATTGAAAATTAGGTAGTCGAGATATTATAATATTGAAAATGATGTTGTCGATATGTCTTAATATTGAAAATTAGGTAGTTGAGATCTTATAACATTGGAAATTAGATGGTTGATATGTTATATTGAAAATTAGGTAGTCGAGAAGTTATATTTTTAAAATTAGTTGTTCGAGTAGTTTGATATATAAGTAATTTGGTTCTCGATAAGTTATAATATTATGATTATTGTAATATCATATATATAATTATATATTTATTATAGTAATGTAATAGTAACTCTATCAAACTTATATATATACACTTATTTTTTTATATAAATGTATTGGTAATATTACTAATCAATAGAATAGTATATTTATAATTTAAACTTTCATATTATTATAATGATTATTATAAGCATAATGATATATTTCGCGTTTTAAGAAACACCTGTATACTATTATGTCAAGTATACAGGATTAGTTATTCGTATCATTAAAGACTATAATACATGGAAATCAATTTATAGGAATATATAAATAAATAAGTTTCTATATATAACAAACTATATAATACAAATTATAAGATACTAAATATATAATATATATAGTAATTATTTTCATTAATTATATATTATATATATATATATATATATATGTATATAAACACTAGATATAATTTTAGTAAATATAGTATTTCCAAATCGTATTACATATAATAATATTAAATTTATAAACATTATCTATGAAAGTCCTATATTTCTAGTTTATATATGCTAGATAATGTTGGAAATAGTCCAAAAAATGTAGCTATCTATATATTTATGCAAGTACCACCTATATCCTATCTAAGTACATGTAAATGATGTTATGACTTCGGTAGCCCCTTAAAACAGTCTTATTTTATCTAATTTAACATTACAATAACAAGTTGACCATTGAATTTACAGTCATACCTATTTCTTATACTCTATATATACCTAGAATTTACAATACCTATACCTATATCTATACCTATATCTATACCTATACCTATACCTATACCCAAGCTTCTACCTGACAATAAACTTGACACCTGACACATTGTTCCACAGTGTTCCACGATGACAACTGACACAGTCGAAGATGGTAGTGGTGATGGCAAGGCCTACACTATCACAGAAGATAACATCTACACATTGGTCGGACGACCTTACCCCCGTGACATTGAGAACTGCGTGAAGTGGCTCCTTAACGACACCTTCTCGTCATGTTACTCAAGTTAGCCCCGCTTCAGGGGGGTGGGGTTACAGGCAGGGGTTACAGGCAGGGGTGACTAACTGTTACATATAATCTACGCTTGTACTAGCATATAACATTAAATTGTATTTGTAAAATTTGAACCGAATTTATTTCAGCATTTACATTTTCAAATTAAATAGTACTGGCTAGAATGGATATCGCTGATAATTTTATATTTGATTACAAAGAAAAGACGATGCTCATTATTGTAAAGCATATATTTCAGTATTCTAACCCAGGAATGTAACATTTTACTATGACCGGTGAAATAGATGTACTGTCTGCCTAACTGTATTGTACATGTAGCTCTCCTAGACTGATAGCATCTATAGATTACTGTATTTATTAATTCTATTATAATGTTTACTCGGCATGACTTTTTGATAAATGAATTTATTTAAATATGACGAAAATATTAAAAAAAATGATTCCCCCATATTATATTTACGCTTTTAATACTTAACGTATATATATATATATATATATATATATATTTATATATATATATATATTTATTAGTAGAATATTTTAATTAAATAAGATTAATACATTTATATAAGATATACTAAATACACACTAGTGTAATATCCTATTCCAATAGATATTAACAAACTGAGACTGGCTAAAGGACTCGCACTAAATGATATCATTACAGAAATTCATCTTTACATTCACAGAAGTAAGTTATTCACATGAGTGTGGGTGTATGTGTGTGTGTGAATGTGTGTGTGTGTGTGTGTGTGTGTATGTGTATGCGTACCATCGATGTAGTTAGGAAGTGGAGGTAAGCAATTGAATGTAGTGTTTGACATTTTGCGATAGAAGTGCTGCAGTCGAAATCTACTACTTGATTTTTCTATTAATATTTATTTATATTTATAATATTGATCATGTTTGATGTACTATCTGACTAAAAATAATAGTCATATATTTAAAATACAACAAATCAACTTTCCAAATAATTTTTTATATTTAAATTATTTAAATTCACGATATTATATGATTTTATTGATATATTTAATATAATTTCACAGAAATAGAAGTCATTTCTATCTATTTTAACGAATAACCTATTGTTTTATTATATGACATATATTATGACTATTATCTAATTAAAATCGCTGATGCCATTTATTTATATATAGAGAAAAGTGTCATTCGCGTATATATATTTTACATGCATTACTTGTGTCAATTGCTTATACACTTTCTTTACATCGATGGTGTGTATGTACCTGTAATTATGTGTGTATATGTGTGTATTAAATGCTATACTTATATATTTATTAACTTTTATATTTTATTCATCGATGTAGTACTAAAGTGGACCTGTGCAATTTGATGCATTGTATGGCACTTTGCGATAGAGGTGCTGCAGTCGCAGCCTACTACTAAATACCTATTAAATTTTAAATTAATATTATTTATTTATACATATATATATATTGATAACTATGATCAATTTTAATGTACTTTAGTATAGATATATCTATACTAATAATAAAATTATATATTTAAAATACAACATATCAACATTCCTCATAGTTTTGTGTATTTAAATTGAAAATATCATACTATTTATTATCATCTCAATAGATATAGATAGAAGTCACTTCTATATATTTAGACGAAAAACCGTTTTAATATTGACATATATAATATGACTAATATCCAATCAAAAGCACTGATGCTATTTTATTAATTTATCGATAAAAGTTTCATTAGCATACATATCTATTACATGCATTACGTTAGTATGCCAATTGCTTATCCACTTTCATTGTATTGATGATTTAAATATTTATTTTACTATATTGTATATTTAATATAATTTATTTAAAATTATTTAAATAATATCAGATATATTTATTATAATCAATACACATACTTACGCATACTATTAACTCTATATAACAGTTGAACTACCGGTCAATGTGATGTGTGTTCTCTTGATCAAGATGGCTGATATCGAGTTTGTTCTATTTACCATTATATCTATATTAGAAATACGTGAATTAGTCTACTATCTATTACTTTATCTGTTATTGCATTTGTATTAACTTAAAATTAATTATTCACATACATATTCACATGACAATTATTTTAGTTATATTTACATATATTTTATTATTATATTTCTTTGAATGTATAGAAAACATATAAATTTCATTCTGTGTTAAATTAAAACTTATAAATAAAATAATTAAACTATATATAGTTTAGATAATACCTACTTAGTTCATAAACATTATCTTAGAAACATTAATAGAATATATTTGTTATACATGCATATATATATAGTTGAATAACAGACAGTTCTGATTTGAATAACAGACAGTGCTGCAGTAAAGGGGCCAGTGAGAAGATACAACTCGCAGCTCTAGTAGCTGCCTTCTACAAGGTGCGAGTGATGATATCTAAGGTGGAGAAAGTCGACTAGAGAACAGCCTTCATCCGTCGTATGTCTGTTACTAGTGTAGGTATTCTCGCTGTTCATGTTTCTAATAAAATTTTATATGATATTGATGATTTATTTCTCCAGCAGTATTATCGTATATTGCAAGTAACCTCATTATAGCATAACCTAACTATGATGTATAGTATACATTGTATACACATTTTATGAAATGATTATGTAGATTTTTGTATTCATGTTGTTATATATTCATACTTTTATAGAATTAATCTAAAGGTGGGGGATTTGTTATCAATCTCATTTATCTATCACGTATATATAAATCATTTTATATTCTTATAAATTAGACTATCTAATATATTAATATATATCTAATACATTAATTAATAATGTGCACACTAAATAGATGTTTTCGACTATAAATTATAAATAGATTACTCATTAAAAACATAGAAATGTGTAGGTTGCTATGGAGATGGCTATTTATAGACTACAATATAACAATATAAATAATAGATAAGCTAGTTATTCTGATCTGGATTCTTTATTCTCGACATCCTATATTACCAATGTAACTATATTATTATAACTGGACATAAAGAATAAAATATTGTTATATTACATTATATAATATTACAATATCTATGGACATAATATAGTATATTTTAATTGTAAAAAGCATTATATAATCTACTTGTAAAATCATATAGAAATAGAAATATCATTATAATTCTAATTGGAATAATATTTTAATTAGTAATTAATATGATACTAAAATTTTAGTTTATTAAAAATTGTAATCACATATGTTTTAATATTTTAGATCACTAGAATTTATATTTTTATTAATATAATATATTGAATAATGATAAGATAATATTAAATTTGATAATAGTTTACCATTTTAATAACTTATTTATATTACCATTAAATCAATATAATTTTTCAATAATTTACATTATTAGCTGAAATTTTAAATATTTTACATAATCATGTAATAAATATACATAAATACTAGTAATATATATAATAATTTAGAAAACTAATTCATTTTTCATTAATATAATATTTAGATTAAGGAGTAGCGAAACCATAGAGCTAGAGAGAAAGCTTTCTCTAGCTCTATGGGCGCAACCTTGGTAACTTTACATGTAAAAGATAGCTACTATAATCTCATTTCTCTTAAGATTTAATTTTGTTGTTATTATTTTGTATAATGTAGATATGTATACAATTTATATAATGACAATATAGTTAGATAATGATGAAGAAAATGAGTATATACTGGATTTTACTAATACAAATATTTAAAAATTCAAAAATATAAATGTTTTGTGATATTATGTAATATATTTTTATCTATAGAATTTATACATATATTTTAATTATATAATATATCGAAGTGTTCAAAATTTAGGAGAGTTTGAAAAAAGTGAACAAATAAAATAAAATGTTCTGAGATATAGCTTCCTAAATTTCAGTTGTATATTTTTAATAATAGTAACAATTACACTTTTTCACAAGCTGATGTTTTTAAATTAAAATTTATACTTATATTATTAACATATTATATATCATTATTTAGATAATAAACTAGATTTTAATATTTTATAATAAACAAAATGAAAGTTTTTCGCCTCCCCTTAAATATATTTAATATCAAAATGAATAATAAGTTTATCTTCAATATGTTAAAGGGAGGTGGGAGATCCCTTTATAATGAAATGATGTTATAAAAGTGGAGTAATAAATAATTTATTTTTTTCGTACAATTAAATATAAAATATATTATATATATATATATATATATATTATAAATTGATATTTATACTTATAATCCAAAGTAATAATTTAAAAACTAGATTGCATATCGTATAAATGTATGCAATAACTATGTACAATAGTTATGATCACTAGAAATTGAACTGGTTGTTGCTCTTGTTGGATTGAGCAGGTTTCTTCTGCAAGGTCTGAGGTTTTGCTTGACCCAACGCCACCTGTGTATTATGTAATATTGCTATCTAATAAAGCAAATCTTAATCTACATAGAGTTTAACATATGTAATTATATATTGTTATATATTGCTTTTTTAAAAATTAAATTAACTTATTCTAACTATGATTCAATAAGTGTACATGGTGACCTACATATATTAATTAGAATAAAAATCATTATATTTAATTGATAATATTCTTGATACAAATAATTATGGTAATTCGTTTTACACGTTATTTATTTTTTTAATTTCAAATTATTCTTGGTTTATTTTTATAGGTTATGTTAACTATATATTTGCTTGAACAACAATTTATCAATTTAAATTCTGATTAAGTTTGTTAAGATGTAAACATTTGTAATATATAGTATATTGTCATCATCTTCATATCAAATGAGATTAGAGCATCCGTAATAGTATTTATAACTTATCTAGGCTAAGTCGATATATTATATAATTAAAGTTAATATCTTATCTAGTTATAACTGATATTTAATATATTTATAACTGATATCTAATCTAATTCTAGATGATAGTTAATCTGTGTGATATCTAACTGACCTGTTTAGCATTGGATCCGAACTCGAGCGTACTTACTGATTCCGACACATTAGACTGGTCGGGACTTACGTTCACAAATATACAGGCCTGCGTTCATGTTCATGTATTCATTATTCGTATTATAAATATATGTATATATAAAAATTGGTTGATAACTAGAAAAGCCGCCAAGGCTTTTTATCTTCCCTGGGGTTTAACCGAATCTGATACCATACCATACCATATATAATATATAGGTTGGAGTGAATTTTTAAATAATTATGGCCGTCTGGTTATGTCTCGCGATAGTGATTTAACGTTATATGTGGAGTTCAATAATGTTAATAAATTCACATATAATGTTACATCACTATCGCGAGACATAACCAGACGGTCATAATTATTTAAAAATTCACTCCAACCTATATATTATATATTTATAGTATATGTTGTTGAAAACAAACTCTAATTCTATTAATAGATATCTGAGGATACTATTCGCGGTGAAGAATTAGTACATTATCGTACAAGTTCTAGCTCTGGGTCTCCCCTACCCACAGCTGTGCTAACCTTAGCATCCCCACCCAGACTGGGCTGTAGGAGGTGCGTGAGCTTGGAGTTTCTGTAGGGCACGTGCAGTTGTCCAGTTCTCAGAGCATTGAATATCTGTGTGTGTGTGTGTGTATGTGTATGTGTGTGTGTGTGTGTGTATGCGTGTTTTTGTATGTGTGTGTATGCGGTAATGTAGGATGTGACAGTTCTATTCACACTTATGAGTGCACATTTGTGAATATTCATCATTATTTGTGAATAGTTGAGAATAATCGCTCTCTTTTTATAGTAAGTGTTAAATATGGCCTCAGCTCTAGCAAATGACTAATGATATATGCTATTCTTTGATAAATATATTAATATTTTGTAATTTATATAGCAGATATATTTTATATTAGTCTAATTCTAATTAAATCTAAGTCTAATTAAATTATATATTAGTCTAATTCCCACTATTGATAATAGTATCTAAACACTGCCTGTTACCCCTGTATATTAACAACATATGGTATACACACATGTTGTCAATGTAAAAAAGAAATCAAGAGAAGAAAATTATATAAATAAATGAAGAATAATGGTAAACATACAAATATTGTTATTGAGACAAATATTGACAAATAAATTAAAGTAACTATTTAATATTAATATTTATCTAAATGACCTTATATTTTATATTTACAAATATACACACATATACATATATCTATTTGTTTGAGGAGATAATCTTAAATTTCATTTGATAAACTATTTGCCTATTGCACCTACCTGTCCAAGAGAAGAGAGTGACTTATTAATGGACGATGCTTCAATAAGTCTCTTTCCGCTGGCATCCGTTTTGGAGACTCGTTCAGATCCTGTAAACATAATGTTCAAGTTGTAAGAATACTATTATCATTGTATTGATAAGCAGGAATTAGGGTAAGGGATCTCTCACTATTAAATATGAATATAAGTGAAAACTTCATCTTAGTTCCTGGAAGGGATGAAAGGACTCTATCAAGTACACATATAATATATGCCTAAGCCTATTCTTTTTTTCTAATAATTTTATTGTTCAATTGAAATTGTTAAATATAAATTTTGAATACACCAGGATGATATTCATTAGCTATTACAAAAAATAAAAAGAATTCAAAGAGGGTGGTCAATTATTAAAAATAATATTTCTGAATATGAATCATATGAATTATTACATGTCAAAGTATATATATATATATATATAGACTTTGTATCATTTTTCATTATTATATATATATACCATCATAAACACACACATTAATACATACATATGCATATACTGTATGAGTATATGTCTGTGTAAAGGTGATAATATACTATATATATATATATATATATATATATATATATATATATATATATATATATAGTATATATAAATACTATATATAGCTTATATATATATATATATATATAGTTTCTCACTAATGATTAATGGAAAATGTACGAAATCAACACCACCTTCACCATTAATATGTAAATATGTTATGACGATTATTACGGAAGCATATTTTCTTTGAATACAAGGCATTTAATACCTCACAATAGAGTATATCAACACATTAGTTAATTAACTAAATCTAAATATAGAATAAATGATCTAATTAGAGGTGATTAATTATAAGTATATAAATCCGTAAGCAAATTGTCATGTGAATTTTATATATTATTATACCTTATAGTCAATACCACCTCTTATATCTGATAGAGATATTAGTAGTTATAATACTAATTAGTTATTAAAACTTAATATATAATATAATATAGCATATATATATATATATATATATATATATAAGTATCATATCAAATTATATATTTATTAATACGTGTTATTGAACACACATATATATATATATATATATATATATATATATATATTCTTAATCAGGATATATTGATATCGATATTATCACCTGTACAAACACACACACACAGTAGACTGTATAGTGGTACGCATACGAGTATGTGCGTGTGTATGCGTGTTTACGTATGTGTATGTGTGTATCACGTGACACTCGCTCTAGGTCACGTGTACTCGACGGCGATAACACCACGTGACACTCGCTCTAGGTACACGTGTACTTGACGGCGATAACACCACGTGACACTCGCTATAGGTCACGTGTACTCGACGGCGATAACACCACGTGACACTCGCTCTAGGTACACGTGTACTTGATGACGATAACACCACGTGACCATCACGTGACCATTACGTAACCTGCGAGATCGCACAACGTAAGCGTTCCTATACTAGTGATGCCACTGGTCTCGTTCGTACACTCCACTGTCAGCGTGCAGATCAGATGCGATCGAGAACTGCAGGTGATGAAATGCAAGTCATCGAGTTATACATAGATCATGACTCATAGTTAATAATAATATATATATATATATATATATATATATATATATATATATCGTGAGGCTTGATCTACTAGGAATACACGTGAATATATTATATATTTAATAGATTTATACAATAGACTAATTAACCCATTTATACAATTCTACAGTACATATACGCCTGCGTAGGCACCTGCAATACGCAACTTAATATATGTATATATAGATACGATACTATCTACAGATACATTAATGATTATATATTACGGATATGTACAGGTGGTATCCTATCTGTACCGGAAGTGAGACGCAATATATATAGACACACAATATAGGAATATAGGAATGATTATAGGTAAATATATTGGCTTTCATTTATATCTTATAAGAATATATATATATATATATATATATATATATATATATGAGATTATAATATATGAGATTATAATATATTATAATACATATTATTATAATAGATGTATAATAATATAACGTAATATATGATATCTATACAGTTAATATATCACAGTAGGTTACATGCTAGATAAGCGTTACATTGTTAACACTAATGACCAATTAGTATACTGTCTATATGATTCCAGAGGGGCGTGGTTCCATAATGGACGTTGCCCAATAAGATGCGTGCTTCCATAATGGACGTTGTCTCGTGGTGATACAAAAGTAGCGTGCTTCCCTCTTCATCAGTCCTTCTCGAGGGGTATTTTGTGGAAAATACCGCCAGTATTATATTTGCGCACAACAATCAGATTTTGTCATAATTAATTATATTTTAATCCTATTTATTTATTATAAATCAGTAAATGTATTTTATTAGATGTTTTTCATATACAATTGAAATAAAATAATTATTCTTGAATTTCAATATCAAATCCTTGAAAATTCCTGTTTTGCCGGCTCTGTCCTATAGGACATATTCCTGTTCTATAGAGCATAGTACATCCTACCGTATACCGTGTGTCACACAGTACACAGGACACAGTGTGTGGTCCCCTGGATAAATGTTCTCCCCTGCCAATGTATAATGTTCACCCCTTCTAATGTATTATTTTCTCCCAACATCTGTAGTGTATTCTAGCAATTAGTATACTACTACATTGGTATATAATACACGTATACCAGATATATCTGATAAACACCTCAGTTTTGCAAGCGAGTCTCTATAAAAGTGGCTTATTAGTTTAAAGTGTATCCTATTTTAGGATTCCTATAGGATGTAATGTGTATACGGAATGTGTATAGGATGTAGTGTGTATATAACCTACAACCGATACGCTTACTATTTACTCTCAACAATACTTGTTTATGAAGATAACATAAATGACACCAATCAGCATAATAATACAGAATCAAGAAAGAAACTCTATACAGCTTATAAAAACATTGCCATTGGTACCCTAGAGGAGAAGATCGAACAAATAGAAAACGCTGATATAAACATAAGGTAAATACTCAGATGGGAAATAATAAACGAATTCACCGAAAGAAAATAATAAATCAGAAAGAACGACTACAAACATGGTACAATCATTTTCAAGGCTTACTAGGCTGGCCACCTGAAATAGAGGAAGATGAACCGATTTCTCAAGTTTTACCACCACTGGAAATACAACGTGGACCTTTTGACATCAATGTATACAAGCGAACAAAGGACACCATCAAAGAAGGAAAAAGCTGTGGAATGGATGAAATACGCCTAGAAGTTTTAAAACGATGTGATATAGATGCTATCGTTCTCCAATTCTGTAACAGAGCACTTATCGACAAAGCGAAGCCCAGACAGTGGTTATTGCTGAATATAATTCCGATACCAATATCCGGAGATCTTAGTATGGGTGGCAACTACAGAGGTATAAGTCTATAGACTGCTTATAAGCTTGTTAGTGGCGAAAACCTATAATAGTATGATAATGAATAGAATTAGACCGTACCTAGATTGTCATATGAAAACAAATCAGAACGGTTTCAGAAGTGGAAGAACAACTACTAGTCAGATACTCGCTCTAAGGATACTGATAGAAGGCGTAAAGGAAAATAATCTTGAAGCTATACTTATCTTCATCGACTTTAAGAAAGCTTTTGATACAGTTAATAGAGGAAAAATGCTGCTAATACTAAAAGCGTATGGAATACCGGAAGAGTTGGTGACAGCCATAAGTATCATGTATGAAGATACGTCTGCTAAAGTCATAACCCAGGACGGAGAAACGGAAATATTCAGTATTCTTGCTGGTGTTTTACAAGGGGACACACTTGCCCAAATCTCTTTGTCATTATATCTTGATAAAATCTCTAACGGGAAGGGAAGAAAAGCTTGGTTCCAACTAAGGAAGAGACAAATCTGAAGGGTACCACCCATAATAGTCACCGACATGGACTTTGCGGATGAAATAGCCTTAGTGATGGTATCAAGGAAGCAGAGGAGATACTAAGAAGAGTCGAGCTATCAGCAAAATGTATATGACTAAGCATGAATACAGGAAATACAAAGTACATGTCATACAACAACAACCAACAGTTTGATATCAAGACTATAGATGGGACAGATCTGAAAATAGTTGAATATTTCAAATATCTCGGTGCATAGGTTAGCAGCGAAAAATATGTCAAAATCAGAAAAGCGCAAGCTTGGATAACCTGCCTCCAGATAAGAAACATATGGAATTCAAAACTCAGTAGGAAGTTCAAAATTATGCTAATGATTGCAACTGTTGAATCCGTTCTGTTATACGGCTGTGAAACATGGACCTTAACAAACTTACTACTCAAAAATCCAGATGGAACATATACACAAATTATGTGAATAGTTTTAAATATCCACTGGACAAATAAAATCAAGAATGAAATATGTTATGGGGCACTAGAAAGATTACCGAACAAGATCAGAAGAAGAAGACTAAAGTTTGCCGGCCATTGCCTATGAAGAGAAGACTAGGTAGTTTCGGATCTGGTTCTGTGGCAGCCAACCGATGGAACTAGAAGGCGAGGAAGATCACTTGATTTGTATATAAAGACTCTGGAACGTGATACCGGTCTATAGACCGGTTGTATACGAGAAAACGATCTACGAGCGGCGAGCTACTATGATGAATCGGGATGTTTATAAGTCAATAAAAGCCCGGGAATCAATAAAAATAATCCCGAAATAAGCAAGTAAGTAATAATTGTTTAAAAACTAAAATATTACTATACCTACATTGTTAATTCATTAGTTTTATTTGAATGTATTTTTTATTTATAAATATTACAATTGATACTAGGATAAAAGTAACAATGTCTAATATCCAAATAGTTATTACATATATTAAACAATCCCATAGATTATAATTATATAACAATGTTGCTTACGGGTTGTTAATAGCGGATACGTAATAGTGAGTGGAGTACACCTAGCGGGAAGAATGATTACTAACCTTTGAGAGTTCATCTTAGTGGAGGCTGTCTTGCGGTTGGCTGTTCCTATCTTGAAGATGTTCTCGATATCCTCGAATGTCTTCACTTGCATTTTCTTCACTGTTGGTAGCATCACGTTGTTACCTGTAGACGGGTGTGTGGGTGAGTGTGTGGGAGTCTGGGTGTGTGGTACATATGTGCATATATAGACATACACCTGTATACACATACAACTAAATATACAAACATTACACGTACGTCGTACGACGTAAATATAATAATAATAATATGTATGTATTGAATCACGTATATTAATAGCAGATATATATATATATATATATATATATATATATATATATATATATATATATATATATATATATATATATAGAATATCGTTTGGTCTATATGTTGTCAATATTCTATAAATATATATTTTGTCAATAAAAGGAGAATAATCCACATAATCATACAATGATCTATAAACAATATATAGGGGAAATACACCTATTACCGACTCCCTCATAATACAGACCCCTAGTATCTCAGTAACTATAAGGGATATCAAAAAATTATATATATATATTCATTAAAATATTAGTTATTTAATAGTAAATAGTGTTAAGTATTTACCATTTACCATGCATGTAATATTCTGTTTTTGATTTTTACATATTTGAATAATAACTTTTTTTAAATCATTGTAAATATATTAATAATTAAAAGAAAACGTAATGCTATGCATAATATTGTAAATCAATTAAATGTTTATAAAATGTATCAAACAAAATTTAATTTTAATATATAGTTAACCGATATATCTTAATTATAGCAACCTACATGATTTTCCTATTACCGACCCCTAAATTACCCTAATACCGACCCCATGTGATTTAAAATATTTCGTGAGTTGTTTGTTTATCACTAATATAGATTTAGGATTCATGATTTCAGTTGATTATATACATACTTATTAATAAATAAATATTTAATAATAATATATATTATTTTAATATAATTACTATAAAGTTTAAATTTAAATGTAATATTAATATTAAACATTTAATATAAATAATTGCGTACATGTTTTAATTATTTATATTTATGTATATCTATATATATCAACATAGTATACTATTTGTATTTGATATTACTACAATTATTTATACCACGATTATTTTAGGGGGTCGATATTAGACACATGTATCCAATTACCGACCCTCCTGTTTATTCTTGTCAATATAATTATATCAAACATTTAAAATAGCAACATTATTCATTTCTATAATATTACCCTAATTACAAAATTTTAAATAAATATATTGAATATTTAATAAGTTATTACAAATAATCATTTAGGGTTCGATAATAGGAGACTTTCCCTTACACACATACATATCCACATATATACATATGCACATGCACATACAGGGCCGTGTTAAGGGGGGGGGGCACACCGGGCACGGTGCCCGGGGGCCCACTCAGAATTTGGGGCCCATCATTTTTTAAAGCAAATTTGTTGATCAAGGAAATCTTGATCAAATAATTGCACTATTTTAATATATATGTATTGATTAATATATGATTTAAGATCTTTGATTATATACTTTATATACTTTTTTTTCCCATTACATTTTTAATTGTATTATTGCAAAATAATTTGATTCAATCCTATTAATGAATAAATTGCATAAAAGTGGCATATTATTCCATCCACCTAGTCAAACATTTAAATTTATAACTGGTTATAGTAACTAGAAACATATTCACGAGGATGCTGTTTCACATGAAAATAGTAGTAGGCATCGAAACGCATAGGAACCCTACATGATAATGATTAATAGAGTAACTAATTCAGTTATCAAAATTAAAGCACCCCTGGATAATCAATTGGAGAATAAGAAATTATATTGGTTTAAAGTTATAGAGAGAGTTATAAATGTCATTAAATACCTTGTTTCACGTGGACTGCCTTTAAGAGGTGATAATCAGGATTTGGGTTCAACAAGAAATGGAAATTATCTTGGAACTATTGAATTACTAGCTAAATATGATAACTTGTTAGCAGATCATTTATTAAAATATGGAAACCGTGGAAAAGGAAATGTTAATTATCTATATTCAACAATATGTGATGAGGTTATTTCACTATTAGGTGATAATGTAAGATCAACCATAATCAATGAATGTAAAAAGGTAAATACTATAGTATATCAGTAGATTCAACACCCGACATAAGCCATTTTGATAAACTAACAATAATAATACGATATATAAATAAAGATGATATTGTTGAAAGATTTTTAACATTTATACCTATAACATCTCACACTGGAGAATATTTAGCAAATATTTCATTATCTTTCCTGGACGAACATAAAATAGATATTGCAAATTGTAGAGGACAGAGTTAAGATAATGCGTCAAATATGTCTGGCCGATATAGAGGTAATATATAAAGATTATTATAAAATTATTAATTAATATAATATAGCTGTCAATAGTATATTATTATATATATATATTATAATATACATTATTTATTTTAGGTATGCAATCAAGAATCATTGCAGTTAATCCAACAGCTTTATAGATTCCTTACACCGCACATTAACTTAATTTAATTGGCATTTCTGCATTAGAGACATCTTCAATAATTATTATTTTGATCAATTGATTATTTTGATTTCATAAAAAGATTATATATATTCTTCACACTACCAAGAAGATGGAATATCATGAAAAAACAACTAAGTGAAAAGCATTTAAAAATACCAAAAAGACTGTGCACAACAAGATGGTCTTCGCATGCTGATGCAACCGATGCCTTAATGAATGGATATTTAATTTTCAAAGAAAATAAAGAATGCTATCTACATTTATTTCTTTAAATGAAGCAAAATGGTTGTTTAATAAATTAAATAATTTATAAACGTCTTTATTTACTGTGATATGGAATACTATAGTAGAACGTATAAATCGTACTTCTAAAGAACTTCAAAGTACAAGTCTTGATCTCAATACTGCAGTTATATTATTAAAGAGTCTGCATAGCTATGTTTATAAGTTAATAGATGAGTTTATGAGTTAATAATCTTGAGAAAAAGGCAAAACAATTATGTAAGATATTAACATATTCATCCAAAAGAGCAAGGTATATTAATCAATATAATTTGTCATATTCTAATTAATAATCTATTATAGATTATCTATAGTACATAGTAAACGGAAATTACATTTGGAAGAAACGGACCAACCAGACGAATAGGACTAATAGGACCTATATACAGACTCCATCAAAACATTTTGAAATTAATAATTTCTTACCTATTATTGATAAACTTCTACGTAAGTATTAACTATGATTGTAAATAATATTATTAAAATAATATACATTTAATGAGTTAGACTGTTTAGTTCAAAGAATTTGTACTTATGCTGAACCAATCAACTTATTCGGATTTTTATGTGAACTTGATAATCTATCCAATGAACAAATATCTGAGATCTTTATATCATCTAGATCATCATCATTTTACCAATACGATATCGATGTAAATTCAGTAATGCATTTATTCAATTTGTTGAATTTGTAAAGCTCCTAAGAACGAAATCTGAATCAAATATATTGGAAATTTATAAGGAATTAATTTCAAAAGAAATTAAAGAATTATTTCCTAATATGTGCATTATCATTAGAATATATCTGACATTGATGATTTCAAATGCTACTGGAAAAGAAGTTTTTCAAAACTTTAACTGATAAAAACATATTTAAGAAATTCTTTAGCTCAAGATAAATGATCTAACTTGGCATTATTATCTATTGAAAACAATATATTAAAATCATTACATACAACAGAAATTACAAATATTTTTGTAAATATGAAAACTCGAAAAAAATTATAAATAAAGAAACAATATATAAACGCTCAATGTATTAATTATTTTATATATTATTATAATTTATTATCATTATCTCTAAATTATATAGTTTGTGTATAATATTATCCCCTATATATTTCACAGTGATTATTTATAGGTATGCCCACTCCTCATAAACACATTAGCAATTAATTATTAGATATATTACATAGGTTTAAACCTACCGAGAATTCTCACATATATAATTTATATAAAAAACTATATTGTCCATCTAGGGGCCCACTTAAATATGGTGCCCGGAAGTAGATTTTTTCTTAACACAGCCCTGTGCACATATAGTATGTATTACATATATGTATACACATGCATATATGTATACACACGTTATGATAAACCCGTACAAACCTAATGCTCGTAATTCTAGAGTCTTTGTGTCGGATGTGAGCAGGTCTTGAATGGTTTCGTTGTAGATTTCCACTATGGAAGCCTATTGTTGTAATGTACAGGATTATATCGAGAATTCCACGGTTATATTCATATACGTATGTAGATAATAATCATAATATAAAAATAGTATTAATATTTATTAGTATTATAATACATAATTATATATTGATATAAATATTAATATCATTTAATATAATTATAATTATATATTAAATATACCCACGTGAGAAATGTATTTGTTCTGTTTAGAATTCTAATATTATAATGCATAGCATACATTGCATAATACTATTGATATGTTGAATACAAATTGTTAGGGTTAAAATAATATTAGTTTTCAATATATTTATTTAAAATACACATATATATATATAACAATATGAACACTCTATATAAATATATAGTATACTATAGTAGTATACTGTACTAGTATACTAGTATATATATATAAATTAGTTATCATATGACTAACGCTCAAATGATGAGTCACATTTTCTCTTTCATCACATATTCGTAAGAGTTCTTTAATTGACCTGTGGCATGTATAACATTAACGTAAACAATTATTATATAGGTACATTATAATTAACATAATATTAGATAATATCCATCTTAATAAGTACATGTGTTACATATATTTAAATATTTAAAGTATACTTTATATATATATATATATATATATATATACTTAATGTTAACATCTATAATATAATTTGTTACCACTATTAATCTGTCAACCAATACTCTATAAGTTAATTAATAAATCTCTATTGATTTATGTGAGATTCTATGTATTCAACTAAAAACTACGAATACTTTATTAATAATTATTCTTATAAGAATATAAATATATATATATAGGTTCTATATATTAGTTCTATAATAATAATAATTGCAAGTGAATATTTATACTGGAAAATAAATTAAAAAGTCACAACCCTTTTCAAAAATGTATTCTTAACTCCGACATTTATAATTGTTTGGCTTTCTATAACTATTTGAAGGGAAATATAGCCTAATAATATACATAAATATAAATATATACTTATATTTTCTTTCTTTTCAATATCAAATGTATCTCTAATAAATATGTAGCTTCCTTAATTAAATCTATAATTATGTATCTCATGTATCCTTATCCATTTGAAAGTATATCGTTATCTCTATTCACTCATATGAATGTAACTTACATATGAACTTGGTCGAAAATACAATAGATTCAAATATAACAATTATTTTAAAATATTTAATCAATTAATTAATTAATCAATTATAATTATCAATTCCTATATATATATATAATTATTTAAAATTACAATATTTGTAGTTCATTTAGAATATAATCTAACTAATATATATATATATATATATATATATATATATATATATATATATATATATGTATATATATATTTCCTTATTTTGTTTGTATTGTTGTAACACTATAATATATTGTTATCGAATTGTTATATGTAATCACGTATTGGTTATAATTACTTATTCAGGAATTAGTTATCACTAAGCCAATTGGCTAATACGTGCAGCATCAAGTGTATTTATACACAAATAACACACATGAAGTAATGCAAACCTATATTACGTTCTCTACATGCACACAATATAATACTACAGTGCTTTCAGTAAGGATTTTAAACTGGGGTTGGGGGAATTCTAAAAATAATTATTTTGTTTTCAATTATATATGAAAAATAATCTAATAAAATACATCTACTGATTTATAATAAATAAATAGGATTATGAAAAATCTGAGTTTTGTCAGTGACAAATTTAAAATTGGGGAGGGGCGCAATAACCCACAAAATACTCCTTAATAAATACACTACAATACTAATAGGCCTACATAATAGGCCTACAATACTAAATACCTATAGGTACTATAGTAGCATGCTATAACATGGAAGGTATCTAACAAACCTAATATTAACTCCAGGGTCTTCGGTGGAGCCTTGCATAGTGTACGTTTTGCCCGAGTTAGTCTGACCATAGGCTAGTATGCATACGTTGTAGCCGTCCAAACAGGATGTTATCACCGGAAACACTTCTTCGAATACCTAGATCATGTGTTGTGTTACGTCTGGTTACGTTATCTATATGGGTTGTCGTCGTAGAGGACATGATGTTCTTGTCGGTAACCGTATAGTTAAATAATAATTATTTATTGTAACTCATAATATTATATTATTAATACTTAATACTTAACGATATAATATAAATTATTAATATATATATATATATATACTACTCTGTATACCATTAGTTATAGGTAAGTTCATTAAGACGAATATAACGTAGGCAACAACATATACCAAAACTAATACATCAATGATGTTCTTTACAACCAATACCAGGAGTATTATCATATGATTATTCAACCAATAACAGTGTTATTCTTTATTAAGCTTCCGAGCATTTATCTATATATATATATCTCATGTCAAGCTTACTCGGCATTTTTCGACTATCTTCGTCAAACCATCTCTATCTTCAATTGCATTTTTGTATTTCATTATCATCACAGAGTGTATGGTTCACCAGTTGATAGACGTAGGTCGTAGGACATAGGTCCTACAAGTTTGTCCTCTTTGTATTGTACTATGAGTTAGTTGCCATATTATAACATCCGATGCCAGTTCCAACTTAGATCTCCAACAGTTGCCAGAAAAACGCAATCTTTGTTATATTATCGACGTGCAAATGCCCGTAGGTATATTTCCGTATAGCTCTTTATTTTTTGGATGATCTTTCCAAGATATATTTAGGATGGCAGGCTGCTTTCGAGTGTAACACCGACACAACAGTTGCTCTAAAAAAGTTTTTTTCATTTTATCAGGTAGTCTAGATCTCCATATGGAGTTCATCTCATTTAAGGCGACTAGCTTTTAACTAATCTGATATTGATATATATTTCTGTTGACTTAATGAAGCTTCCAAGATATTTAAAATCAGAAACTTCTTTAATATTCTTACCGTTTAGGCTATTGATAACTTTATTTGTTCCTTGATGTATACAGATTAATTCCGTATTTCCAGTATTTATAGACGGCCCAATTTATTTTGCAGCCTGTTCAATTTTTTGTAAAATATTATTATTACGTTGTTTTTATCGGTTATTGTAGCTAGATCATTCGCATAGTCAAAATCTGTAATTTATATTGCTGGATATCTTTTTTCTCATTCTCTCAATGATGGTAACCCAATATCATTATTTCCGTCTAATGTTTTCTTCAAAACATAATTAAGACAAATTTAAAAGAGGAATGGGGCAAATGTATCACTTTGAAAAACTCAACCAGATATGTTTATGAATTCAATATCTACATCGTCAAATATCACAATAGATTTATTATTTGTGTATGCTATCATGATATCACTTATCTTTTTAACATTTATCTTTTGTCAAGTACTGATTTCCTCGATCTATTGGAGAATAACAATTTGAAACAACATATTGATTTTCCCACACATACATGTGGAAATATCCTTGATCAAATCATTACTAGAACAAATAATACTATAGCATCAGACTTTGAGCAATCAATTCTTTTCTCAGATCATTATGCTATTACGTTTTTGATACATTCATCAAAACCATCACAAGTAAAGAAAAACATCACTTATAGAAAACTATCTTCTATTGATATGGATAAATTTAAAGGTAGCGTTGCAAACTCACTCTCTAACTCAACTGGCATTCACTCAATTGAGACATTAAACTGCAGTCTAAGCGAACAATTAAATATATTCGCCCCATTGAAATCACTAAACATCACTGAAAGATATAAACATGAATGGTACGATGAAGAATGTTCGAACAATAGAAGACATCTTAGAAGTTTCGAACGAAAATACCGCAAATATAATACCATCAAGAACCTTACATCATTCCGATAATACAATGCCAACATAATCACCTGTTACAGAAAAAATATCCAATTACAACCTTCAATCGATCACAGACGCCGGCAGAGATCAGAAAAAGTTATTTAAACTCGCCAATAATCTACTAGGTAGAAATTGTAAAAATCAATTACCAAATAATGAAACTGACTTGAATTGTGCACAGAATTTTAGTTCATTTTTTAATAGCAAAATCAATATTATTATTAACTCGTTACCACATTGTTTTACGACACCACACTCATTATATGACAATACTTGCTTATTCGAAACATTTATCCCACCAACAACTGATCTCATCATAAAGTTGATTAAATCTAGAAAATCGACTTCATTAAATGATCCTCTGCCTATAAGTATTGTACACCAATTAGCACGGTTAATAGCTCCTCACCTTCAATCTATCATCTGTAGATCACTGTTAACTGCATCATTTCCCGATAGCATGAAAAATGCTATTATAACCCCGCAAATGAAAAACATTAAGTCTGATCCCAATGATCTCAAACACTATCGACCAATTTCGCAATTAACAATTTTTTTCAAACATTTTTGAACGCTGCATTAGCCATCAAATAATGTCCTATCTCACGATTAATAATATTCTATATCCACATCAAAGTGCATACACACCATGCAAAAGCACTGAGACCGCACTTTGCAAAGTAGTCAGCGATATTCAAATGAATAATCATGGGACGCTTCTTGTATTACTAGATATGTCTGCAGCATTCGACACATTAAATCACGATGCACTGATCAATAGATTATTTGCTATCGGCTTCCGAACCAAAGCGCTATACTTACTCAAATCATACATAGAAAACAGATTCAGTGAAGTAAAAATTGGATCAGAATTCTCAAAACCACGTCTCCACACACACGGAGTACCCCAAGGCTCAGTACTTGGACCGATATTATTTAATATCTACTTATCTCCAATTTTTAAAATATTCTTAAATCACCCAACTATATTGTTCCACACGTTCGCCGATGACTTTCAAATGTATACCCAGACCAATATTCATGATGACATATCTGCGCATGCACGTCTAACCAGTTGTATACTAGAATTAATTACCTGGTTCACGATTAACTCGTTGCAAATTAACCCTATGAAAACTCAAATCATTTATATCAGTCAGAATAAAACCAGTAAGCCACTGCCATTCACCTTTACGTTTGCCGGCCATTAAATCATCACCATTTATTACTAACCTCGGTGTAGTTTTCGACCATTCGCTTGATATGACAACATTTATTTCACACAAAATACGCAACATAAACCACCAACTTTATTGTATACAAAAAATTAGGAAAAGTTTTAACTTTTTTTCTTGTAAAATTTTAGTGACAAGTCTAGTTCTTTCGGTTTTTGATTATTGTAATTCACTTCTATGCCATTCACCTATATCTACACTCAAGCCGCTTATATCATTACAGCGCTATGCCGTCCGTATCATTTACGACATACCACACATAGCTGATAATAACCACATCAGCATCACATCATTAATGTGCGATCTACACTGGCTACCGGAAGAAACGAATCGTGTACAAATTATGCACACTCATGCATGCGGCTATCTACTATGGAACACCTGATTATTTATGCTTGTTAATTTCCGTAATTCAGCAACATAGGAGTCTCCGTTCTCGTCACATATTCCGAGTAAAGGCTATAGAAGTTCCAGCATACAGTAATACTGGCTCATTCGTCGAATATGGAGTAAAGGCATGGAACGAACTTCCCGATATTCTGCGGTGCACCACATCAAGAACTGAATTCAAGAGAGAATTAAAAACTCACCTTTTCTCACCTTATGAATGATACATTTAACCCTTATTTAATTTCCATCGTTTATATGATCCATTTACATATATTAATCACATATTTTTTATGAATGTGTACACACCTTTGTTAACGTTTATTTTCCGTTTAAGTGTTTAAATAAAATTTAATAATAATAATAATATAATCTGATATACCGTATGCATTTAGTATCTCTGCCATATTTCCTCTATGTATGGAATCGAAAGTTATAGATAAATCGATATAAAGGATAATAGCTGTCATATTTTTTTTGCATTTGCGCCTTCGATAGTTATTCTAACCGTAAGTATTTGCCCAGAGGTAGATCTATTAGTTCTAAAACCATTCTGATTTGTTCGTAATATAATATCTACCGCATATCTTATTCTATGTATTAGTATTAGATTGTATATCTTTCAGCTGTGTATATTAAAGTAATGCCATGATAGTTGTTTGAAGAGTTCATATCTCCCTTCTTTGATAAAGTTATTATACAACTCTTCCATATATCGATTGGATATTTTTCATATAATTTATTGCAGCAGATTAATAGAAAATCTTAAAAATCATTATTTTTCAGATTTCTAAAATAATTTCATCCAGTCCTCAATCCTTTCCATTTTATATAGCTTTTATTGCTTTTAGTTAGTGATACTTTGTAAAAAATAGAATTTTCTATATATGGTTTAAATTAATTAAAATTTGTGTTATGGCTGAAACGGTTATTTCAGTTGGATTTCAAAGAAGATCTTTGAAGTGATTATATATATATATATATATATATATGTGTGTGTGTTTGTGTGTATGTATGTGTGAGTGTGTGCGTATATATATATATATATATATATATATATATATATATATATATATATATAAAGTATACTATATAAACTATTGAGTTATACACAATAATAAACTTGTTTCCACTTTCTATAACCCGATGCAGTATATAGTGTGCAAGTTATTACAGGTATTCACTATAGGCTATAAAGGTGGTATCATACAGTGAAAGGCGTGTTAGTACGTATACTATGTGTGTTTGCTATCGATATATCAACGTGAACTACTTAACCATAATAGTGATCTATAGGTGTTATATTATAATATTATATACAATTATAATAATATTATTATATTATATAAAACTATTATGGTAAACGCGTTTCATAAGTTTGCATATAAAACGTATGCATTACATGTATGAATATGCATTACACGTACTGACACGTATGTATATATTACTGCTATGCTTGATTAGGTAGCGGGAGGCCAGGCTATCAGAGGGACCTTGATATCGGGTCGGGTTATAGACCGAGGCAAACAAATATAGGTGTCTAGTAGACACTGTCTACTAATATGAATACTTATATATTTCATAGTGTATACACTGTACACTATACACTGTACAGTATACACTGTATACGACCTAGATAAATACTTGAAAGTAGTATAACATGAAATATTTATATGTGATGTACCTAACTCCCTCATTTAGTGATGCGTCATATATTACTCATCTCATATAAATACATATAATGTACATACGTAGTCACACACATACTCAGTCACATATGCAGTCATATACACATATGCGCGTATTCATACGATATATACATTTGTTATTTGCGATTTAAATAAGGTTTGTTTGTGATCAACTGATAAATACAAATAACCTATACAAATGAGAGAGGGATAGGAATCTGCGAGGGAGATAAGAAAATAGGAATGGAAGGAAGGATGGGGAGAGGCAGAGAGAGGGTGCACCCTCGTGGTCATGGCCACATATTACACAATACCTCTGTCTGGGTTGCGGAAGGTTGAAACACCCTATCGAACTTGAAGCACTTCTTGCCTATCGATATCTCATTATCCATGGGAAACTGTAGACTGCAACCGTCCTTGACATTACGACACCTGGCGAATACCCGGATGTTCCCTCGTAATTCTTGTAACTATGGTAACACGCATTGTTTATTTCAAAATAGATATTATCTATTTGTTATAATATGATATACTTTAAATTAATATAATAATTAACCTTTATATTAACCATACTCTAATAGTTATGAGTATATTCTATATATTTAAATATATATATTTATACATGCATGTTAATATATATATATATATATTAAGGGTTAAATAAGTTAAACATATATCATAGTATTCTCACCGTATTATATAATATTTTCCTCTGAAGCGATTCCTTACGGTACAATTCCTTGTAGTGGTAAACTTGTGAAAGTTGTGAGGCTATCTCTTGACTAGTGGACGCCACCTCTTCTACTATCTGTGCAGACGTGTTATCATTGTTGTATGGGTGTGTTTGTGAGTGTGTGTATGTGTGTGTGTATTATGTATTATAAATGTAATATTATAGGACATGCTATGCTAACTAATACCACAAGAAACTTATAAATATAAGGGTGGAATGTTTAGATCTATTTCATCGTGGGAGTGAAGTTCACTTTTAAATGTACGCATTACTATAAGTTGAAGATAAATAGTTGAGAAAATAAAAACATTAGGAAAAGTTTAGTTACTGAGTAGATACCATATAATGTAAATGATAACTGATATACTTGAGGTAGGGATCAGTACTTTAACATATTATAAAGTATATAGTACTATAGTATATATTATATAGTCTATATTATAGACTATAGTATATAGTATTGAATAATGTTATATATTTATAAACTTATAAGTATACGATATGATCCGTGAACGGAACAATATATAGAAGTAGGAAACAGACAGCGAGACATACATACATGGATAGCTATAAATATAAATATATAGCGAGAGTGGCATAGATTATGGAAAACAAGATCCGTAGTAATGCGGTTGCCACTAGTGTATGTAGCGATCACTAACATTGAAAGCGATGTCTCTGAGCTCTGCGAACCGTTTGGTGACCTCATTCTTAAGTCCTATGTATTCTTGCAGGATGAGAGCCGCGTTTTCTCGCAGTTTATCGAACATCGCAGCGTCTATTGTCATCTTGCTCTTCTGTTGGTCACGGGTTATACACGAGTTATACACGGGTTTATATTGTTATCTTATTTAATTATGTAATAATATGTACGGTCATGTTGATATTGCCGAATCGGAAAATAAAATATATAAAACCTAAATATATCTGCTCGAAATTATTTCAGATTCAAAAATTATTCAGTTTAAAATATGTTAAAATCACGTTATATAACTATTGAGTAAATACGTATCTACCAAATGTTGGTGGAAAAGAAATATACAAATGTATTGATTTTATTACTAAAATTTAATATATTGATAATAAATTGTATTAATAACGGAGAGTATTGTAAATTATAATTTATGATATAAATTACCACAGATACACAACCATATATATATATATATATATATATATATATATATATATATATATATATATATATATATATATATATAGATGGAAATATATAATATCGATTATTTTAAATTCTATTTCAACGTTCATAATCGAAATTAAATTGTAATATTTCAAATGAAACCGATCTGAAATTCAGATTTTGAATGGTTTCTGTTAAACTATTATAAATCAATAAGTCGCATCAATACATTATAAGCATTGCGCATGCGCTGATAACCTTCTCTCTAGTAACGACGAGAGATCTATCGTCCCTCTCTCTTTTCAGTGAATCGTTCTCCAAAAGGAGAGTTCGCGATTCAGCCTCAGATTTGTTCAGTTTATCTTCTAAGTCCTCGACCTAACCACGTGTACATATTGTTGTAGTAGTGTATGGTGTGCGTGTGCGTGTGTGTATGCGAGTATGTATGTATACGATTATATTAATATATTAACCAATTTATCCGATTTTTCCTTGAGTTGTATTTCTGAGTTTAATTTTTTTTTATTTACATCTAATTCTTTATTCTGTAAAATGAAAGAGTAATTTATAATATATATATATATATATATATATATAATAAAATAAATTAATATTTATTATTTTATATTTTAATGACTTTGTGTTACGGCTACGTTCAGATGTGGTAAATTATCTAACAATCGCAAGATTCTAACATTTTCTAATAATTTTGTTGGAATTTTAATTTTGTAAATGTCAACGAAATACATAGTAACTAATATTCGATATCATAAAATATTTAAATTATATATTGTATCTGTTCAATATTAAATTACTCCATAGATTAATATATTTGATTTACAATAAATTGAATATACTTACTGAACTGGTATTAATTAATATAGTCTATATTTTAATTATTTAGACTCTATAGAGTTTATAAACTCTATAATTATATATTTCAAATGATACATGCAATATTATAATAACTATATTGGGTTCTTTCGCAATCATATTACAAATACCTACACGATACACGATATAGAATATCGATAACCTATTATGAAATAGTGTTAAACGAACCATACAATATCATTTAAACATCTACTGATAAATAAAGAATCAGTACATTGATTCTTTTTACTAACAATTCTAAATATATAATTAAATATAATGTATTATATATATATATAAATTATAAATAATAATATTTAAATACATTTTTATATATAATAATGTTATTTTTATTAATATGAATGTATATTAGATGCTATTTACTAGAAAATCAACACATAAACACCATAACCGTGTATATATATCTACAACATTGACTATACCACCACACAAGTCACGTACTACAAGTATAATATAGAACACACACACACACGTGTTAATGTAGTAATGATTCACTAAACATTAATAGAATCAGGGTGTAGTTAGGGGTGTTGAGGGTGTAGTAGTATGTGTGTTAAAGGTGGTCCTATTACAACATTCTCCGGGAAATATTTTTTAAAGAAAGTTTATGTGGTATTGATAATGAATATTGCCGGAATGTTGCCGAAAAGTTTCAGGCAAGTTGCTAATAATAGTGTAAATTAACATGTTATATTCAATTTATTCAATAATCGATAGGGCGTTGTATTAGGATCACAAATTGGTACTTAATTCGTAGAAGATTATTTAGAAAATAAATTAGAGAAAGGAAGGAATAGACAAATTGTCGTTTATAATTTAAAAATAAATTACAACGATTCATCACAAATTAAACCATTATGTTATACATTATTTAAATTTAATTATATTAATTCCGAATTATCTAGTTCACTTAAAATATAAAATAGTTAAAAGTGTCTTCTTATAAGAATATAGAAAATACTTTGATCTCACGACAACATATTAATAATGTAATATATTACATCTATTGTTATATATATAGTTATATATTAGTAATGATAATAATATTGTATCACTGAACCTAATACCGGTATCTGATATAGGTGTATATAGTATATACACCTATAAAGGTGTATATACTATATACTAGTTCCTACTAGTATTTTAAGATAGGAGGAATGATGGTTTTTTAATTCTGGGCATAATAATTAGTGTTAAATATATATGATAGTATCATTATATATCATTATACACTCTTAAAACATATGGTACTTTGAAGATCCAAACCGGGTTCTTCATTCTGCCACAAATGCGGTACCCAAATCGGTTCTTCAAAGAACCTAAATTACTGGTTCTGCACGAAGAACCAAAATAGTGATTCCTCGAAGAATCAAAAGTCAACTCCAAAGAACCAAATTAAAATAACATTAAGATTCCTTAAAGAACCAAAAGTCAACTCCAAAGAACCAAATTAAAATAACATAAAGATTCCTTAAAGAACCAAAAGTCAACTCCAAAGAATCAAATTAAAATAATATAAAGATACCTCGAAGAACCAAAAATAAACTCCAAAGAATCAAATTAAAATAATATATAGATTCCTTAAATAACCAAAAGTAAACTCCACAGAACCAAATTAAATAACATACAGATCCAAAAGAACCAAATTTATATAAATTATGTAATCATTTAAAAATAATTAAATATTAGAACACAAATTAGTTACATTTTTATTTGTTTAATAAATCTCTTTGCCGTATTTGACGGAACAATTTTATAATCATATATTAAAGACATAAATATCATAAAACTTAATTTTTATTTATAAGGCGATTGAATATTAAAAATATAGTATATCGAAAATAATAAAGAGAGCATTTCTGATATTGTAGTATTCATAATATTAATAATGACCGACCCGTCCATCATTATCTTTCCTTCTGTGAACCTTTCATTAAATATGATAACTGGTGTAGGGGCGATTGGATCCTAAAATAAAATGTAATATAAATATATATTTATATATTATACATAAATAATTATTATATATAAAGTATTAAAAATTAACAAAGGATTAAATGTAGTTAAGTATAATTATAAACCGATTGTATGCAAAGTAGCAGGAACAAAATAGTAAACTATAATCACACACATAAATACACACACATACACATACACATACACACAACCACACACGCGCATACATATACATATACATACATATAAATACACAAACACTCACACGAACACATATATGTGTATACATATATACATACATATAAATACACATAAATACAAAAACTTGCACACAGATATACATAAATACACTCATATAACGTCATCAAACTCATACACACACACACACACACACATATATATATATATATATATATATATATATATATATATATATATATATATATATATATATATATATATATATATATATATATATATATATACATATATGTATATATATATATATATATATATATATATATATATATATACATATAGATGCACACTCACGCACAATCATATACATACACACAATATGTACAAATAAATTATATATATATATATGAATGTGCTCAAAGGTATTAATAGTATTTACAAAATACCGGACTTTATCTAAAATAGATAACTATAGTTATAATTATAATTCCCAACTCCATTGGAATTTGATTTAATACATTTGTATGTTGAATATTTATAGTAGGAGACACCTCAAAGTTTTCATTATTATTTAATAAATTAGTGTCAATTACGATAGAATTAATATTATTTATTTAACGATTTTCATAATAATACCTACGATTTATATGTTTTTTTAGAGAATAGGGATTAATATAATTTTGTAACAGTTTATATAAGGACATATTATAAGTTTTTGAAAATGAATGACTATAAATAATATGTTTAAAATATGAATTAATATTAACACAAATTGAGCAAATAAAATATGCCATTATAATGATTATTAAAAATAACTATATTAAAAAATATTATTTCTAAATAAATAATGTTAAGAATAACATTAATATAAATAATATGTTACTGATTTATAATTACAATTGAATAACAAAATATTTCAATATTTAATTGATTATATTATAAGGGAAACTTATAATTAAAGATGATAGTTTTACAATAATTATTAATTAGTTATCCTAAACTGAATTTTCAATATCATAAATCCATAAATCCATAAATCATGTTTCTTGGAAGCCTCCAATCTTTTATAGACGTAAGCAGCAGGCCGCAACGAGCATATGAAGTTTCATACATAACCTAAAAAGTAGATAGTTTCAGTAAATTAATAAGTGAACATAGTTAAAAATTAACAAATAATAATACATATTTGTATAAAATACTAGTATAAAAACATTAATACATTATATGATTATATTATAATGGAAATTTATAATCAGAGATGATTAAAAGGTTTTACGATAATTATTATTAATTAAACTAAAATGAATTTTAATAGAAAATTATAATTCATAATTTATGTTGGTATAAAAAATACATTATACGATTATATTATAAGGGAAACTTATAATCAAAGATGATTAAGGCGAGGTACGTCGTTCGCGTGCGAAATGTAAATAGATTTTTTTATAGTTTACTAAAATATCATTCTATAATTAAGTAGTTTTTTATTACATATCCATTCATTCAAATATTTATTATATATTTTTATAAATATGTGTTGTATTTTTCATCAATAAACAAAGACAACTTAAAATTAATAATTATTATTAAAATATAAAAAATGAGTACATTACAACCTATTGTATTTTCAACTTATATTGACAATTTCAATTCATTATTTTCATTATTTACATTATTCAAGGAGAAATTGAATTTTTAGTAAGAGTAATATATAAAAAATATTATTTTGTGTAAATAGCATTTAAAGTTTATTACAATCAAATTTTGAATTACCATTTAGTAAATGATATTACATACATATATGTACATGTATAATATAGAATACATAAAATATATGACATGAAAAATAATATTTATATATATAAAGATTATTGTATGTTATATGAATAATATGTATAATAAATACATTATAATACATTTGTATATATTACATTATTTGTGATCTAAAATTCTTGCATTTAATTGGAAAATACTTATATCATAGCAACCACTATAGTATAAAATAAATTGTATACAAACAAAGACTCATTAATTCATTAGTTTATAAATGAATTTAATTTTTCAAAATTGATAAATAAATTATAAAGTTATACAGCTTTTATTTAACCGATTATTTAGTAATTATTACTAGTAATTTAAATTTTATATTCAATTGGTACTTCCAACAAAGTACTCTTTTTATGTACTTCTATGACTATTTGAAATATACTTTATAGATCAAATGATAGATAAATATTTGATTATTTTATTTCTAATATAATAATTAAAACAATTATGTTGTTGAAAATAATAATTCCGAAGAACATACCAATAGTTGCTTAAATAGTTTTATGATAATTATTAATTAGTTAACCTAAACTGAATTTTCAATATCAGAATTCCATAATTCATGTACCTTGGAAGCCTCCAAACTTTTATGGACATAAGCAGATGGCCGCAACGAGCATATGAAGTTTCATATGTAACCTATAAAGTAGATAGTTTCAGTACATTAATAAGGAAACATAGTTAAAAATTAACAAATTATAATACATATTCTATACTAGTACAAAAATACATGGATAGGATTATATGGGAAACTTATAATCAAAGATGATTAAATGGTTTTATGATAATTAATAATTAGTTAACTTAAAATGAATTTTCAATAGCAAATTATAATTCATAATTTATGTTGGTAAAAATACATTATACGATTATATTATAAGGGAAACTTATAGTCAAAGATGATTATATAATGATATAACTAATATTAATATTAAGGTATTCTACATAATATATGTTATATTGCATAATTAATTAGTATATATACATAGGTTATACCTTCGGGCTAGACGTTATTAATTTGATTAAAATATAAATGTTTCATTATATGATATATATACTGACTATGTATAGTCACATTTATTTATATGTATTAAATTACAAGAGCCAAAACTCTAAATTTCAACATTCAGTGTATACACAACAAGATTCATAACGAGATACCAATATTATATATTATCAAATTAAGTTCATACTCATTTCACTATCCATTATCACATAAAGATAGTTAAGAAAATTAATAACTATTCATAGAATAAAATTAACATTTTAACATAACATAAAATTAAACATTTTAAGTTGCCTTATTAACATTGACCCTATCAGTAATGTTATTACTGATTCTGTCACAAATATCATATCCAATAATAGTATACTTTGGCCAGTTAATACATGTTGCGATATGATCACAATAATAACTGCTGTATCACCAGGAAGTTGATCAATATCGATAACATGCATAGATGTCCCATTGATAACATAAATATAATTTACATGAAGTCTTTCCTGGGTAGTCGAATCCAAGTTATAATATAATTATCAAATATGAATTGTTTAGCAAAATAATTTGACAATATATATAACTCTCTCGACATATTGTTAACCGTAGATAATGAATAATTATCGATATTAAAAATATCTACTAATTTAGATATATTTAAAATAGTATTGGAATGGATACAATTGGTTTCTGGCCATTCAGTAAGATATAAACTAACATATGCATATCAGATATAACTTTTTGAAGTAGATGGTTTAGCGACAATACTCTTCCTGGTAAACGATATTTTTCAAGCAATTGAACAGACTGATGTAAGCTAAAATAAGAACATATTTATATTATATATATTTATAATATATAAAATATGTAAATAATATATTAATTATTTATCAAGTAAATATGTAATAAGTACTTGAATGTAATTTAAAATATACTTATCAGTATAATAGCAATACATATCTTCTATATAAGTATTTTTATAAATTTATAAATATCTATTAAATAAACTCAAATAACTAAATAATTAATAAAATATATACTCAGTGATAGGAACAATCATGACTTTTCATGATCGTCGATATCTTTTCACAGTCATTATGTAAAGATCGTCGATCCTCGATCGTGTAATTATTTTGATCATCGATCATCGATCGCCGATTGTTTTTATGTAGATTTATTCTCAACACTATTTTCAATAGATCGCACTTATTAATAATGGATACCAAATTTGTTTATTGTCACCCATTGTTAGATGTATTAAAGGAAGGATTAAAACGTAGGTTTAACGATTATTTGTTATTTGATTATTCCATCAATAATGTCATTATAGCAACAATATCTAACCACAAATGTAAGTTAAATTGGTTAATTAATTATGCTGAAGAAAAAGATGTTGTTATCTACATTTAAGTAATATGTTAATAAACATATCCCAGATAACGAGGCTTACATAACTACACCAGAACAAAGCGAAGCTAATTCTGATGAATTATGTTATTGATGATAATGGAATAGCCACTTCTAAATAAACTGTAGAAATAGATATACTCAATTATATAAATAGTAAAAATACTAATTTAGATATATTTATATTTTATAATTTATAACCAGTGTATTTAAGTCTTTTTGTAAACAATAATTTGTTCTAATAAATTATATGAGATATATGACAGATTTGAATATTAAAATATAAATATGTAAGTCTAATTGGAAGTTTCAGCAATATTAATTATTAATTTACAAGTATATAAATATATTAATTGTAATCTAAAATAAGTAAAGTACTGGGCGCTATTATATATACTAATAAAGTTATAGATAAATTAGTGAATTTTAAATTTAAATAAATATTATTTTTTTGTAATAGATTCTATTACTAATTATTAGTCTAATAGAATGATTCTTAAGTTCATATTTAATCACATATTTGTATTAATATAGATCACAATTATATTTAATATTAAAATTATAACATTAACTAATTCTTAGAGTATGTTTATATAAATAGTAGATAAGTCACCTTACAATCACACACACAGTTTCTCTCTGAACGATATTTAATACATTATTTTAATAATAATTTATTATATTTTAAAGTAAAATAATTTGTGAAAAACAAATGAGCACACCCCTTAATAATAATAATTATAGACATTAATTGAATATTAACATTATATTTATCTGAAATCGTGTTATCCTCTTCATCTGAAGATTTCGATGTGATTCTGAGTAGGATTCTGAGTAGATTCTGAGCCTATCTTGTATCTGTATAACATAATTAAGATAATAATTGAACATTATATTTATATATATATATATTTGTTGATAATAAAGAGTATAAAACATATTGTTATCTAGAATTCCTAGGAGTATTAAGTATATATATATATATATATATAAATGATAATTATCTCAAAAATGTTATATAATTATTAAATACTTTTTATGTTGGTAATTATTATACATAATGTTTAGTATATGATGTAAATATGAGGAGTATGTTTATATAAATAATAGATAAGTCACATTACAATCACACATACAGTTTCTCTCTGAACGACATTAAATACATTATTTTAATAATAATTAATTATATTTTAAAGTAAAATAATTTGTGAAAAACAAATGAAATGAGCACACCCCTTATTAATAATAATTATAGCTAGACATTAATTCAATATTATCATTATATTTATCTGAAATCGTGTTATCCTCTTCATCTGACATGTCGATGTGATTCTGAGTATCTTGTATCTGTATAATATAATTAAATTTAACTTATAATTAAATTTAACAATAATGAATATTAAAAATAACTAAATATGAAAAAAAATATGATTTATTAATACAAATCAAAGTAAATAATAATATTTTAATGATTTATAATTAAATATATAATTACAAATGAATATCAAAAATAGTTAAATATTATAAATACAAATTTATAAAAAATAATGATTTATGATAATATAATAAATAATGTAACATTTAATGTTATGAATAAAATTAATATAAATAATAATATTTTAATGATTTTTAATTAAATATATAATTACAAATGAACATAGACACAGACTAGAGGCGCCAAAAATCTATGACTAATAGTTTATTCGATATCGGAGCGCGCGCTTTCGTAGTTGAGACGCCCGCCTCTAGATATGGGCGTGTCATAGCTTAGCTATGCGTATTTGTTAAATCAACGCGTACACATAATACTGATATATATATATATATATATATATATAATTAAACTATATATGTATATATAATACATTATATATATATATTAAATATTAATATATATATATATATATATATATATATATATATATATATATATTTAATACACATAGCTAAGCTATGACACGCCTATATCTATAGGCGGGCGTCTCAACTCCGAAATCTCGAGTTCTGATTTCGAATAAACTATTAGTCATATATTTTTGGCGCCTCTAGTCTGTTATAACCCTAATGAATATCAAAAATAGTTCAATATTATAAATACAAATTTATAATAAATAATGAATAAAATTAATATAAATACAAATATTTTACTGATTTATAATTACATTTAAAATTACAAATGAGTACACAAATATTTTAATATTAGAAATAAAACGTTATAAAAAATAATGATCCTAAAAAATAATGATGGATAGTGATTAATGATACCTAAATAATTTGTTGAATAAAATCAATATAAATAATAATATTTTAATTTATAATCCTGAATATATATATATATATTTCATATATTTTATGGTTATAATTTGCTAGTATTGAGTAAGTAAATGTTAACGAACATGTAAATAAAAGTTCCTGGCAGAAAGGGGATGTTGTATTATGAGTGTTATGACATATATAAATCCATATATGATTTTAACGCGATTTTGGTTAGTGAACATGTGTATTGTTAAAATTAAAAAATGATAATAAATAATTATTTTTGAAAAATAATTTTAATTGCTGCATCATTATGAACGTTTTATCTATAAATGTGTTATTAAATATATAATATATACTTAATAATAACTTCATAAAATACTATACAAATTTACATAAATATTGAAAATATTGAAAATTAAAATGGAGGCAAATCTCAAATTTGTCAATTAATAATACTCTATAAATCATTTATTGAATGCTTATTTACATAAATAATATTTAATAATTATTAATAACGATTTAATATAATTTTAGATTAAAAATGTGATAACAAATATATATTTTTTTTAATAATTTTACTTGCTGTGTAATTATGAACGTTTTATCTATAAAAGTACCTATAAATATATTGTATATAATTTATAATAACTTCATAAAATACTACACACATTTATATAAATATTGAAAATATGTATTATCAAAATATTGTTTGAAAATAATTTTCAAAATGTTAGATTTATTAAAAAATAATTTGTCAATTAATAATATTCAATATCAACTTAATAAATCATTTATTTAATGCCTGAATTACATATATAATATTATTTTTGTTATTTATAAATATATATTATAACAATGAATATATAATATATACTTATTATTATTAAAATACGTACTATATTTACTATAATATTACATGTTTAGTGAGCTATAATTTATAGAATAAATAATGTTTAGATTATTATTTTATTATAATTGTAAAGTCATAAATTCTATATAAATTAATTATTTTTGAATATACCTAAGTATTGATTTATTTTCTATAAATATATTATATATAATTATTATAATAATATCTTCATAATTAACTGGACACTTATATTATATAATATATAAAAAGTTAAAACATGTGCTATCAAATTTTTTTTTAAATATAATATTTTATATCATCTTAATCATGTATTTAATAAATATACATATACTATTTGTAATAATACATTTAATATATAATTATTATAATAAAACTATTATAATAATGTTACATGTTTAGAAAGGTTACCTTTAATGGGTGGCGAAACATGATTTTATTGTAGTATTTTCAAAATAATGTTGTAGATCTCATTATCATATAATTATATAACTTAATATATACATAGATCTAAATGTAATTAATAAGGCTTTTTTTCCAACACAATGTAATCATTCTCTTATTCATTTCAGAGTTATCGTAATTTAAAAGTAACCCTTATTTAAAAAATCTCATATATCCACCATGTAAATATTCATGTTTTGCCGTCCATAAGACTTTAATTTTATAAATAATAGATACTTTTAGTAGACATTTCTAGTAGTATAGTATATAGTCTAGTATAGTATATAGTCGTTATATTATTGTTATCATAAAAATCATACATTTTATATACAACCTAATTATCATGATTAAATATCTTAAATTTTACAAACAAATTTAATTTATTAGTATTATTTCTTCATATACATTTTTATAGTATTACTATTATGCTTTATGTAATATATTTAATATCAATCTATAATAATATATATTAGTATTAATTGTTCGTATAAATTTTATATAAATACTGTTATGCTAGCATATTTTAATACTATTATTGAGCGGAGCAGATCTACATATTAGCTAGTTATAGTGCTACAGGTATTGCATGTGTAGATTTCTGAACAATATATCAATTTATATGTATATTATATGAGTATAGCTAAATAAATATATTATGATTACATAATAATAAAGAGCTGTTTTAAATAATAAATATAATATTTAGTTTATACAAACTAATGTATTAATCATAATGGTCAATATATTTATTTATAATATCCGAATACATTCATATATTTCTCTATATAGGATTTTTAGGACACTGTTGGGGCATAGAAGATGGGCACAAGAGATGTTCTTCTCTTGATTTCATCGCATGAGAGACGTCTCGTATCCTGGTGTCCAATAAAGAACTATATACAAAAGTTGATGGACGATGCATATACAGTGAGGAGCCCTACCAAATATGATGAGCGATAGAAATGATCTGAGAACGCGTGTCATGGTGTAACGATAAAGCTTAACCTGGTAAGTAAAGTTAGTATCTGTATATACATATCAATTAATGTGTTGTTCACAAATCCATCTTGCATCTATTTCCATATGCCCTACTACAATTAAATACATTTTAAATCTACGGCGGTTATTTTATTTGGTTTCATTCATATCACTATATAATTATATATTTAATATTTTTGTATAGCTCAAACTATCAGTTACTATATGAAAATGTATTAATTAATATCACTCACTATTATATAGTTGAAGACAGTGAAAAGGCTATGTTTAATATTAATCAGTGGATGTCTGATCACCGGTGAACTACTGGACATGGATAGAAGCGACCTGAGACGATTTGTTACTGAAGCTAGTGAGAAAATTACCACTACGATTCATGATTCATGGAACTAAAAGTTAGTCAGTAAGAGTTGAATACCTATATTCCAGTGAATTTTATAGGTATTAAGTTATGGATTTAATTAAAAATAAGAATATAAATAATATAATATACTTTTAACTTCGATAACTATTACTTTTAACTTCTAATATTAAATATAACAATTAAATTCTTTGTAACATTTTTATTTAATTAATAATTATTTTGATTTTATCAAATATAAATATACTCTTAAATCCAAACAAGAATTTAACTAAAATATATAAAAATACAAATAGAGCAGATCTGATTGTTATCATTATTAAATTACTAATTTAAAAAATCTATTTTATCATATACAAATGTATATATATATATATATATATATATATATATATGTTTTATTCAAATACAATAACAAAATCAATTACAAATGATAACAATCATATTTTAATAATTATGAAAACTTATTTAATCAGATATGCATGTTTAACATATGATATCTTATTAAAATATAAATACTCTAGCAAATACAAAAATATTTATGGTTAATAATTCAAATGCAGAAAATATGATTTTGGTAATTAATAAATTTCAAATATAATAATGTATTTGATTAATATTTACAAATAATATTTGAAATATTAATATAATCCTATTCAAATTTAAATACAAATAAATACATATTTACTAAAATTTAAATAAATTAAGTCTGATTAATGATTCATATATAATTACATGATTTTGATATTTATGATCATTTATTTATATAAAAATATATATGTAATGTCTATGTAACTATAAATACACACAAATACAAATAAATGTATGATTTATCAATCAAATATACCTAATCTGTTTTAGATAAATATTAAAATATTAATTTTGATATATTTATATAAGTTTGATACATATATTTATATAAGTTTTATTCATAAATTAATTAATTTTGTAATGTTTTAAAGGTATCATTGATATATATTGGCAACTAAAGAAAAGTGATACAACGAAATTGATACAGGTTTAGTATATTTAATTATAAATTAAATTTACATGTATCCATCATTAATTTTGTATTGTTTTATAGCTGGATTATAAGTTACAAATCTGATGACTAAAGGAAAGAGAAAGAAAAAAAGATTCTATTATTGTAAATGTTCTATATATATTTTAATATATTGTATTAAATATATATATTTTTGTTATTAATATAAATATATAGGTTAGTACTTAATGTTAAAATAAATTGTATATATGAAAAAATGATGTATAATATTTATTATTGAAATGCATTTCACATGTGTTTATAATTTAATTTTAAATAATATTTATAATTGAAATGTGTTGAATTTATAATTTAATTTTAAATAATATATAAATAAAGTAGAATTTAGAAAGTTTTGCATAAATTATTAAATAATATGTGTTACTATAATTTCTTTTCTTGTAAAAATATAAATAAAATTCATTATTTCCCATATTGGGTAGGAATGTTGATCATTTTTTTATAACTTTTATTACATAATTATATATATAATAAAGTGTTAATTGAATTAACAAATATTCATTTTTAAATGAGTTATGGTCTAATATATATTATAAATTAATTAAAACTCATAATTCCTATCTACACCATGTCAAATTTGTACAATTTTTTTTGCACATTTTTGATAATAACTATTTTTTAATAAAAATTAAAAAAAACTAAGATACAAGTTATATTATAGAATTTAAATATCTTTTTAAAAATATAAATTAAATTAATTTTAGATAAAAAAAATTAATTTGTTCCTATATTGGGTAGAAATGCTGATCATTTTGTTTAGAATGTTACATATTTATATATTTACATTTATAATAAAGATAGTCTGTTAATTCAAGTTTTGAGGATGCATATTTACGTTGTAGTCTGCGAAGTAGTTGCCTCGGGTTAACAAGCTCAATATTAAACCATGGAAATTTCGAATAAGTTCGGTTGATAAGAGTAATTGAGGGTAGGACACTACACAGATATCAAGCGAATGATAAATGCCAAATTAAAATAATCAAAAAGTGTAGACAAATCAAAAGATATAATGTTGTCAAGTTGATGTAATACAAAGTTAATACACATTGATTTATGATCTAGAAGATCGATTAATTTGTATCACCGGCAAGTTCAAATCAAATAATATGGCAAAGTGATCAGCTATTATAGAAATTGAGTGGCATATGAAATTAATTTAGAATCTAAATACAAAAAAAGTTAATAGTATTACTATTAGTGTTAGTAGTAAAGCTAACATGTTGCGTCAGGGAATACTCAAATATAAGTTCATTCAGAGATTAGGAAGTAAGATTTTCATTGTTAATTTGAATATTAAAATTACCAAGAATAACCACTTTAATTGATGTGAAATATTTTAAAATAGAAGATAGGCCATCTAAGAAACTTCATAGGCTAATTGAAGGTGAACGGTAAATAAGTAGTATTACAATGGTAAATAATGATGTAAACTGAATACAGATCAGAATTTCATATAAAGAGAAACATGGGGTAGATAATGAAATAAGCTTAAGTTCCGATGAGAATAACATAGCTAGTCCACACGACGATGTGATGTAGACCTATTAGCAAGCAATACTTAAAAATAACCAGGGGTCAGTTGGGAATCTAGAACAGAATCATCAATAGTTAGCCAAGTCTCATTAATAGCAGAAATATAAAATTACAATCAATAATGAATTGTGTAATCACATTAACTTTATTTCGTACTGATCTAGCATTGAGGAGTTGAAAAGAATATTTAGGAGAGGGCACTGGTAGTCAATCAACAGTTTCTGATTTTTTTAAGAGATCATTTTCTTTTTCCATTGTGGAATTCCAATTGTAGTAACCACTTACTGTTAAAGTACTATAGTATATTATAAAATACCTATTATATATTATAGTATTATTTATAATCTTCAAATGGATATAAATTAAATTTGCTTTATTTTGTATATATATATATATATATATATATATATATATATATACATATTATAAGTAAACCTTCTTATTTTATTTCCAAAAGATGTTCCGGGTGCTCTACAATTTATACGTCTAGGACAAACATTTCCGAGATATGGACGTTAATTTAAATTTATTTGTTCATATTTTGTTTTATTATTGTTTGGGGTTGGTTGGATATTTTATTATTTTACTGTTATTATGTGATCTATTAATTTGTCTGCTCATATTTTAGTTATAAAACCAAATAGTGTTTTGTTGTTTGCTCATGATGGGGTAATTAATTACAATTAAATTATTTATATTTATTTTAATATTTATCATAATTTTAGAAAATATTTTATAAAACCATAAATAATGAATTGGATCCTCACTATACTGTCTATGTCTAAAATACATGCATTATAATAAATAAATATAATATAAATAAAATTATAAAATAAAAATATAAATATAATTGAATATCTAGTGGAATACTATATGAAAAAAACTTAATGTGAAACAAGTTCTAGGGGCCTACCATATCTCAGGAGGGGCCTAGCCGATCTCAGGGGGGCAAGGCCCCCGCAGGCCTCCCCCGTGGCTACGGGACTGGTTATAACTCTATACGAAATATAATATATTTATATATTATATTGAATATTGTAATATTTGTAATCATCCCTATGTACCAATTAATTATATCTACTCATGTTTTATATTAAAAAAAATTAGGTTTATCATTTAAACTATATTCCATAAATCAAATATGTTATATAGGAATACCGCATATGAATACCGGCATATCAATCTAAAGGGCTTCGCCCCTTATATGTATAGAGTATATCCCCATCTATTCCATAGAGTACCTACCATTTTGAATATTAAATAATATAGGCTACCAGGCTGGGAGTCCCAGCTAACAGTAAGAGCAGCATAATAACCGCATAACAGCATATGTTATAGCCTCACATGTTTACATTGTGCTATTATGCTGCTATTAAATGTATATTATGCTGCTATTAATTTGTCATGCTATTATGCTGCCATTATGTTAATACTATGCTGCTATTAATTTTAAAAGTATATTATGATGCTATTATGCTGCTGTTATTAGAATAGCAGCATAATAGCAGTATAATATATTTTTAAAATTAATGGCAGCATAACAGCAGCATAATAGCATGACACTTTAATAGTAGCATAATATACATTTAATAGTATATCATATATAATATATCCTTATTATATATTATATAATTTATTAATTATTATAATAATATTATATTATATATAATTTTTATAATAAGTATTTAAATATAACCTGTTCAACGAATATTATTTCGATATTAACTAATGTTTATTTTGATATTATATATAAATTTCATTATGTTACACTAATATTATATGATAAGAAGATTGAAAATATATCAAGTCGGTTCTCCAAAGAATTTTATCAAAACTGTTAGAATATTGGTTCTTAGGAGAACCTATTTGGATATTTATAAACTGAAGATCCATTTTTGGTTCTTCAAAGAACCATGGCAGAATTCCGTAAAAAATATTGGTTCTCTGAAGACCAATGTCGGTTCTTTAACCACAAATGGTTCTTCAAAGTACCATCTGTTTTAAGAGTGTACATTGTTATACCATATAGCATATATATATATATATATATATATATATATATATATATACATATATTACTATAGTACTAATACTATTATAATGTATTACTATAGTATAATAGTAATTCATAATATATGGTATATAGTATAAACTATATATAATACAGCAGCACTGTAACAGCCATTACAATAATTACAAAAATAAATATTTTATATTTAAAAAATACTAGCTGTTAAACTAGCTGTTAAACATAATTAGAATTCTACGATACGTGAGATATGAATTTCACATTTTAGAATATCACAATATTTATAAATTGTAGTTATAGTTGAATATTTGAAATATAGTTTACTACATAAACATTACATCGAGGACACGTATGTCCTTGATTATGCAATAGACGATTACGCAATCATAATCATAACATCCGGTAACGTTCACTTCAAAAGAGCGTCGTAATATCCCATTATCGAGTGGCAGAGAATGCCTTCAGAGTTCACCTTTAGGACACGTGACCCACGTGACTACTGTGACGTCACACGACAACACGTGACGTGACGCACAACACCAACCAGCGATTTAACGGATTTCCGCAGCGCCACTATATCTTTATTTCTGTCCGCCAGGAGTTTCTGATCGTCGACGTCTTTGGGAGAAACTAGCGCAGCTACGGGGGAAAAGGGGGCGTGGTTAGGAGGCTACGATTAGCCAATGGCACTCACGTTATATAGGGTGAACGTCGCGTCACGCTTGAACGCGTAATTCGATTGACGGTATCTACTATCATACGGCGTATCTGAATATCAGTAGAGGTGTGACGTCATATATTATATCAACGGTTACATAATAAGCTACAGCATCAATTATATATCAAGTTATATCAAACTATATAAATATATACATTCTATAAATTTGAATTATATTTCAATCGGATTTCAATATGAGTTTTTTAATTTAAAAAATTAAGAGTTTATTTGCATCCACAATTTATCATATTTATTACCACCTATATGTGTATATTGTCAAAAACTATATATTATATAATAGGCTAACATATTATACACGGCTTTACATATAATTATGTATATAATAAGTTGCTATAGCTAGTTGATATAGCTATATGTATCATGTCTAAATTATATCGTAAAATATCTATTTTTAGATAATAAATTTTCATATTAATTAAAATATAATATTACTAATATACACATATGTACATATATATATATATATATATATATATATATATATATATATATATATTCATAAATCACAAACTCGTGTACAGTATATACATACCCACAATGTATGTACATATCACATAATTACCCTCACTTAAGGTATATTCTGTACACTACACACTGTATAGCGCATGTGCGAACCTTTCTCTGCTATGGCGAGGTAGTTATCAATGCACAGATGCGGGTTGTAGTTGGAGGCTCTCAATGAAGCGAGGACATCGTGTCTGTCCTTCCACTCGGGTAGAGTTTCCTTGTAAGTGAGTGATTGTGAGTGTACTCATGTGTGTATATTATATACATGTATATATATATTCTATACCTGTAAATATTACCCAAAGGTATTCTATATTCATATTATAAAAATGAATTCATTATCTCACTACGGCGTTACCTCTTTACAAACCTACACATCATTATCACCCGCAACGTTACATACACCGTTAGTTGTTAATTGTATCAATACACATAGGTTCGATTTGTAACACGTGACTCGGTAGTTGTAATCACGTGATACACATTCCGATCTCGTCACGTGACCTAGCTAACCTGTATCGGATTCATCACGTGATCTAGCCAACCTGTATATAGCTAATCACGTGGGTTATCTAACCTGTATAGGGTTCATGAGAGCGTTGATACTGTCACAGTGTAACTCCCACGATATCGGCAGCTGAAGCCAGTTGCCCATCTTCTTGTCGTAGAAACAGTGGATATTCCTTCTCTCCTGAACAATAGGGTTTACACTGTACAATGTATACACAGTGTGTAACACACTCCAGTACATTTTATACGTGTGTATGCATATGTGTACATCTTCATACAGAGTTACTAAACATCTTCATATAATATATGCACGTTTACTATATAATCCACAATAAGTATATTTACAATATATTATAATATATAGTATAAGCAAATTGTATTGAGGATTCCCAATATCCGAAACATATACGTATACGTAGGCAGGGGCAATCATGCATGACGGAGCGAGTTCTTATACGGCGCTAATTCTTACATATGTCAGTATGTCAGTATGTTAGGGTCTGCAGATTATTAAAATTCTTACACACTGTGCGAATACCTAATTAGGTATACGCAGTGTGTGTCGAATACGCAGTCTGTGTATCATAGTTTGCCGTGTAAACACGTTTCTAGTGTGTATACATGTTAAGTAATCAATAATAGCATGTATCAAATATTGTTCTAAGGAAAGGTATTACACCTACTTTTGCTTCGGAAAATATGTAATATGTTTTATAATATATGTTGTTTATAGTGCATTGTAAATAATGAGTACATTCTAAAACATATATGTTTTATTTTTCAAATTAATTGTCAATATTCCTATAGGTGTACATATAGGTATACATATAGGTATACAAATTTAACTATATATGTCAATATATTATCATATTAGTCAAACATTAATTATTCCTATTCAAACTAGTATGAGAAATAATAATAATATGTAATAATAATTTTAAATAATTGAAAAATATAACAAATACATAATTCCATAAAATCAATGAATATTCACCTCGACATCACTATACATAACGCTATATAAACATAGTAATTATTAAATAATATATTACATACATAGCCAGACAACGGAAACGTAATTTACACGTGTATTTATAAACCAACTATATTTCATACTTAACTTATAACCAAAGTTAACCCAATAGTAATGTACCCAATAGTAAAGTAGTTAACCTAATATGTATAGTTAATATAACACAAGTTAGTGTACCTACATTAACATATGTTGTGTTACTGTATGTTTAATGGGTATCCCAATATTAATATACGGATCATATTTAATGAAACTCTTAATTTAAATGAACGGTAATTATATTTGAATATAATAACAATAATAATAATACTAATCAGAAGTTCTTATGAACTTTAGAGAGAGATATAGCTGTCATCAGTATACTATTGGTGTATACACCCGTATTAATATTAAACAGCCGGGATCTAACGCTATTGCTCACCTCGAATATGTACGTGTTAACCCTGCCCCTAGTGGGGTGGTCCAGATAACCCTCTCTGTCATCGTTCATAGGCTCCAGACTTCTCGAGGTCTTAACGGAATCATCCGGAGTGACTTTCACCAAGGGAGATTCGTCCTGACGAGGGAAGGCGTGTTTAAGATTGTTAAACTTGTATACTATAGTACATATATAGTACATGTACTATACGTGTATACTATACATGTACTATAGGTGTACTTTCGCGGTTTCACTTACTATGCTGACTTACTATTTATAATACTTAACGTTTATTTAAACCAATGAATATACAATTATAATTATTTACGTTTATAGTATTATATGTATAACATAATAATATATTTATAACATAATATATGCATTAAATTTAGAAATCTGATATCGCCTAAATTTATTAATTTAAAAAAATAATTTAAAATACATAGAAAATAAATATATAATACATTTCATAATTATATTATTTATAGCTCTTCTATTGTTCAAGGTATTACGTTAATTGTTTTCATATGTGTTTGTGCTACACACTATAGTGCACTAACATCTTCGTGTAGAATTGTATTTGTAATGATAACACCCTTGTCTCTCCAGGAATCTGGAAACGGAAGCCAATCCTACAATAAATATTATTAATATTAATATTATATTATTGTATAAATGTATTTTTGTCTCTATAATTGTTATTTTAATAATTCTTCAATATTAAAGTATAGATTTCAATAATTATTGTTATAATTTGTATATAAATTTTAATATTTCTATTTCTATGAGTTATTTATATATGTATTATAATGCTATCTGTATATCTATAGTAATTATAATATATTATAATAAAATTAATTGCAATGCATATTTCATAATTATATATATATATATATATATATATATTATATATTATATATTATATAATATATATATATATATATATATATATATATATATATATATATATATATATATATATATATATATATATATATATATATATAAACTGCCTATGTGGCTCGGTTGGCTAAGGAGTCAGAAATACAAGGAGTATATACTCGTATGACTCGGATTCAAGCCTCGTCCAGACCATTAAAATAGGTATTACAATAATGTTTAGAAGTGATCTTATATATGTATACACGATGTATAGTGTACATTGTGTTTACCTATGATAAATTATAATGAACAACATCAGTAATCAATACATATATATTTAATTTCTATATATTTTTTTAATTAAGGATTTTCAATGTCTAGTTGTTGTATACCTATACCTATACATAGATGTATCTACATCGAGTATTAGAGCACGCATACGTTATGTATTATTTGTTATTACATGCATACTTGTCGAGTTATTGGTATTATTGTATATTATTTATGATATTATATAATTTTATTAATATTTTAAAATGTCCTATTATGAATTGGAATTCATTATTATGAGATTATTTTGCTCTCCTATTGTATACAATTATTTACATAATATATATACATATACATATACATATATATATATATATATATATATATATATATATCATATCATATGCCACGTATTCACTTCGTAATAATACGAAACCAATATGCCAACCTACGTGTGGTATGTATATTGTAATGGAGAATTGGCTATAACTTGAACTAATGATATTGGAGGTGTGATATATAGATAATAATCTATAATTAGTATAATAATTAAGGTATTTATGATAATTAAGGTATTTAAGATAATTAAGGTATTTAAGGTAATTAAGGTATTTAAGGTAATTAGGGGCGTCGGAACGATTTCAGAATATAGGGGGGCATGATTTTGTTCTAGATATTTTTTTGCTCCCCAGCAAACAGTAATATCAGAATAATAGTAGCATAACAGCATATTCAATAGCCTTAGATGTTTATATTGTGCTATTATGCTGATATTATACTGCTATTAAATGTATATTATGCTGCTATTAATTTGTCATGCTATTATGCTGCTGTTGTTATAATATCAGCATAATAGCAGAATAATATACTTTTAGAATTAATAGCAGCATAATATTATCATAATAGACTTAAATAGCAGCATAACAGTAGCATAATAGCATGAAAAATGAATAGCAGCATAATATACATTTAATAGCAGCATAATATCACAATGTATACATTTGAGGCTATTACATATGCTGTTATGCTGCTATTATGCTGCTATTACTGTTTGCTGGGACCATCAATTACTATTGAATTACATTATAAATCCTCTCTATTGGAATACTTTAGATTTGTATATGCATATGGTTAATGTAAATACAAGATTTACATTTTTTTACAATATAAATTAGTAAAATAATAAATGCTATAATATTTATTAACTTATAATAAGACATACATTAAAAAAAAGTTACATAGAAAATGTCGATCTTCGCTAATTATTCTTTAGAATAAATTCATTTATGATTGCAGTATTTGTAATTATTCTGTATTAATATTGTCAAACTCTTTAGCATATGTATATTGGGTATTAGGAATTTAACCTATTTAACCTATTTAACCTACAGATTTTAAACGACTAGATGTCATGTTGTTTCTCAACCATGTTTTTACTCGGCGAAGGGTACTAAATCCTCTTTCACAATTCACAGAACTTATCGGTCTGACAATGATTAATTTAAGAAGATTTACAATATTTGGAAATAATTTAACATGTTCAAATTTCAACAAAATTCAACATTCATAAAGTAAGAAATTACTTCTTCTATTGTAGAAAACGAATTGGCAATTTTGAATATATTTAATACATCTCCGCTCTTAGATCATCTAAGATTAGTTCATCATATTTAAGGATATGTACATTATTATAATATATTAGTAAATATAATAATTAGGTCTAGATTATGGGATGTACTAAAATTCAGAACTTTTCCAGACCTAATCCAGAACTTTTCCAGAACTAATCAGAACTAATGCAGAACCTACGCAGAACTAAATTAGAACTAATCCAGAACCTGCGCAGAATTAAATCATAATTATGATAAGTTAACTTATCCAGAACTTTTCCAGAAATAAATAATAACTATTCCATAACTAAATCACAACTAATCAAAAAATAATATTCTCGTATGTACGATTTATAATTCATATTGTATATTTTTGTGTAGCTGAATATGTGTTTGGGTGATTTTATGTAATAAGAAATAAATTTATTATTTCTATATAACTTTTTTTTTTACATTAGAATAACACATTTTAATTCTAATTATACAACATTTTTATTTTGTGTGACAATGTTTACATAAAGTTAATAAATTTGATAGGGGGGCAGTATATCTTTTGCCCCCCCCTGAAAAAATACAGGGGGACAGTATATATATTCCCCCCCCCCTATTTGTACGTATATGTATATATTAATATATTCACATCTATATATATATATATATATATATATATATATTATATATATTTACATTGTATAGTTATTAAATTCACTATAAAAAAAAATTATTTTATAACTCTATTACCTGGAACAATTATTTTATTACTTTATAATAAAGTTATAAACTCAATGTTTTTTGTATAGTGAATTTAATAACTATACAATGTAAATATATAACATATATATATATATATATATATATATATATATATATATATATATATATATATATATATATATATATATATAGATGTGGATATATTAATATATACATATAAGTAAAAATATATTTTCCCCTATAGGGGGGGGGGAATATATATACTGCCCCCCTATATTTTTGTCAGGGGGGGCAAAATATATACTGCCCCCCCTATATTTTTTCAGGGGGGGGCCGCCCCCCCCCTTGCCCCCCCCCCTATTCCGACGTCCCTAAAGGTAATGAATAGCCGAACAGGTTGCGATAATAAGCGAGAAGAAGGCGATGTCAGCTTAACGTTATTAATCATAACCAATAAGTCGGCATGTGTGTAAAGCACATACACACTATAGTGCGCATGTGTGTATAGCACATACACACTATAGTGCGCATGTGTGTATGTGCACTACATCGTTGTGTACCACTACTACATAATACACACACGAATAACATCGTATGTAACGTGTAAGCCATGGCTTACTGTGCACAGTTCGCGATATTAATGTATTATCTAAATGTAGGTATCCAATTAGTATACACACACGTATATGTATACACAAGTACACACACGCACACGCACACACACGCACACACACGCGCATCTGTGTATGCGTATAGCTCACGTATACTAGATACAGTCAAGGTCACGTATGAAGGACATTCCTATAAGAGAAGGGCATTCCTATACATATAGAAAGACACACACACGCGTAAGGTTCGTAGACTATTCTCCTAGAGGTCACGTGTTATTACATCATGCTGCTGGAGGTCACGTGATACGATAGTGTGCACGTGACGTGATGACGTAGAATAACAACAACAACATGCCCCACGTGATGGATAACGCTATCGTGTACGATCACGTGCAGTCAATAAACACGTGACGTCGTCGTAAACGTACACATCACGTGGTTTCTAGTCCGTAACACGTGACTTCATCTACATAACACGTGATGTTATCTAGGTAACTCTACCAGGATTACGATATCCACTACTATTACAATGCAAGGGCTGAGATTTAATTATAAATATATGATTAGATTTATAATTCACTCTCGTAAATATGTTTACGGCGCTTAATTATATTTATTATATACGATCGAAATTATTGATTTATTTATATTAAATATAGAATGCTTTTATATACTCTAGTATATAGCCGAGCATATACTATACACTATTATATAATATAGTGTATAAACTACATTGAGAGTATTGTAATAATGGTAACAATAATAATAAAATGGATTGTCAATGAAATAAAATAAATATATTTATTTTACCCAATATATTTACCCTATATATAGGGTATATATCTAAATCGAATAAGCTGAAAACATATGTTATTGTGATGATATATGTGATGGTTAAGTTTCAGGTTATCAGGTTTAATGGGCAAGTTCTGTATACGACGTTAATACGTAATAGTGTAGCTTCACCAAAAATACCATTACAATATTGATCTTCAATATTTATGTTTTTATTTACACGGCTTATAATACTTACTATATAATTACTAGTTCTATATAATTACTATAGTAATATATTTTAATGTATTAAATGCTCTTTCGAATAGCATATTATTTTTAAAATCGCTATTATTACTTTTCTGTCTTCATTTGTTTCGTATTAAATTATGTATTGCCCTATTTTTTATGCTTTTTCATCATTTATTATTTTCAGTTGCTTTATGTTTCTTCTTTTTCACAAATTTCCAATATAACACCAATAATCCATGTATTTTTCCTACTACGATATTTTGAGAATTAGTCGTACAAATGATAGAAGTCCTATTATAGCCTATATCTACATAGACAGCCCTATTTATATTGAGTGAAGCCCGTATTTACATTGAGTACATCTACGTTAATTATTAAATATTTATATTTTTAACTGCCTATACAATAGGCCCTATAGGCATATATATCAGCTCGGGCATGTTATTGTGATTCATTTATTTACACATACTTAAAACGCCGAGGGGAAATAATAAAGTATATATTATTGTAGAGCAATATGTCAGGTGAGTGCTGTGTCGCTTACCTGAAATGTTGGTGAGGCTGTAAATTATTGGATAATAAGATAAAGAAGTTATGTTGTGTTGAGTAGTTTAACAAATTACAGTTTTCTAATTATTCTGAAGTTATAATATGCCTAGCGCAAATATACAATGTTACCAGTTTTAATTAGAGTCGCATACTCTTGTATTCCAGTCACCTTGAAATATTCCGATATCTGTTCAAGGAATTTTCGACATAGATTCTTCGATAATTTCATAGAGTTATTCTATTTCTTCGTCATCTTAATCACTTGTAGGGGTGATTATTTGTATTATTGACATATTCATTCTCATGCGATTCGTGTAGATATAATCCTCTAGAGATGACGACATAGCTAAATCGCTACTTATGCTGTCTACTTAAACTATTGTATGTCCTATCCTATGTCCATCCTTAGTTAGTATTTCAGACGAGTATCTGACAAACAAATAATGTAATCCAGCGTTAGTGATCTAATAATCTTGACAACTTTCTCGTGAACTCGAGTAGATTTCCAACTGCTCTAAATGTATATGTTAAGTATAAACCTTTATACATTAAAGCAACGGTTATAACTGATCTATATATAGAGTATAGGTTATTACATCCACTCTTCCCCACATGATAATTAACCCTGGTTTGTTTGAGGTATGTACTGATAAATAGATAATAATAAATGATCGCTAGTTAATAAATATTGTTTTTAATATATATTCTCAAATATTCCAACGAAGTACTTTTTCGCTGCATTTGAAAATTGTTGAAGTTTATAAAATAAATTCTATAATTGTTAAAAATGATAAATTATAAATTGATTTTCTTTCTTGTTCAAATTAAACTTTTGTCTTTCTTACCTACAAGTATACCTTATATATAATATAATATAATATAATATATATATATATATATATACATGTATATATAATATGCGAACGAGGTCATATAAAATAGGCATGGTATATTATAGTTAATAATATTCCTATATAATTCAATTCAGACCCAAATTAAATAATAATAATTATATATATATATATATATATATATATATGTGTGTGTGTGTATTTATTAATGCTATTCTAACAGAATCACAATACGAATATGCGGACAATAGTACACCGTAATATGATGTAGATGTCCTTAAGATGAACATGTCATGCGCGACATAGATTACAGGTAAAGGTGGATACGAAGCCGTACGGTTGTGGAGGTGAGGACGTAACTATTATGATGGACACGTCCTCTAAGGTCGCGATACTAATCAGGTCACAGTGTAATCGTCACGTTCATCATTTAGCCTTATAAGCCCAATTGGTACAGAGATAAATATGGTTAGTATGTTATATATTACTAAGCACTGAGATATATGACCTTTTCTATATAAGGACCGATACCATATAAGGAACGATGCCGAATAAGGAGCGTACACATGTATATCGTATACGGAACGTCGTACTCGTTACTTACGAGCTTTAGAAACTATCACGTGACATATACAGATTACTTCCGGTCACAATAATAATAGCCGTACTACAGTGCGACCATGTATACCATATAGGCAAATATATTCTAAAGATTTGTGTATAGTTATGACGTATACCATATTTATGATATATCACCTATGGCACACATACACACATTACACACACCGAAGTAGATATATTTTAATATATATATATAGATATATGTTAGCAATAATGCACCACCGTACACACTCCGGACTACGTATAATGTGCGACCATCTCACACTCCGGACTAGATATAACCGCAGTCTAACTACAGGTGATATACTAGTGGTAGTAGTAGTAGTAGTAGTAGTATACTATAGTAGTGGGGCACGCTCGTTATTGATAATCGATAAAGGTAAACGACTGTTAGTAGCGCCACCTATAACCAACGCGGTAGACGTAATCACGTGATAACCACGCCCCCTCCGTCGTCGTCACGTGGTACGTCTAATTAACACCTCCGCAAACCTCTAGTAACTGAACACCTATAGTAATATATATATATATATATATATATATATATATATATATATATATATACTATAGTAATCGTACTAGTAATAACTATATGTAATATTCGTGAATACATACCTATACATATATATATATAGTAATCGTACACATTAGAAATGAAACACCTGTAGGTATATCCTATAATAATATACTACATATATACTATATATATATATATATAGTATAATATATATATATATATATATACTATATATAGAGTAACTGTATACACCTAATTGTATGACACCTACACACGGATAGATAAGTAAGATGGCACAGAAAGGCGACAGGCTACACCGATATCTACACACAGACACCTCGACACCACAGTCTTTAGCGGTACACTATACAACCTCTAGTATAGTAGTGACGTAATCAGCTGTGTTATGCAACGTTACGTAACGTGTGATCTGTCATGCATGGTAGTGTACCGCTATGATCACTATACATGTACTAGTTATATATATATGCTGTACATCGTACATCCTTGAACGGCATAGGTTATATTTAGGTTATGGCCTATACATATTTTTATAGCGAATTTTTGATTAATTTATAAAATAATCACAACTATTTTTGTGAGCGAAGTTATGTAAGTGACTTAATTCTTAATTCACGTTCTATGGCGATAGCACTTCAAACGTTGTTAAACATTTGTTGATACTACATGTGTACGACGTACAGTGTACGTTGTATCCTAAATGTAAATATATATATATATATATACAGTCAACTCCCGATAAGTCGGACTCGCAAGGGACCGGGAAAAGTTTCCGACTTAGCGAGATGTCCGACTTATCCGAGATTAAGAAAATCATGCAAATAAGACATGAAATGCGCAGCACGAGTTAAATGGTTACAGAAATATGTAATTATGCAATAATCAGCAACATAAAATGCTGTATTAAATTATATTACTTACTAAAATTATAATATTCATTATTTAAAGTAAACATTTCTGACAATTTATAAAAAGTCCGACTTATCCAGTATAAAAATCATAAAAATGACTATAATATGTGTCCGACTTATCCAATCAAACTTATCCGACTATCCGATTAATTTAACATGGAACTTTATACAAATCCAACTAAACCAACTAAATGTTTCCGACTTATCGAGAAGTCAAACTTATCCGTAGTCCGACTTTCCGAGAGTTGACTGTATATATACATAGTGATAATTGGAATTATTTTAAAATATAAAATTTCAGGATATTATCCGAAATTTAAATTGAACATGTAGTATATCAACTTTTATCATAATATCACAGTTTACAGCTATAATAGGCATATCTGACATATCATTATAATGGTTTAGTTACTATCTCGCAAACCGTAAAATCTCTATTAGTGTACAAAATGCACTCTCTCTCTTTTATTTCATTAACAATAATATCACAAGGGAATCTTTCTAAGTCCATCTCTCTTTTCTATATATATATATATATATATATATATATATATATATATATTAATGTATATAATTAATACCATTAAAATAGGTCTTCAAATAATATTTAGAAGTGATCTTATATAAATATATATAAATAAATGATAGGCTCTCGTTAAAACCATGAATGCCTTAACATGATAGCGGATTTGAAGGGACATTAGAGCCATAAGATTATAAGTGAAAACTTCATATAAGTTCCTGTATAGGATTCAAGGACTCCACCAAAATATACAATATATATATATATATATACATATGTCTGCCCTATTGCTGAAATAATTAAAAACTTTCCAAATATATGTTGGTATACCCGTTACTATATTTGTACTGATGATATTCAGATTTTTACCTTCCCACCCTAAAGTCATTGATACAAGACTATAATACAATTAATTCTTAATTAATTGAGTATACAAACTGCCCACTAGTATGGCTCTTCTCCAATAAAACACTAATTAATTCCTAAAGAATACAGTACTTAAGCCCACAATTAACTACGCTCACAAATTGAACACACACACAAATTGACCACTCCCACTTATAGAATAAACCTTTACGAAGTACACTTCTACAAAATACACACATATCGTGCATCTCACATATACGTATTAACGTAGGTCGTACCAATGCGTGTATTGTAGTGTAAACTTTAGTAAACAATTGTTTAGTAGTAAAGCTTAATAACAGTTGCGAGGATTAAAGTTCGGGCTTAAATAATTATAAAAGAAATATGGAAAATAACAATTGTATTATAAATGTATAATACATATTATTATAAATATAATTTATAATATATATGTATACTTATATGTAGTTACATGTATGCATACATACTATAATATGTAACTATAGTACCCATATATAGTTGACTTGGTTGATAACAATGACGTATAACCGGATAGAGGAAGGAGCCTCGTTATCGATCACTATAGCATTCACCTTTATAGAGGTCACCTCTTTAATGTATAGGTATGTGTACATACAATGCCATATATGGTGCTATATACAATTCCATATATGGTGCTATATAATACCTATGTTATATGAGGTATTGGCATACACATAGTACCTAAACCTTTAAATATCACTTGAATGGTATACCATATAAATTAACACACACACACACACACACACACACACACACACACACACACACACACACACACACACACACACACACACACATATATACACACCAATACAGTGTGTTCAACACACAAACACAAACACACATGTGTGCACATACATGTGTGCACATACACACAGTGTTAATGTATATAATTAGATAATTATCACTTTATTGCACACACATCTATAATTATTATGTCGATATAAATGTATTACAGTGTTAATATCATATTCTATAGTACTATATAGTATACATATACTAATATATCACTATATTTGAATATATCATAATTTCTATCTAATTACAAATTACCTATACAATATATTCACTTTTATTGTGAAAAGTAGTTGTCTATAATTAAGTATATTTGTTATAAATGATAATTGTATTATATTTTATTATTTTATTAATATATTTTATTAGTATTATATTATTATTATTACCGAAGAAAATATCTGAATAAATTTATAAATTAAGTCATTACCGAAAACTCCAAACCGATAGTATACAGGAGGATTTAGTTATGGTAACATTACAAATGATTATATTCATTAAAAGATTAAAAATTGGTTAAATATTGTTATATTACACTTATATTTTATATAAAATATATGTGTACATAGTTATGAAATTGTATATATATACCATATATGGTCATAGGTTTCGGAATAAATCATGGTTTATGTAGGTTTTATAAAGTGAGTATATAGCTATATAGCTATATACCTATATGTATATATGTATATATATGCATAATTACATTAATAATTAAAATCCATAACTGATATATTCCTAATCTAATAATCAAAATTAACTACTACACATTGTATAGAAAAACAATAACCGTATTTTAAGTATTCATTGATTTGTCAAAATTCATAACAAAATTCACACACATATAAACTATAGGTTGCTGGTACAGTAATAGTGGTACTTTAGGTTAGTGTTGTTCTTTACAGTGCACCCATATTACTACCCCCATCCTATTACCCCCTCTCCACCCGGATATCTTTGTCTCTGTCACAATACTATTTCCCTCTATAAATTAAGGTTATATAGGCCATGGCGTATACGCTTACATAGTGCATACGTAGGCTATATTTGGCCTACGCAATATCCAATCGTCGTATTGTATTGCAATTACATTTTAAACTTCTTAACTATTTATAAAACAATGAATATACGACTTACTAGTTAATTTATATATATTATATATTATCACTTGAATAAACTATAATTTATATTAACTACAATTTTTATTTTCCGTTCGTTTTTAATGTTGGGTTCGTTGCGATATATCAGCGAGGGCTGTGATCCACTATCTTTGGTTTCTAAATAACATCATTAATCTACTCGTTATATAACCTTAGTTTCCCACGAGTCTAGGTAGTATCTCTTGCCCGACTGAAACATACACTGATACTCAGCTCCGTCGTTGTGTAAGAAAGATTCCAGAACCACCGCGTCTCCCTATACACGAGAGACGTGTGTAAACATAGAAAGTAGTTCGGCATAACGCGTAATAAATGTAATAGTATCGCATAGTGAAACTATATAGTAAAACCCCGATATATCATCATTGGTAGTATGAGATAACGGGAGATTGATATATTGAGAGTTTAATATACATGGCTCAGTAATAAATATATAGATGGGTGTATGTACAAGTTTAACTTTAGTTTATATAGTTAACTATATATATATATATATGTCAATGATTCACTGATTGTATTACATTATCTCACACAATTATAACTTCTATAGTAATATATAAATATATTTATATTACAGGTATATATTATAAAATTATACGAAATTATTGAAGGATATATTTGTATACTCTATGTATATATTATATGTGTATGTGTTTTCAATGAACACGGTTAAGTGATGCTATATTTGCACTATATTGATATACTAACTTCGTAAGACGGCATGTTAAATTTGTCAACTCCTAAATGCTGCGGATATACTTTTGATTTATTCTGTAAATAATATATATATATATATATATATATATATATATATAAGATAAAAGCATCATGTTACAACAATACGTATGTTACCCTAGTTTAATTACAGTTAACTATGTGGTATTCGTTTTCAACTTTTTATATACATAATATTAAATATAAGTTATATCATATAACAATATGTATATATGTATAGTTAAAATGTTAATTATACTTGTTCACAATTGTAATTCTCGCATGGCATTGTAAATAGTTCAACTCGTGTGTAACTCATATCAGAGAAATACGTAACATGCATTGCACACGAAGGAGGGGATGTCCTATATATATATGTGTGTGGTATACTAATATAGTGACACTATTATTTGTTCGAATGTATGTATTTCATTTATTTCATTTTGTATATAAATAATTAATTAATCTAAAATATCTATAGATGTTATTTTACATATAGGTCACACGAAGAATAGAACCCCGATATAATACTAGTTAATCAGCTGAAGTTATAACTACGAGGTTAGCAGTTACAACAACATAGTGGTACATCGACATGGTGGTATATCGACATGTGTTATTAACTGTTATATTATGTATCGGTGTAGATTTGATGATGTTATGTAAACGTGTATTCATTTAATTTCATGCATTCCAATCATGATTACAATATATTTGAATGTATATTTTTATAGTTTTAATGATTATAATTTAAAAAAAATAGTATATCAACATTATATAAATCAAAGATATTCTATTATATAAATCATAGTGGTGACAGACATGTTAACATGTAACATAATGATGTGCCATATACTGTGACCTTATTGCAATATAAGATGGAATGAAATAGTTTCCGTTTAGTTAAATAATTGCGTGCATGAAAAACTACCGAATACTGACACCCCCGTTATCTATGGATTAAAAGATTACATACAATTTTAAAATCACAATAATATCTATAATCATATAATATTAATATATTGTAATTTCTGAATAAAAATAATGAATCATAAAATGTTAAGACCATTTATTATTAAAGTGTCCGTATTATAATAAACCTATAGGTTACTTTCCCCTACTATATATATGTATGGCTATAGCCATACATTATTAGTTTATCATTAGTTTATTAATATATAATTAGTTTATATAGTTATACGTATAGGTATAACTTATACGTACCGCTGTTTTCTTCACATGTGTAGGCACCGTATCTTCAATCTACATATGAATTATTAATTATTAATAATATATTACTATTATTTGTATAAGATTTAATTTATTCGTATATATATTTATCGATAAATAACTAATACATTGTATATAACTTTATATATAAACTATACAAATATATATTCATCATATTATGTAGATTTTGTTCATGATGTAAATAAATACAGTATACTGTATATATATATACTGTATATATACACCAATATGTTGTACAATGTAAATATATATTGAATATATTATACACTGTGTATTATACAGCGAACTGTAGATATTTATACTCCCGTATATCAAATATATAAAAAAATTTGAAATATTTGTTTAGTTCAATTCTAAGATACTGATAGGTAAATTTATTATATAACATCATATGCATTGTGAATCGATGGTCGTCGACTTTTATTAATACTTCACACTTTAGTTATAACTGGTATTATACGTTATAAGTGTGTAAACCTCTTTATATCCCTGTGATTTCAGCGTTTTTAGAGCTATTGTTGTATTGTCTTTCTTTGCTTGAGAGATGATCTATATATGTACAGTGATATATTAATATATATATATATATATATATATATATATATATGTGTATATGTGTGTATGTGTGTATGTTATCAAAATAGGTTAAAGTAAATGCATATATGCATGCAAATAAATGAAGGGGGAAGCTAGATCGAGAAATTATTACTGCACTATGACATGGTTAATGTATATTTTAATTAATAAATTAATAATAATATAACTTTAATTATAAATTATAACATGTATATCATAATCTATTATATATTGTTATTTTGGTAGACTCCTTTCATCCTAAAACTACATCTAATAACTTATATGACGATATTACTTATAACCATATGGCTCTAATATACACTCTTATATACACTCTTAATAAGCTATCATGTTAATGCATCAACAGTTTTAATGAGATACTATCATTTTTATAAGATAAATTCTAATATTATTTTAAGACCTATTTTATTGGTCCGGACGAGGCTTGAATACACGCCGTACAACCTGCGTGTCTGGCACCTATAGGTACACCTATGCAGGCTAATATATCTCAGGTTATTGTTATTGTTATTTTTATTTGGTGGAGTCCTTTCATCCCATCCAGGAACTTAGATGAAGTTTTCACTTATAACCATATATGGCTCTAATGTCCCTTCGAAGCCGCTCTCATGTTAAGGCATCCATGGTTTTAACGAGATCCGATCATTTATGTATACACAATTATATAAGATATATATATATATACAAAGGTACACGTCGAACGTAAATTATAACTGACCGGAAGTGCGTTGTCGCCAGTGATAGCGTGCATATCGTCTGTTGTGGTGGTGGCCGCCGGTTTAACCTTGACCACTCGCGGTTGAGCGGAGCTTCGCCGCACTTTGTTCGACTTCTGGCCGGTGACCTCTGCGGTCGTAGAGGTCACGTGGTTTTTGTTCGACGACGGCGACACCTGTTGGCTGCTGTCGGATATTCGCCGCGTATCTTTCGATACTCCCGTTCCCATGGTAACACGCTTCTACAGTATTGTCTCCATATTAGTATCGTATTATATATATATATATACACTTGTAGTTTTTATTGTGGTGGAGTCCTTTCATTCCATCCAGGAACTTAGATGAAGTTGTCACTTATAACGAAATATCTCTAATGCCCATTCGAAGCATCCATTGTTTTAACGAGAGTTGGTAGTTTTGTATACACACTTATATAATATCACTTATACAAATTATTGTAATACCTATTGGTCAGTATCGCTTGTTACCTGAATGTCTGACGTATTATCTGGATGCACGTGCAGTGTACAGATGACATGAGAGCGGCTTCGAAGGGACATTAGAGCCATATGGTTATAAGTGAAAACTTCATCTAAGTTGCTGGATGCAATGAAATGACTCCACCAAATAAAAATAACAATACTAATAACAATAACAATATATTTTTGTATTTTTTATATTTGTTTATGTATGTACAATTGTACACATTGTGTACTTAGGGTATGTTTATACAATACCTAATAAAACCTCGGAGTTAGAAGAGGTATTGGTTTATATGTGTATGTATGATTATTTGTGTGTGTATTTGTGTGTATTTATTAAAATTTATGTATGTTTGTAAGTGAATTCATACCAGAAGTTATGCTCACGTATATTATAAATGATAGGTTATAATAATACATAATACATATATTATACATGTAAGTATGCAGCTTAATATGTCTTAAGAATTGAGAACAAGTTCATTGTAAGACGTACATTGTACGTCGTACAATAAACTGGTTCAGGTTTTACAGGTATTTATAATGATGATATCATATAATGTATTAATTATATCCGCCTCTATTATATAATGTATTGTATAGGCAGTATTCGACATACGCAAGAGATTTTTAAAATGACTAAAATATTAATTAATAATAAATACCGTTATTTCATATATTGAAATATCAATTCAACTTTATGATTATACACTATTATTATAATATATAATATAATTTTGTATTAATAAAAATGTTGTAAACACATTTTTTTAAAAATTCATTAAAGTTAATATCTGAAATATTAAAAATAAATTGTTAAAGAATGAAATAATTTAAATAACTATATAACTCAAATACACAATCCAGTTGATTAACATATTTTGTAAACAATATTTCGTACATTTTTTTTTCAAATATGAAATTTCTCATATTTTTATCTCAATTGTTTATATCCATTTTTGTATTATAAAGGTCTTGTGATAATGCAATCAAATACTTATTATAAACATCATTATGTATATAGATATATACATTTTATATTTTATTATAGATAAAGTTTTCAAATTAAAATTAAAATAATTTATTTCTGAAGTTTTCTGAATAATATTTATCTTATAGAAAAATATACAATTCAACTATAGTTAAAGATATAACTTAACAAATAACTGATAATGAGATAAATCGAAGTTTCAAAATATCTCATCCTCCATGTTAAAATCATATCTCTTCAATATTAAACTTTAATGAGGTGACGCTCCAATAATTTATTTTATTTTTGTATTCAGTTAATTATGTTACATAGTTACAAGTTCTCACACTTAATATTTAAAAAAAGATTACCAACCTGAACCTGCTTAACGTGCACTGTGTGCCATGATACGTATAGGTATATAATAGCTATACGTGTACTGTCATACTATTGTTATTGTCTATTGTTAATCAACAAATACATTACGTATCTATAGAAATGACATGCAATCATTGGATTCTACTATAGTGTACTATATATATATATAGTATCCACTGTATATAATGTAAATTACATAGGCTTATGATGTATATTATTATGTAGTTGATAATAAATATTCATAATTAAAAACGTATATATATACCCGACCCCGATCTGATATTACTTATAATACTTGTTGAAGATAAGGATCACTTTATATTCATCCTTACTAAGGATTCCTTAGTATTTATCCATTATTTAATTAAATAAAATAGCAATCACATACAAAAACTACGATTACATTTTTTAACAAATAAACTAAAAATTTGAATCAACATATATTTTTATTAACTATATATTTTCTGTAAAGTAACTTATTATTATTATTATTTACTTATAAGTATATAATATATTATTACAAGAATTACTATTTAATGAAATAATCAATAGTTTAAATTCTATCACTAAAATAATATATATTTATTGAAAATGTACTTTAATCTATATAAGTATATAAGAGGAATACGTCATACCACTAGGCAACACTGTAGTATTGTATTGGTTTTACAATATCATATTATATTATAGAGTTCTAAATAGTGCTTAGGTTTGATACTATATATTGTTCAGTAGATATTATCATATTTTATAACCACAAGGTCACTTGATGTAACATAATTACGATAATACACACATACATATGCGTGTGTGTATGTATGTGTGAGTATGTGTGTGTATGTGTGTGTATGTGTGAGTATGTGTGTTTGTGTCATCGATATCAAGAAAGTTTCTTTATATATCGATATATCGATGGTATGTGTATGTGTTTGTGTGTATATGTGATATCATTGTCTTAATACATATCTTACTATGGATTACATTATGTATCATTGTCAATGAATGAATTTAAATACATGTACCTCATACAATTAGTTATACATATTTATAAACAGTTATTCACATTTATGAACCCATTATAATATATTTATATTGTGTATATATTTAATTATAATTTATATCTTATGCAACATAATTTAATTTAGAACGATACGATATTCTAATAAAATTTATTAATTTTATTGTATAATTATATAATACCTATATATACTAACTTATTATATGTTATAATAGTATATATATATATATATATATATATATATATATACTATAGCCAAAGATTTTTCAAAGGATACTTCACAATATCTTTGCTATAGCTTTGTTAGTATTAAGTATTAAAGAAAAGTTATAATATGCATAGTAAATATTATTGAATGCAAACACATATACAAAGTATGTATGCTTGTATGCTTGTGTGTATGCGTGTGTGCACATGTGTATGCGTGTGTACATGTTATATCGTTAAAACATGTACTAACTTAGTGCTACGTTACATAGTATCAAAGGGTTTTGATAGTATGTATAAATATATACATAGTATACTATATATATAGTATACTACTAGAGTAGCTACTATACAATATACAACGATACGCATGACTTGTCAGAGAACTTGCATTGTTGTTATTGTTGGATACTAACGCGCACACAACACGCGCATTCAAATAGTCTAGTTATATATATATATATATATATATAGTTATATACATGTGAGTGTAACTATAGGTCATTGTTATGTAACAAAGTTGAATTATAACGTAATTTTTTTATAGATTTATATAGACGGTTACTTTAATATTAAATAATTATTAACTAGCCCTTTATAAATCCCTACATTTAAATAAGATACATTGACAATCATTATACAGTGTATACTACACACACACACACATGTATAATATGATGCATTATTTATTACACCTACACCACATATATAATATTACGTAATATTAATTAGATAATATAATTCATAACCATTCATCAGTAACAGTAAGACTATACGTATATCATGTAGGTGATATAAGAGTGTGATCCTGTAATAAAGCACGTAGCCTACCTCTCTATGTATCTATCTAATAACATGTTTTCTTTTTATGATATTATGTATATTCTATATATATATATATATATATATATATATATAATAATATGTCGTATGCCACAACCATAATGATATAATAACCTTACTTATATCCGCATGATAACAGATACGCAACTAATAAATTTCCTACCGAGGTATGGGGGAAGGGAGAGGTATAAGGGAAGGGATAGGGATATATCTGAATATATTAAATACTGTTATAGCAAGCCATTTTTCCATTATATCTACTATTATAATTAGGGAAGGATTTGTGATGTGTTTCCATGTATATACTAGTTTTGGCTACATTAACTGTTACATCGACTGCTAAATCGACTGCTATATTCACTGCTACATCCACCGCTACATTCACTGCTACATTCACTGATACATTAACTGTTACATCGACTGCTAAATCGACTGCTATATTCACTGCTACATTCACTGCTACATTCACTGCTACATTCACTGCTACATTCACCGATACATTCACTTCTACATTCACTGCTACATCCACTGCTACATTCACCGCTACATTAACTGCTACATTCATAGCTACATTAACTACTACATTCACTACTACATTCACTGCTACATTCACTGCTACATTCATCGCTACCTTTACTGTTACATTCACTGCTACATCCACTTCTACATTCACTAATACATTCATTGCTACCTTCACAGCTACATTCACCGCTACATTCACCGATACATTCACTGCTACATTCACTGCTATATTCACTGCTACATTCAGTGCTACATTCACTGCTACATTCACAGATACATTCACCGCTATTTTCATTGTTATATTAACTGCTAAATTCACTGCTACATTCACCGATACATTCACTGTTACATTCACTGATACATTCACTGCTACACTCACTGCTACATTCACTGATACATTCACTGTTACATTCACTGATACATTCACTGCTACACTCACTGCTACATTCACTGATACATTCACTGATACATTCACTGTTACATTCACTGTTACATTCACTACTACATTCAGTGCTACATTCATTGTTATATTAACTGCTAAATTCACTGCTATATTCACTGCTACACTCACTGCTACATTCACTGATACATTCACTGCTACATTCACTGATACATTCACTGCTACATGCACTGCTACATTCACTGTTACATTCACTGCTACATTCACTGCTACATCCACCGCTACATTCACTGATACACCAACGTATACCTGACATCATACTACCGCTCCTATTATATACGAGGCCGGCCAACAATGGTTGAACTCTTACGTAACATGTATCATAGGTAACTGTTACGTCATATACCATCACATTGTGCATTACGTAATCATTGATAGTATTATGCAACATATTACGCGCGCTCATATATATATATATATAAATATATATAATAATAATAATATTTATTTATTGAATCACGTATATTAATTAAATGAATACGGATACAAATGGAGCCCTCAAGTAATCATAGACCTATACATGTTATACATTACGATGAGGGTCCTAGGACAATAAAATACAAATAGTAACATAATGTTTCTAGTGTTATGATGTAATATTTATTAAGTAATTGATAAACACAAGAGAAAAATAAGAACTACCTGAGGTCGATAAATCTCGCTTACTAGCTTTTTTCAATTCCACTGAGCAATAGACCCCGGGCATATATATACACTTATATAAACATATTATAAGAACCTAATGATGTTATAATATACGTATACATAATACACGTGACCTTGGCTATATAACACACACACACACACACACACACACACACACACACACACACACACACATTATACAGTGTGTGTGGAGTATATTATACCTGATCATAAGAGCAATTTAGCGAGGGTCAGGTTTTCTACGAAAACTAAATATATTAATTCTAGAGTATCAGTTAATGTATATAATATATACGTTCTCTATTTATTTTATAATATATAATTTATATACGCACAATATACGTCGCACATATATATATATATATATATATATATATATATATATATGTGTATATGTACATGAAAGTTACATGTAAAACATATTCTCTCATGAGATTATGTATTGTTTTACTACTAAAGGAATCAATATTTAATATAAGAATATACTTAATGAAGAATCACTATAAAGTGAATAGATTCTCCGGATTATCTAATGGTACATATCATCTTATTATATTAGCATATTGTCTTGACTTATTATCTTGCAATCTATTATATATCATTAATGCTATATTTGAAATAGGTATAATAATAATCGAATACTAGTAGAAAGTTATTTAGGATATAAATAGGCTTACATAGGATATCTTATAAATCGATGTGGATAACGTACGATATAAAGAGTATATGCAATATGATGTAGGGGTGTTATATGGTGTATGGCTTAATATATCTATTAGGTACACATCATTAAAATGATAGTGTATAGTATATGATAATAATGACAATAAAGCGCATAGTATTTAATTAGGGATCTATGTTAACCTATACAAGTATATATCGAATAGAAAAGTTGATAACATGAATATTTAATAATAATGATTGCAATAGATTACAAATAGATTACAAATAGATTACAAATAGATTACAAATAGATTACAAATAGATTACAAATAGATTACAAATAGATTACAAATAGATTACAAATAGATTACAAATAGATTACAAATAGATTACAAATAGATTACAAATAGATTACAAATAGATTACAAATAGATTACAAATAGATTACAATAGATTACAATAGATTACAAATAGATTACAAATAGATTACAATAGATTACAATAGATTACAAATAGATTACAAATAGATTACAAATAGATTACAAATAGATTACAAATAGATTACAAATAGATTACAAATAGATTACAAATAGATTACAAATAGATAACAAATAGATTACAAATAGATTACAAATAGATTACAAATAGATTACAAATAGATTACAATAGATTACAAATAGATTACAAATAGATTACAAATAGATTACAACAAAGTGTATCGTACGTAAGTTGTGCGATTGAGCGAAGAGAGAAAAATCACACGTCTAGGATAATGGTAAGTTTAGCTGGTCAATAAAACAGAAAATAAAGTGGGGAGAACTGACATTGGATTTAAGAATGTAGGCTTGTTTTATGAATGAAATACTGGTAATATATTGATACGTTAAAGGGGGTATCTCAATACCAGTATTTCAGGAAATAATGTCCGGATATTTTTGCTAGAAAGTGATTTTAGCAAGTTAACTACAATAGTAGTCAGATACTCCCTTACTTTCAGGGAAGTCGCCGGACATATAGTAACTTTAAAGGGGGTATCCCACCGCAACTTGATAGAAACCACTTTCTAGGAAACAGTTCCGGATATTATTTCCGGAAATACTGGTAGTGGGATACCCCCTTAATGTATTCAACTACTTGATAACTTTGATATAATTCTATTGATATATATATATATATATATATATATATATATATATATATATATATATATATATATATGTGATATATCAGTATATCAGTATATATATATATGACATATGATACTGATATATATACTGTGAAATAAATTGACAAAAATGCTATCGTTAATGAGTTGTTAGTAGGTGAATATTATGATATGATGTATGCTGATGATATACTATAGATGGTAGACTATAGATGAAGTTTTATTTAGTTTTCGTTATTCTATAGCTTATATATAAGCTAAGTAATCGCTTTCACTGCTTCTCCTTAGATATTGTCTATAAACTGATTTAATTCATTCATATATAACTTAATTTCTAGGACATGAACTTGAACACGTGGCGATAGATATAACACTATAATGTAATATAGTACACTATATATAGTATAATATACGTATACGTAACCCGTATGGATATGTGTAGTCTACTTGTATTCTACGTACGTTTATTTATTCATACATTATTTTACTTTATATGAATTATATATATATATTAAAGCCATTAAATATAATTTCGAAATAACCAAACAATACAATTTAGTTTATATTATTATATTCAATATGACTGCTAAAATGTGTAATTCAAACAGGATATATATTCGTGTGTATTTATATGCAATTATGCAATTATGTGTACATATCTTATAAGATACATATGTGTATTATTAATATTACAAATCAATATATATATATATATATATATACATATACATGAATTATTATATAAGTGATTGACATTACAAGTATAAACTAGCAGTACACTAGCTCGCATACCTGTATCACGTTGCTCTTCGATATTCTACGTGTGTGTGCATATCCTTCGTCTACTGTGTGTATGTATATGTGTATATATGTGTATGTGTGTGTGTGTGACACGATATCGCTATGTCTATGTCACTAGCTATTGCGAGCTCTCTCCGCTGTGCTATTGTCAACTATAAATAGCCTAGTAATTTCTAGGCCGCCATTACACTGACCACGTGACGTCATCAGCGAGTGCGTGCGTTACTACACGCCCCTTTTTATATAAACATGCACGCTAATCAGTCACCATTAACATAATGAATGTATTGTACTATAGAAATAATTCTAGGAACGATCATTTATATCGTTCGAGTTTTATAATGTCATGGGTATAATTTTATACTATTTTGATTAGTTAGTTTTATAAAAATATCAGTAATAAATATTAAAACTAATTAAATGTCTCAATAATAAATTATTTAAGTATAGTATTTATATTATTTAGTACATTCCAAGAATATATTTAATTTAAAAAGTTTAAAAATTATAATATCTAAATTAATTGAATTGAATACAATATTTATAACATATTATTCTATTTATATCATATATGAATTATGAATTACTCTTGAATTATAGCGACACCTATATAAATAACATAGTGTACATTTAATGATAACAATTTATAATTGGATATTAATTTACAAATCAATATATATATATATATATATATATATTATACAGTATAATTTATACTAAATATATTTAGTATTAATTGAAATTAAAGTTGTATTTAGTATGCAGGCATATGTTATACATGAGTGGTTACCAATATATGTACAATGGCCCACATTGAGGTCATATGGAAACATATATGTGGGTAATCGAGTTGAAAGGAAACATTTAAAATTTGATTACATAATAATTTGTAATAGAAATTGTATTATAATGTATATATATATATATATATATATATATATATATATAATTAATAATATAAATACTATTATAATACATATATATATATATATATATATATATATATATATATAATTAATAATATAAATACTATTATAATACATAATAATTTATATTAATAATGAATATAATATTATTAAATTAATTTAAAAATATTGTTGCGCAATAGGACAATTATATGTTATTAAAGATTATAGATTAATTTTCAATACAAATTTATAAATATTTAATGCAAGGTTATGAAAATGCAATGGCGACATGAGAATCATAACTAGAATTTACGAAATATTTACAGAATAAGGATTTTTCTATTAAAATAAGGAAATAATTCTGACAATTATTTTAATAAATACAAATAAGAGTTTCTCATTAATATAACATATATGGCTGATACATTTAAATAACTATAATGCTTCAACTGTCAGTTACTGAGAGAATAAATACGTGTATTATGCATACATATACACTTAATGCATTCATTAATACATTATATATTTGGTCCCTTTACATATCGCCGATATCACTAATGATGAATCACCTTCAAATGAAATAAAGCAATGCATCACATAACATCTTTCAAGCTTGCGGTCTTTTTCATAATATATTTTACAGAGAAAAATTATGATGCTATATATCTATGATGTTTACAAGTGATCCATTCCAATGCTCCATTACTTAACTATGAGTTTACATACAAGAGGAATTATTGGAATCATACATATGTAATAATAAGGTTAAGGCATATTTAAAGTAATTACAAGAAATCAGAAATATCGGTTGTTTGACATATATGATTTTTCATTCCCAAATATTAGTGATAAATCACCGATAATGCATTGAGAATAGTAAATCCTCATCCTTAAATATATGTATGTTTAAGTGACTTTTATGGATGTTGAGTATCATAACAGAACATCGAGAGTAACGCACTACAAAAAGCCACAGAACAGGTAGAATTAACAAACCAAGAATCTAAACATTCTAAATGCTGGAAGTTAATTAACGAAATAACAGGCCGTAAAAACACCAAAAAAGGAATTATAAAGGCGAAAAGCAAAGAAGATAGAGTCAAGATATGGTACGAACACTTCAAAAAATTACTGGGCAGTGACAGAAAAGGCGATGAAAACATATTAGTTAATACAGATCTCAATTTGGTTTTGAATGAAACACATAATATAGCTATAACAGCTTTTACTCTGGAAGAATATAGAAAAGTGACAGATAATCTTAAAGATGGTAAGGCTGCAGGACCTGATGATATAAGTCCAGAGATACTAAAGTACTGCAAATTTGACGACATCATACTAAACTTTGCAAATAATATACTATTTTTACAAGAAACACCAGCTCAATGGACATCAAGCAACATAAAGCCACTACCTAAATCTGGAGATCTAAGCGATGTAAATAACTACAGAGGAATAAGCTTATCAAGTATTGCTTCAAAGATAACAAACAAGATGATTCTGAACAGAATTCAACCTACAGTCGATAAATTGTTGAGGAATAACCAAAATGGATTTCGACCAGGTAGAGGAACCATTGCACATATATTAGCAATAAGACGACTCATAGAAGGAATTAAGACCAAAAATATTCAATCTATCATAACATTTGTGGATTTTAAAAAGGCTTTCGACAGCATCGACAGAGCAGTTCTATTCAAAATTCTCAAGATTTATGGAATTCCAGAAATACTAATAAGAGCTATAAAATCTCTTCACAGTAACTCAAAAGCGCAAGTAATAACGCCTGATGGAATCACTGAAACTTTCCTTATTCAAAACGGAGTACTGCAAGGAGACACTCTAGCTCCATTCCTATTCATTATAGCTTTAGACTATGCTATGCGACTAGCAATAGATGGACGAGAGAGCGAAATAGGTTTTGAAATAGCAAGAAAGAAAAGTAGGAGACATCCAGCAGTAAATGTTACAGATTTCAGCTATGCAGACGACGTAGCTCTTATTAGTAAAAATATTGAAGAAGCACAAATACTGCTTCAGAGAGTAGAAGAAGAATGTGGAAATATAGGTCTAAAGATAAACTGTAAAAAGACAGAAGCCATGTATTTCGGTATAGACAATAACCAACATATACACACCATACTCAATAATGAAATCAAAATAGTAGATAACTTTAAATATCTAGGGTCATGGATGCAAAGCTCAGAAAAAGACTTCAATATTCGTAAAGCACTAGCCTGGTCAGCCGCTAATAAGAAATTATGGAAATCAAGCATAAGAGACTCACTTAAAGTTAGAATATTCAGGGCTACGATTGAAACAATATACACATATGGTGCTGAAACATGGACAACTACAAAAACTATGAATAAACGAATAGATGGATGTTACACCAGACTTCTCCAAATGGCTTTAAACATATCCTGGAAAGATAAAATCAATAACATAACGCTATATAATGGACTCTCAAGAATATCTGAAGTAATAAAAGAAAGAAGACTAACACTTGCAGGTCATTTGATGAGACACGACAACGAAATGGCTCATAAACTTGTCCTATGGGAACCGACAAATGGTAGTGCAAGAAGAGGTCGCAAAACCATCACTTTTGTAGATAATCTAAGAGAAGACATAGGACTAGACGATATAAATGAGATAAAGACGATGATGTTGGACAGAGATGTTTGGAGAGATAAGGCAAAGAAGAGTCGAGCGAGAGCTCGACATAAGTAAGTAAGTAAGAGTATCATAGATACATTACGAAGTAGATTAAGTTAAGAATAGGACGTGTAGAAGACATATAGAACGTATACGATATTCGCTAATTATTATAGTACTGTTGTTAATATAGTAAATCCACATATACATGCTCTAGTTTCTACAAAACAAAATAATTATCATATTAAATATAGTATTAGTTGGTTCATAGTGGAATTCAAGAATCCGAAATGGGCCATTGCCTCGTGCATGAGGCAAAAAGTTTGGGAATCTTTATTATACACTATAGTGAAGATCTAATTGTAACTATAACTATTGTAACTATAGTTTTAATTTAACATTTGCTTGACAATTCCACTAATATATAATTATAAATATCGATAGAAGGAAAATAGAGCTATTAAAACGAACGAATTGTCGACACGATAAGCTAAGTATAATTGTTTAAGATGATTAATACATTTTTCAAAATAGAAAATATTATAGCAATATTAAAATATATTTTTTATTTTATATAATATATACTTAACATAATAATAATTTAAATATATGCACTTTAAACGGAATAATAGTATATTTATTATCGGGAGTCGATATTATCATTATGCTTATGATAATTAAATGTGAAAGTATAATTAAATTAAATTAATGAAATTAATTGCATAATAATTTATTCAAATTCCTAATAAATTGTTTACGTGTTTTGTTTGTGTATATATATAACTGCTTGTGTGGCTCAGTTGTCTAATGCGTCAGCCACATAAGCAGTAGGACGCCGTACTCGCGTCGCGGGTTCGAGCCTCGTCGGACCATTAAAATAGGTCTTAAAATAATATTTAGAAGTGATATTATATAATTGTGTACAAATAAATGATTGGCTCTCGTTAAAACCATCTACATGAGAACGGCTTCGAATAGACATTAGAGCCATATGGTTATAATTGAAAATATCATAAAAGTTCCTGGATGGGATGAAAGGACTACACCAAAATAAAATTACAATATATATATATATATATTTATACCCTATATGATATATGTATCATCTAAATGTTAAAATATAAGTTATAAATGAGGTTATTATTAAGTATATTATATTTACAAGTTATATAGTTAAGAAATATTCGATGTATATATACATATGTATATACTATATAAATAATATACATATACTTTATATATAGAGTTTCTAAGAAAGTTTACGAAAATATCGAATCTCTAATTTATCAAATAAATTACTTACTTCTATTTTATTTGCTTCGACTACCTTCAGACACTTCACTCGGTGTATTCTATGCACCTAGTATACTACTTGGTATAATACCTAGTAGCTATCCCACCGATACTATAGTATGTACTATATATACTATATATAATACTATATACAATACTATACATAATATCGGTGTGATAGCTACCACTCGTGTTTGTCTGGCACTACCGGTGCTGCGGATAAAAAGGATGTCATCCATGGATATCAGGAAGATTTTGAATAATAGTGTCATCATAAAATGGTCTATACCTCGATCATACGATGAATACACGTTTGTTGATAACATGTCCATAAATAAATATAATTCAATATATTTATTTAATTCTGTCGATGGTAAGGGATTAGCATTAGGCACGCATAGTTATCTTATCAATAATTGGATAACGTATCCGATAAATATGTTTTCTGGCCGCGATTTTATAGATATGGTAAATCTTAAGCACGGTTTACAGTATATAGGTTTACAGTATATACATTACATATGTAGAAGTGTTTCCGAGTATAAATAAAAACTGCTTAAGGCGAGAGTGTAATTATAGATATGAATGCCTAAATCACATTATACAAACCTGTAGATTTAATTATAATAACATTATTCACAGGCATAATTACGTTAACGATCTATTAATAACTCTATAGAGTATATCAGTATACTGAATAAGTACAAATTTACAACTATACCTGAACTACATATACGAACTAAACTTAGCTTACACAAACCCGACTTACTGGCATACAGAATTGATATTGTATATATTATAAATACTCAGATTTCAACCGATACAATAGATACTGATACAAAATACCGACACAAACTGACTACTACAACAATCTGAAATACTATTATATGCTAAACAATTTACTGGTGCAAAGCAGGCTAAATTATGTGCCTCTTGTTGGAACTGTTGTGGGATACCCTAGGGTATGCCACAACAGGACCTCCTCCTTAACGTCTAAAGACCTATATTCGTTAGGCCTGAGGAAGCATGATATTACGCTACTCAGTATTCGTGTTATGCCAGGCAGTCTAAATATTTATCGTAAATACTGCTGCAATGGATTATTGTAAAATCCCTATTTATCTGACTTCTCCCTTGCCTACTTAAAATATAACGAATACGTCATTTTTAATAATATGTTTTACGTTAATAAATACGATAACTTATTAACCATTGTATAAGTTATTAACCATTGTCCGAATATATATATATATATATATATATATATATATATTTACATATATCCTATGGGATACATATATCATCTAAATGTTAACATATGCGTTATAAATGAGGTTATTATTAATTATGTTATTATTACAAGTTAGTGAGTTAAGAAATATTCGATATATTTAAAGTTTCTAAGAAAGTTTAAGAATATTTCGAATTTCTAATTCATCATACAATTTACTTACTTGATTTTTACAATATATTATATTTCTATTTACGATTATTTTTTGTTTATTATTACGGTAACTGTAAACTTGTTATATTCTTAATTTTTTAATTACGTATTATTTTTTATTTATTTTCACAATATATGTTATAATTAGAAAATATTTCAACTTTATACTTTCGACTGTATAAATAAGAAATCAATATATAATAATTAAATTTAAAAAGTTTAAAATAATATTATTATCAGAATTAAATTAATTTCTAACAATACAATAATACTATGATATTTAATTTAATATATTTATATTGTATATGCAAAACTATTGTGAGTCAATATTATATTATAATATATACTAGTAAACATACATTTACTCATATACATTAACACAATATATATATATATATATATATATATATATATATATATATATGTTTATATATAGTATACAGTCACTTCTCGGTAAGCCTGTCACTGCATCCATGATTGGAAAATATTACGGAATATATATATATATATATATATTACGATTTATCATGTGTACAATGTACACTATGCATATTCTGTGTTGGGCAAAAGTATCTCTCCCACAGTGACGGTGGCGACCAGTAGTAACATCTATAGAGAATGTATATCAGGTACAATACGAGCGGACATAATACACGGAACGGGTGCTGTTTTTACCGCTATTTTATTTGATAACATTATCATATTTATGATATATCTATAGGTATAATATTACCTAGTTAGATAAGAAATACCCGTATCTATAGAAAATCTATATATATATATATATATATTTATTAATTTTAAATTATAATTTAAATATATTTCATTGTATAAAAGTAAACTTTGTCCTAGTAATAATACGTAACCGCACAGACTGCTACCGGGTGTGACAAAACGACCACACTAACGAATATGTGGCTGGAACCCGGCGCCGAGAATGTCGACTGTTCCCACAGAGAGTTCTCCAACGAACACATCGAAGACAAGGCGTTTTCCATCGACAACAACCGCTTGAAGGTGCTGCGACTCAACAACAATAAGCTGTCCGTCCTCAAGGACATCTGGTTCAAGACGCTGATCGGTCTACTCGAGTTGTACGCGCAGAACAACCTGATCGCGGCGGTAGGGGAGAACGTGTTCCGTAGCAATCGTAACATAGAGCTAATAGACCTCGACGACAACGCGATAGCAGAGTTCCACGTACGGGTGTCGGGGCTCAAGCAACTCGGCCGGCTCGGTCTTAGGAACAACGCTCTGGTCTCGCTGACCGAGGCGGTTTTCCGAGCAGCGAGCGCGTCGCCGGGCAGAAGTCGGAAAGTCGCGTTGACAGTCGATGTTGGAGGTAATCCGCTAGGTTGCGGCTGCGACATGATGTGGCTGATGCTGCCGCCCGGCTCTAGTAATGATACACCGTCAGCAGAGAGTCCAGGCGGCTACGGTGTCTCCTTTACATTCGGAGACGATGTTTGCACCGGGGAGCCTCTGGTCGGTGTTAGGATTCAGTGTCTGACCGATGCGGATGTTCAGTATTGCGACCAATATCAGGCGAATGTAACCGATTGGCACTATAAATGTCGGGGTTAGTATGGGTTTGCTTTCGGTAGCGGGACAGTTGGTCGGGTGGGCATGTGGTCGGGTGGTAGGTGGACAGGTGGACACTCGGTAGTATATTCATCTGTACAACTGTCCGTGATACAAAAAGCGCGTTCACTTTAGTGCAATTAATATGCCAACGTTCATCTTACAACATATAATTATATTATACAATTAAGTCTAGCTATCTCAGACTTTAAGGTAGCGAATAACTGTGTCTATGATATATAATTGTTGAGAAATGAATTATTAATACATGTACATGAGTACAAAACCAAACTATTATTTATAAAAATGTTGTGTTTGTGGTGTTTCTGAGTTATAGTAAGCCTGAGATATCGATAATTGACTGTACTCTATAGAGTATACAATTTAGTATGGTATAATGTATATAGTATAGTTTATGATTATAAAAATAGGTTAAGCCTGAAGTATTCTATAAACTGAATATGTACGAAATAGGTACATTGATTAAAATTACCATGGTAATGGGTATACCCGTAGCTATAGATATAGCTGTAGCTAATAATAGATATGATATCATCGCTTACTGTTATCATACATAGACGTACTCGATACATTTAGGCAGTTATGCAATTACATATAGATCATATACACACATACATATTTATATACACATACACATACACATACACATATACACATACACATATACATATACACATATACACACATATATAACTTGTATGAATTAATTGCATTATAAAAAATGATTTAATCACAAGTTAATACAATTATATAAATTACTCTAATAATTATTAAAATGTTTAGGATATAGATGAGCATTTTTTTAATAAAATATTCTTCTAATACATAACATTAACATATAATACATATTATCTTTAGTATCCCTAATTACAATATTTGTTTTTGAATAATTAATTTAAAAATAAAATAATATTACTAATAGACCTTTATATATATATTTAGAATATTCCTATAAAAATTGTCTACAAATTAGATGATTTTGATTAATTATTAAATTATAAAGAATGATTTTTAGAATTGTACAATATAACATCTTAAGATAAAGTATCAACACGAATTATAATTTATAAAGATAATACCACAACAGAAAAAATGGTAATTTTTAACGTTTTTTAACAAAATTAAAGACATTTAGTAGTTACAATTTATTGAACCAAATAGTTATATATTTATATTGATTAATGAATTAGTTTATATCATATACAATATAAAGTTATCAAATATAATGATTCTGTGAAAAATTATGATAGATAAAAATATGTTCTCTGAAGTCAAACGTTAACCTTATAAATCAAGTTAACATAACTTACCTATAGGTATAGGCTTATAGGCTATAGCCTAGAGAGATTATAACTCTGCGTTTCCTCTTTGTTGATATATATATATATATATATTATGTCTGGGGTCTATGGCTCAGTGGAACATCAAAATGTTTATGTTTGTCAAATTGTCATAGAGTCAAACCTGGAACATCTCGCTTACTAGATTTAAAGCGAGTATCCGAGAGGTCCCTGGTTCGACTACAGGCAATTTTATTTTGTTCTTGTGTTTATCAAGAACTTAACAAAAAATTAAAACATAAGAAAAAATGTTACAATTTGTATTGTATTGTCCGTGGCCCCTCCCATTCAATTATAATATGTATAATATATAACTTCTTGAGGGGTACATTTGTATCTGCTATTTGTATTGTATTCAATATAGTATATATATATATATATATATATATATATATATATATACATACACATGCCCATATATATATTGTATTACTATAGATTATAATGTGACGCTATTAATACTTGGTTAACAGAGGCGGAAAAGAGCAATGTAGTCATGATAATCACTATGGTTGTGTTCGGTCTGTTAGCTAGCTTTCTGTTCGTCATCTCGTGTACACTATTCGCCCCGTGTAAAGATACGTACGGCGTACAGAATAGAGTGCGCGTGAATTCTGAAGATCTACTCGCACAATTCAATAATTTGATCGGTTAAATTGTTTAGATGTTTAATAATTACGAATACAATAAATTGATTTGTAAAATTATTTTAATATACATTTTTAATTTGTATAATATATATATATATATATATATGTACCAAGTCGAGTTCATGTATATAATTTATTCAAGGAAAAGACCTGTATAACAACATAAATTAACATAATAACAATATAATACTAATTATAATGACAATGTGTACTGTAGTAATATGTTATAGGCTGTCACTTTGTAGCTGCCTATTCGGGTATGACGCTAAGCCACACCCATTATATGTATCTTTAGATGATACATACATTCTGGTCCTGGATACCAACTAGGTTAGTTATACTCATAATAGGCAGTTATTACATGGTGACAGCGGCGGGATTCGAACCCGCGCCACCGAAATGACTGGTGCCTCAGGGGATGGGATACAAGCTGGAGAAAAAATTCAAGGAATTAGAGATTTTCCAGTGCCAGATTGTGTAAAAGCAGTAAGAAGTTTCCTGGGATTGATTAACCAATAATCAAGATTTAATCATGAAATAGCTACCGTCAGTGAACCAATCAGAGAGCTATTGAAAAAAGATATTGGATGGTTTTGGGATAGAGATCAAGAAATTAGTTTTGAGAAACTAAAAAAAATGTTCAATGAACCTCCTATATTAGCGCACTTCGACCCAAAGAAAAACACTATGATTACGACAGATGCTTGTAATCAAGGAATCGGGGCTGTTCTTTCCCAAATTGATTCGGAAGGAAACAGAAGAATGATTGGAGCCGCTAGTAGATCCTTAACCAGTGCTGAAAAGAATTATGCAGTGATTGAAAAAGAAGCTTTAGGAGTCGTTTGGGGTCTCGAGAAGTTTAACTATTATATTTGTGGAGCACCTATAGTTGTAGAGACTGACCACAAACCTTTGATTACCCTGTTAGGACGGAAAGAAGTATAAAAGGTCCCTATAAGGATACAAAGATTTAGAATACGTTTGATGAGATATTCGGTAGAAATGGTATATATACCTGGAAAATTAAATATTGGAGCTGATGCTTTATCAAGATATCCTTCTAAGACGACATATACTTCTAATATACTTGAAATTGAAGTAAATCAACTAGTAGAATCTACTTTTGTTCCTGGTGAGTCAGTAAAACTCAATAAAATAAGAAAAATCCAAGAGGATGACGTAATAATAAAATAAGTTATTAGTAAAATATGTAATGGATGGTCGTATAAAGACCGTAAGAATAGTGATCTAAGCAAGTATTATGAAAATACTGCAAACTTAAGCATGATGAAAGGGTGTCTAACCTACCAGAATAGGTTAGTCATCCCTAGAACATATCAGCAAGTCATTTTAAGTGAACTACATGTAGGACACCAAGGTATATCAAAATGTCAAGCAAGAGCACGAGAATGTGTGTGGTGGTTTGGGATTAGTAGAGATGTAGAAAGAATGGTAAGAAACTGTAGAACTTGTTTAATGAATAGTAGGACAACAAGAGAACCTATGAAAATAATACCTGTACCAAAGAAAGCTTGGGATATTGTTGGAACTGATCTTTATACCTTTAAAGATAAGAAATATCTAATAATAGTAGACTATTACTCGAGATATATTGAAACTATGTTGCTGAAGAATGAACTATCAGAAACAGTTATTCTATCAATGAAATCTATATTTTCAAGACATGGAATCCAGAGACTGTCGTTTCTGATAACGGAAGACAGTTTTACAGCAAAGAATTTAAAGAATTCTCCCAAAGTTACAGTTTTCAACATATTACGTCATCACCCAAGCACCCTCAAGGAAATTCAGTTGCATAAAGGGGAGTTCAAACAATAAATAATATATTAAGTAAAGAAGATGATCCATACTTAGGATTATTGGCTTATAGAAGCACACCTTTAAGCTTTGGAATATCGCCTGCTGAATTGTTAATGGGGAGAAGACTGGATACAACGGTACCTGAGATACCGAAAGGATTAAGAAGAATTAATCAACCGAAATTTATTAAATTTAATAAAGAAAATAAAGAAAACAATAATAAATACCGAGACAATAAGTATACTATAGAAAAGAGAGAACTAGAGAACAACGAAGAAGTAATTGTTAAAGATCTACGGAAAGTAGCCAAAATAGCATATAGATCTCCAGAGAGTGATCGATCATATGTCTTAGATACCGACAAAAGGTTTATAAAACGTAATAGACAAATGATTATACCATTAAAGAATACCTCTTACGTAACTCGGTCAGGAAGAATTTCAAAACCACCTGATCGATTAATAGAGATTAACTAAGATACGGGAAGAGGGTGGTGGGTATATTATTTATGTGTTGTTCATTATTTAGTTCATTATTATTATTATTATTATTTTAGTTAAATATAATCATCAAGGTATTTGAATATTATTAATCTTAAGAAGGGAGATGTAGTAATATGTTATAGGCTGTCACTTTGTAGCTGCCTATTCGGGTATGACGCTAAGCCACACCCATTATATGTATATTTAGATGATAAATACATTCTGGTCCTGGATACCAACTAGGTTAGTTATACTCATAATAGGCAGTTATTACATGTACCATTATAATGGCGATATGTACCAACCCGGTGAGATGCAGAACCAAAAGTGTATCGATCATATCGAGCTGCGTTCCTTATATAGAAAACAAATGACATCAAATTTACAGACGATAACAAATATAAATTACATAATAAATAACAAATTATACAAACGATAAATATTCAAATATAAAAAAGAAATATTCACATGGCTATAAAATCAACAGAGCCTAACATAATGTATGTATGCAAATATATCGATTACGTAATGACCGAATTGAATTAAATTCAATCTATATAAATGTATATTACATTAATCGATATATCTGCAGACTTCACTTTACAATATACATATGTATGTGTATTATTAAATACACGTTCACAATTTCGTAGGGTTAGTAATAACTATAGTTATATGATATTAATACGGAAATGATTGCGTTCCGGGAGCTATTATAACAGTTCTATCGATATTCACTCTTATCGCTTAACTACTTATTCTTTTAGTTAGTTCATCGTATGAGGAATAGTATAGGCTATACTTAATTAATATAGGTTGTACTTACTTAGTATAAGTTGTACCTACTTTTGTTAGAGCAACTTCTTCAATTATCATCGATCCATAACATTTTCCAGCAATTTCATAGTTTCTACCATTTTATAATGCAGACCAATCGTGAATGTCGTCCATCCGTCATATATTAAATGGACCTCTCTTCATTTTCCAATCTATAGATCCTTGAAGTATTTTATTATGCTAATGTATCATATATTGTGATATGTAGAACCAACCATGTTGTCGCTTATATTTATGGGGCATACCTAAGGTTCATAATTACCTACTATTTGTTTTATTATGTTAGAAATACATAATTTTATATTTCTTTTGCAATATATTATATTAATTGTTCATATAGGAAATGATTTTTTCAGAATATATTTTTAAATAGATAAATATCCCCTAATAATTCACTATGATGGTGATGATGAATGGATTATTGTCACTAACATGCATGTCATATAGACCCCTCCACTCGTACAGAGAGAACATTATGATTAATTTACCATTAATATGGTAATATGGTAATTACCATTAATAGTTATTTGTAAAGTTTTTAATATATCAGCAATAGGTCAGATATATATATATATATATATAGAAGATATGAAGGGGCAAAGAAAGGATCCTTTGGTATACCATGGTTATGGGAAGGAATGATATAGTACTTTTGTATCATAATAGAGATTTTCCGTTTTTCAAGATAATAACTAACAATTATAATGATATGTCAGATATGTCTATTATAGTCAGCTGTGAGATTAATATATTATGATCAATACTCTTGATTCAAGAGTGTATAAAGCAAATAGGTAGTATTAGCTAGCAACATGAGTTTATAGTTAAGGTAGACAATATTGTATCAAAAATACTGAGTAGATCTATTTCGGTTGATTTTTATTTTTTAGAATAGGAGAGATTATGATAATCTCGAGGTAGGATGAAACATGGCCAGAGTTTAGTAAGTTGGAAATAATATCTAAAAATATAAAAGAAACTAGGGTGCAAGTTTGTAATATAATGCGATAGGCAGGTGGTAAGTTGGGGAGATAATGTGAGATTTAATTAGTAGGTCATTCACATCAGATAGTGAAGGAATAGTAAATGTGTTTAATGAGTAAATAAGATGGCAATATATATATATATATATATATATATATATATATATATATATATATATGATAGAAATTAATAATGCTATAGTAGAAGCTAGAATAATATCATTAATTCTTAAAATTTTATTTTAAAATTATTTTTCAAAAAGAGAACCTAACTGGAAATTTAACGTATTCGGTATAATGTGGTTAATTTTTCATTTGTAGGAGATATCATTTTATTTGTCAGTATAAATAAATTACGAGGATTATATGAGTGAAATGCTATCTTTTTGTTATAGTGGTAGGATTTTAATCTATAAATAGTAGATTTGTAGTTTTGTCTGGCTAATGATAGAGCCAATTATGTTATAGTAGGAGTATTTGTAAGAAATTACTTCTCAAATTTCCGAACAAAACTATGAATATGTAAAGTTTGTGATATAACCTGACCAAAAAATGGCGGTCAGTAATTAATTTAGTTTTTGTATGTGCATGTAGATTTATATTATTTGTAAAATGAAGTTTTGGAGTACCGGACAGACAGAAGTAGAAGAAGAAAGCCCATTATTGATATTTCTTATAAAACTCTGTAGGTAGATAGACTTAAAATTAAATATATTTTCGTTGAATATTCGTGAATTTTAGATTTATAGAGAACGACAGGGAATATTGCAATGGAAACAGTTGGAGGACATAGTTGTAGGATATTGTATAAGTGATATTATGGGATTAACATAATTAAATAATTATTATAATAAATGTATATAATTGGGTCCAGTTATTCTGCAAAAATAAAGTATGCTATGATTATATTAGGAAAATATTTAACATTAAGGGAATAGTTAATAATTGTACAAGGACACTTTATTTTCACCGAACAACTGGCCCCTGGTCATTGAGAAGGTAAATTCAACAGAGGTAATATATTCTATCCGATGGTCTATAGACATATATATATATATATATATATATATATGGTGAGATGACTTAATAAATACAGATGTCATTCAACAGACACCTTACGCTACGAGATTGAATACAGATAAACTTCCAAGACATAATTGGTTGACATGTAGTTAGCGATTCTTTTCTGATCTGTATGAATGTAAACATAACAGAAAACTATATAAATATAAATTAATAGCTAACCACAAATGAAGATTTGAAGACCCGAATACCAAAAGCAAATTCTTGGGGAGAAACATGAGAGAATATCAGTTTTAGATATTACGATAACATTATAATTAATAACTACTAAATATAAGTTTAAATATATATCAACAGTAGATAATATCTATTTTAATTATATTTAATTGATCAAATTAATAATTATATAATTCTATGATTTGTGTAATTATTATTTATATTGAATGTCATTTTATGTTGTTATTATTAAATTAAGCAAATCATAAATATAATTATAACTAAATTAGAAAATAAAATAATTTCAAAATCACTATAATATATCACAATCATTAAATAAGTAGGTACCTATGTACTTATCTTTATAATAATACAATTATATAATATTAATAACTAATAATTAGTTTAATGTAGAAATAATGCAGCTAACAATTGGTTGCTATGTAAATAAAGTTATACATATACATAATGTATTCATGATATAATATATTAATAACGAGTTAAAATAATTTAATGTAAACATATAACTAATACGAATTCGATTTGTCTCTTAATATGTATATACTTATATGTATACGTATATTAAGAGACAAGTGGGTTTCTTGAAAATACAATGTTTAATTAAATTAATTAAAATAAATAACAATATTTTAATTTGAAAAGTTTAAAATAATAATATTATCTAACTTCAATTGAATATTAAGAAAAAAATAATCAATAATATGTTTTTTAATATAATATATTTATCTTGTATATATTCAAGTATATCCCAAACTATAGTTAGTTAAATTAAATAATATATATTATTTTATATGTGCATATATACATACATACTTTTAATATATATATATATATATATATATATATATATATATCGATTACGAAAGAGATGATAACTAATGAATATATATATATATAACTAATTTATTATTTACTTGATATAATATATAATCTTAGTGACAACTCTTTCCTCTCATTTTGTTTCGGATATTATATCATATTACATCCTTTAATGTATTACTTATTCTTACGATGGTATATTCATTATTTATTTAAAGTATTTAAACATCTAAGAAGTGTGCCGTTTATGTTATAAGAAATTAAGTTGTCTACATTAATTTGTCTACATTGCCTTTATCGATAACATAGCTTGTATTGGGCTAATGACCTGTGGTATAGATATATAATCGTGTACTAACATTGCATCTATATATAATATTAGTACATGATATTTTCTAGGTAAGTTGAATATACGTTTTCGTCACTAAAATTCTAAAAAGGTTTACTTGACTTTTTATACTTATTAACGAACAACTATAGTTACCCTACTACTATAGTTACCCTTACTACTAAGGTATACCCTAGTGTTGAAACTAGTTAACAGACACGTTTATATATAACTATCATACTATATCTACAATAGTAGAGATAGGCTCGTACATAATACATGATGATATTATCCACAAGATACATCATACGTTAGTAAGCAACATGGAAAATCATGACAACTTTAATGTATTCGTTCTAGTACACATTTACAATATGTGTACATATATGTATATATATATATATATATATATGTATATTTAACTTATAATAACAAAATAGTACGTAACATATATATATATATAGATATATATATATATATATATATATATATATATATATATATAATATATACACTGTGCAATATATTATACAGCTTAACATTTTATTAGATCTATCTGCGGCATTTTATACAATTTATTATACTATTTTAATTAAACTTATTGAAGATATATGTATTGTAGGTATATTTCTTGCTTGTATTAAATCTTACTTAACTGAAAGAATATTTCTTTAAAAATTGATAACCATAATTCATCTACTTGTAAAATTGTGGAGTGCCTCGAGGTTATTGTGTTAATTCCATTGCTATTTTACATTTATATCTTGCCTCTTATATTTTATACAAATATTATATCTACTTTTCCCTCTGTAAAATATAAAATTTTTGATAATGATATTCAATTATATATTAAGCTTATAATAATAGCAAATTCATCTGATAATATAGCTTAAATTGATTATATTAATAAGTTTAAAAATTGGTTTTTACAAAATAGCTTAATGTTGAATATGAATAAAACTAAACTTCTAAATAAATCTATTTTAAATCAGTTTTTCCTTATTTTATCATTAATACTGTCACAAATGTTCCTTCAAAAAATGTTAAAAACCTTTTTATCTTCGATGATAACCTAATATTACTTATATAACATACGGTCAATAAGGACAGTATTACTTTTAGAATTTCTAAAAGGTTAATAGAATCATTAGTTATATCACGTATGAATTATTGTTGTTATCCATATTATCTATGTTATCTTTATATATCATGTCCTTCCAACTACTTCTACTAAATATTTAGATAGAATTATTATATCATCGATAAAAGTTATTATCATAGATACAATTTTTACATCGTGTAAAATGATATAACCATACACCAGTCAAATTTCACTTAGTTAATTCTAAATGATTAAATAGTTATCAGATATCTACCTTCAGCTATTTACAACTAATTGTTAAGGAATCTATAGATGTATACAACTAAAGAATCATCTTCCGAGTTATTTTAATGACCTCATACAATTCAGAGTTTACAATTGAGATCTACGAAACGTTCTACTATGCTATTACTAAAGAGGAAACACAAGCTGTCAACATATGGTAAATGACCATTCAGTGTATTTCATCTGATCTATGAAATTCGTGCCATTTAATAACTAATTTAAATTAGTCTTCGTTTAAATTTAATGTATTATTATTATTATTTCGTAAAAATTAATTTTATTATTTACTTTATTTTTTATTAATTATCTTTTCGGCACATTGTAAAATATAATTAGATATATTGATTTATTTTAAATATTTAAAATACCTACATTTTTAAATGATTGAGAATCGATATTGTACTTCAAAAATTTCAAAAATTTAGTTGTTTGAGTTGTAACGAATAATTAAGTTTTTTGTTTATATCTAAAAAAATATAAATATTAAAAAAAAAATATATAATTATTTATTTTAGAATTATATTGATTAACATTTCATACATTTATTAATTTTTGATTGGATTTATATTTTAGGAGATATCTATGGTGTCGATATTACGTGTATGTCGATATTAGAGCAATCTCCCCTATAATTTCCACTTACTATACACAATACATAAGTTTATATTTTAATAAAAATTCCACTACTACAATTAGTCAACTTCTACAAACAAGATCTGCATATTTATAAAACCTTGCAAAATATAATTATATTTATTAAATATATCAGTCACGATAAAACTTCATACATTTATTATTCTGTGTATATTATAATGTTATTATTTCCGACAGATCAACAAAATATAAATGTTATAAATTAGATATAATTCGAAAAATATACATTAACTCAAACATACATATACATAGATACACACGCATAGACATATATATATATATATATATATATATATATATATATATATATATGTATATATTCTTAACTGATATATCTCCCTATCTATGTAGAATACAAATGAAGGCTGTCCTTTATTGGAAAAAAAACTTCCAAATCTATGGTTGGATCCGAACGCCATAATGGTGAACTGTTCCAACAAAAGATTAGAAAACAAACACATAAACGACGGAGCGTTTTCCACCACCGACCCTAAGTTAATGCGGTTATTCCTAAACAATAATAAGTTGACACGCCTGAAGTCGGAGTGGTTCGAGAAACTCGTCAACCTATTAGAAGTATATCTTCAGTTCAATCAGATCAAATCAGTGCCGTCGAAAGCATTCGTTAATTGCCGCTATCTTAAGACCATCAACTTGAACAATAACCATATTGAGGAGTTCCTCTTTAAGTTATCGCGTTTGTGGAACATTACCAATCTTCGGCTTAAGAACAACCGACTTACCTCATTGGATAGCCAGTACTTCTCGAACCAGCATGAAAATAGTGTATATCAACTTAAGTTGACGATCAGGGTCGGCAAAAATTCGCTGCTCTGCAATTGCGGAATGCCGTGGATCCGTACGGTCAAGAAAAGTGGACACGACATCGAATTTCAGTTCATGGATGACAGATGTCAAGCAGGTCCATTGCGAGGTATGCGCATTAAGTGTTTAATTTCGGAAACTAACTGTTTTAAGTACAAAGATAATTTAACAACCTGGGAGGACAACTGCAAAGATCGTTACTATATAAATATATATATATATATATATATATATATATATAATAATAAATAATAATAATATTTATTTATTGAATCTCATATATATATATATATATATTGAATACAATACAAATAACGGATACAAATGAACCCCTCAAGAAGTAATAGACGTGTACATGTTATACATAACTGTGAGAGGCTCCGGACAATACAATAAAAATAGTAACCTTTTTTTCTTGTGTTTTGATTTATCGTTTTTTAAGTTAACTTAAGAATTATTAAGAATTCTAAAAAACACCAGAGGAACCTCTGGCTCACTAGCTTCGGTTGTCCCACTGTGCCATAGACCCCAGACTGGTGTATGAATAGACTATAGTCAATATTAATAAACGCTGCATTTAGATCAAGTAGAAAAATAATTGTTCTATATTATTAAGGTTGATTAATAAACGTATTGTTACTCTGGTTATTGCTGTTTAAGTTGATTTATTTAGTACATAATACTTTTGGATAGATCAAAGTATATTATTAGTAGGATAAAATTAGAAAAGCAATGGACATTGAATGTTATTTTTCATTATTTCATACGTTTTTATCGTTCTATGATTAGTTTGTATTTTAATGGCGAATGTATATTTAGGCAATGACTATTACCAGCAATAAATGTATCTATATGTAATACATCAAAACCATTATTTAGGTTATGGTAATCTATATATTTACATAATTGGAAATAGTTGATTTATGAAATATGCTAGGTATGTTAATTTTTTTATTTTTTATTCAGGTTTTGCAATGTTCATCTTGAGTTTTATGGCGTAATGGTCAGAAAGATGTATGATTGGGTTATATTAATTACAATATTATTTTGTTCAGGTGTTAATAGGTCAAGTATATTTCTATGAATATTAGGTGGAAATGTAATGTTTAAGTGAATACTATTTCTTTTTAATAATATTTTTGAAAATGCACGTTTTTTTATATATGTTTAAGTATTATCGTATTGTTATTTTTATGTTTAGGTTCGAATGATACAATATTCGAGTTAAGCCAAGTTCCTGTTAGCATTGGAATATAAATGGTATGATTGACTACTAGTTCCATTAATTGTTCTTTTTTTCTAGTAGATCTATCATTTATTATGACTGTATTTATTATTGGTTTGTTTGATCTTGTATTATATTTATTTTTTTTCTGGTTGAATCGGAATATTTAGTATGTAAAAATGTATTGTTTTTAAATTAAATCGTACTGTATGTTTAGTATTATTAGTCTCTTCATCATTTAGTTGTTTTACCTTATCTATGGTTGATCAAAGTTGGTGTTCGAATGTGTAGTCATTTGTAATTTGTATTTTTTTGAACGGATCGAGTGAATATTTAATTTGAGATTATTTATTTCTGTTTCTTTATTCTTTGCATTGTAGTATCTTATTCGTATTATCGGTTTACTTTTTCTTTGTCACCTAGTCGTTTGATACTATGTATGGATATATTGATTTTAAGTTATTTTGCAAGGAGATCTTTTACGAATATATTGGTATCGGTTGACGATTATAATCAATGAATTATATGATATATATGATTCTGTATTGCTGTTCGTATACTTTTAGTTATTTCTTGCCTACGTTCATTCTTAACAATATTAGCAAATGTCTTAGGAGTAATAATTGTATCTGTTTTAGAGATGAGTGTTTCTATGCTATTTTTTATTTCGTTTACTTGTTGTGATCTGGTTGATCAGTGTAGGATATCTACGATCAATTCTAAGATACATCATTTCTATTCTGATTTATGTTCAGAAATGTCACAATTGTAGTATCAAAGTCATCACATTTTACACAAATTGATGAGTTACATGTGCTACATGATAGGACTATTCACCTAGTAATGATGTTCATGTTTGTTCACAACTTTTACATGTGTTTGTCATTTTTTTTTGGTCGGATTTATTATTAGAATAGTTCAGTATACATAGTAATATCTGCGTGTTTGACTCACAGGTAATCTACGTATCAACGTGTGCCATTTAAGCCAACATGCTCACATATACAGCGAAATATATATATATATATATATATATATATAGGGGAAAGATGGGTAATGTGGCAACTTTTAGATAATGTTGTATAACTTTATAAATATTAGTTCTAATTCGATAATGTTTTCAATATAGATACATCTTATAATATAGGACTACAAGAGGACTGTCGTGTAATTTGTTAATTTTAGCGTATATAATTGAAATTATTAAGGTGGCCATATTAGCTTCCATGGAGGTTAAGTTGGCCATCTTTTGTGGGTAAGGTGGCCAAGTATTAATCCACAAGATGGGCGTTACTTTATATCAAGTTTAGTCCAATGATATCACAACAAGTATAATCTTAAATAACACACTAAATTGTAATACATTAATGCTTTATAGTTTAATTTTATAAATTACTATAGTAATTAATAAAATTATACCATTAAGAGTATACCATTACACTTACTCATTATATTCTTAATATGTAAAAAGCAATTTCATCATTAAATGACTGTATGTCATAGTATAAAATAGTAAATATATAGATAAAATAGTAATAGTAAAAATATATAATTTATATTATCTGATTTCTATATATATATATATATATATATATATATATATATATATATATATATATAATATATTATAATACAACTATGGAGATTCGTTATATATATATATTAAATAATATAATATATATGTAATATATAATATATATATATATATATATATATTAAATAATACGATGATGATGATGATGATATTCAGTTTATTAAGCACTAAAATAGGGTATATATGTAATATAAAATATAATATATATTTAATAAATAATATATATACATATTGTTCTTTATAATTATGTTAATAGATAATTAATCTTATCAATATATAAACATATTTATATAAATAATACGATGATGATGATGATGATATTCAGTTTATTAAGCACTAAAATAGGGTATATATGTAATATAAAATATAATATATATTTAATAAATAATATATATACATATTGTTCTTTATAATTGTGTTAATAGATAATTAATCTTATCAATATATAAACATATTTATTTTAGATAATATCTTTAATATGACTGGCTTCACATCATCAATACAATCATAAAGTGTCCACATTACCCGCTATACACTATATAATAATGAATATTACCCTCCTGGCCAGCTGGCGTATCTCATAAACTATAATTATAGTTAATTGAACTTAAGTTCAATAAAAAAATGTATATACAGTAAAACCTCTCTATGAGAAACCTCTTTATAAGAAAACCTCTTTATAAGAAAATTGTTCACACATTTGGTTGGAATTCAACCTTTTCCACATTAAAAAACCTCTTTATAAGAAAATCTTACAAGAAAAATATAAGAAAAACCTCTTTATAAGAAACTTATTGTATACAAAATATTATTTTTTCTTACAAATATTTTATATTACATAAATAACTCGAAATGAATTAAAATGAATTAATAATTTTTATTGTATATCCATAAATTTATTAGAATTTATTAAAATAAATTAATAAATGTTATTTTTATTCTTGAATTTATTCAAATTAATTAATAAATGTTATTGTATATCCATAAATTTATTAAAATTAATTAATGAATGTTATTATATCCTTAAATGTATTGATGATACAATTGATTATATTATACAATTAATTGTTAAATAATAGATTATTATAATATTCATTATATTATATTCATCAATGATGATTCATAATTTAAAATTGCTAATGTAAATCTAATAACATTTCATTATGTATTATTCTTAGTAATCATATTTCTAAACTATTCTTTTGATTAATACTTTTACATAAATATAAATAAATAAATATACTATATATATAACCTATAGGTTATATAGTGCGTTTTCAATTATAAATTAATTCTTAAAATCATTGGAAAAGTAAAAACCTCTTTATAAGAAAACCTCTCTATAAGAAAAAAAGTACTGAAAAAAAATAGTTTCTTATAGAGAGGTTTTACTGTATATATATATATATATATATATATATATATACTATCAGAAGCTAATGCATACAACTTCAATATATACACAAATACACATACCAATACATATAAAATTAATATTATCAATATACATTAATGAAATTAAAGATATGAAATTAATGCACATATATAAATATATATATATATATATATATATATATATATATATATATATATATATATATTTAATAAATGTAATAAAATTACTTTGATAAATATATATAAAAATATCTATTAAAGTGACTTAGCTGATTAACGCGTATGTATATTATGAAGATCTAATAAGAATTATAGTTGATATTTTTTAGATAAATATACTTGTTGGGCATCATATATATATATATTAAAATATATTATAATTTGTGATAAATCTCATTTTTTAATAGAACAAATGGCGATGAATGAAATGAAAAACATAATTTTCATATCAGTGATAATGATACCGGGTGGAGTACTGCTTCTGTTCGTCATACTAATACTAAAGATGGCGTACCTTAACGTGAAACAAGCCGTCGCTAAGGATAAAGTTCTATATCCTAAAACAATGAAAACAAATAAGTCCGAAGATATATTTGAACAATTCAATAAATTTATTTGTTAACTTATTTTGCAGTTAAATAAAATGTGAGCAAAATATGTATTGATTAATACAATTTTTTTTTAAATATATTCTATAATAGTTTATAACATACACACATACACACACATATATATATATATATATATATATATATATATATATTTTATTATTATTATTATTATTATCAGATTTGGTTTTAACAACCGGGTAATTGTAGAAGCAGAGCTTATCGAGACAATTACCCTTTATTATTTTAACAAGTCCTAAAAAAGTACAATTATAATTGGAATAATAAATTCCTGAAAAAAAGAATAAACTATATATAACATAATGTTATATCTAAGTTGACTTCCTGTTTACACTAAATCTAATTATGAATAAGATCAAATAATTGTACTTATGAAGGACTTGAAAAAATTATCAAAAATCATCATATAATATATAAAAATAAACAAAATAAACATTAAGAAAACTAAAACGACTAAAAAACTAAAAACAGACAAGAAAGGTTAAGAAGAGTAAATATATGAAAATTTAATATAAAGAATAATAAATATATGTTTGGCAAATATTCAAAAATAAATTTATAAATTATCTACACAAAGTAAAAAATATTTAGATAGTTTTCATAAGTCGAAGAGTAGTTATAGTATAAAATATGGAAAAAAGAAGAAATTAATGTAAAAATGTAAAATGTAAAAGTCTGAGTAAAGATAAAATGTATTAAAAATAGTATATAATATTATATAAAAGCGTAATTATAGTATAAAATATGGATAAAAAGGAGAAATCAATGTAAAAGTCTGAGTAAAGATAAAATTTATTAAAAATAGTAAACTTATTAAAAATTAAAAAAATGTTAAAATATAATTTGAAGTAGAAAAATAATAGTAGATTAAAAAATCACAAGGTTAAAAAATAATTAAAAATATTATTACTGAAAAGGGAAATAGATACTAATTTTCTTTTATCAATATTTAATTCATTCCAAAGTCTTGGTCCATATGACGTTAAAGAATTATTCATATAGTTATATTTATTATAAGGTTGAATGAAATCAAAAGTACTTCTTGTATTAATTTTTTTTTTAGTTATTCTTTTATAATGTTTATAAATACTTGGACTACAAGTTTTATAATATATTCTATGCATAAATATTAGTGTTTTATATTTACACAAATCAAAGATATTTAATAACTTATGATCAATAAATAATTTTTTTGAACTAAAATCTATAGGTTTAGAAAAAACTAATTTTAATACTTTTTTTTGTATAACATAAATACAGTCTATATTAGATTTATATGTATGCCCCCAAATTTCTAAACAATAAATTAAATGGGGATAAAAAAGTGCATAATAAAGTTTAATCATAGCTGATTCATTAAGGCAGAAAGATACATTTTTTATGATCCAATATATTTTTAATAATTTATTCTTTAGAAATTGAAAATGAGATTTCCAGTTCAATGAATTATCAATGATTAGTCCAAGGAACTTTATTTCAGATACTTGAACTAGAAGCTCATTTTCAATTTCTATTTCAAATTCTATATCATTTCTAAATGACATGCAGTGAGTTTTATCAATGTTAATTGTCAACTTATTTGATTTTACCCATAACATTATTTCATTAATTGTCAGCTGTAATTTAACTTTTAGTTTGTTGGCTGAACAATCACTAATTATAATATTGGTGTCATCAGCAAATAGTATAAAAGTATTATTAATAGAGCAGGTCGGCATGTCATTAATAAATATAAGAAAAAGAAGCGGCCCAAGAATAGAACCTTGGGGGACACCGATATCTATATTAGTAGTAGTAGACATACAGTTATTATAATTTGTAAATTGACTTCTGTCTTTAAGATATGATGATAACCATGATAGAGGTAATCCTCTTATACCGTAAAAGTCAAGCTTTTTTAAGAGTATTTCATGGTTGCTCTGCTTTTTTTAAGTCAATGAATATATATATATATATATATATGCATATACTGCATGCATGCATGTGTCACTGTTGGCTAAGGAGTTAGACACACAATAAATATGACGCGGGTTCAAGCTGCGTCCAGATCACCAACAATGGGTCATACAATATTATTTATGAGACACCTTATAAAACGGTGTATAGATAAATGATCGCCTCTCATTAAAACCATTGATGCCTTAACACGAGAGCGGCTTCGAATGGATATTATAGCAATATGGTTATAAGTGAAAACTTCATCTAAGTTCCTGGATTGGATGTAAGGACTCCACCAACATATAATAATATTAATAATAATATATTTATATATAATTATTACTGTTGTGATGATAATGAATATAATACGTATGATGATGATGATGGTGGTGATGATTTTATTTAATCACAGAAGTCCGTATTTATAATATGTTCTAACGTGAAATATGAATATCATAAATAATATTATTAGTATAGTTATTATAATAATATATCTAAACTCAATAAAATTTCAAATAATTATACAGATATAAATATACTAGAGATATTGTAAAAAAATAAATGTAATACATAATTATGATAATACAATTAAAGGTATAATTAATAATAGATCAGTTAATATATAGAATTCATTAAAATAATGATATAATAAAATATGTATCTGTTTCATCTTTAAAAATAAAATAAACAAAATTGGTTGTCAAATAACTTTTTTTTAACAATAATTTATAATAATTTAATTAGATTTGTTTCACTTTATATCTAAATTAATGCATTATCTCTTCGGATTTCTTTTTGGTTTTTTTTCTTTGTAGAATATTTAGTTTTTTATATATATTTTTCAAATATACTATAATATCAAATTAATAATTCATTATTATTACAGATTTTAAAGAGGGAAGTATATTTATTTAAGGCAAGGTAAGGTAAGGTAATGTAATGTAAGGTAAGGTAAGGTAAGGTAAGGTAAGGTAAGGTAAGGTAATGTAAGGTAAGGTAAGGTAAGGTAAGGTAAGGTAAGGTAAGGTAAGGTAAGGTAAGGTAAGGTAAGGTAAGGTAAGGTAAGGTAAGGTAAGGTAAGGTAAGGTAAGGTAATGTAAGGTAAGGTAAGGTAAGGTAATGTAAGGTAAGGTAAGGTAATGTAAGGTAAGGCAAGGTAAGGTAAGGTAAGGTAAGGTAAGGTAAGGTAAGGTAAGGTAAGGTAAGGTAATGTAAGGTAAGGTAAGGTAAGGTAAGGTAAGGTAAGGTAAGGTAAGGTAAGGTAAGGTAAGGTAAGGTAAGGTAAGGTAATGTAATGTAAGGTAAGGTAATGTAATGAGAGGTAAGGTAAGGTAAGGTAAGGTAAGGTAATGTGAGGTAAGGTAAGGTAAGGTAAGGTAAGGTAATGTAATGTAATGTAAGGTAAGGTAAGGAAAGGTAAGGTAAGGTAATGTAAGGTAAGGTAAGGTAAGGTAAGGTAAGGTAAGGTAAGGTAAGGTAAGGTAAGGTAAGGTAAGCTATGGTATGGTAAGGTAAGGTAAGGTAAGGTAAGGTAAGGTAAGGTAAGGTAAGGTATGGTAAGGTAAGGTAAGGTAAGGTAAGGTAAGGTAAGGTAAGGTAAGGTAAGGTAAGGTAAGGTAAGGTAAGGTAAGGTAAGGTAAGGTAAGGTAAGGTAAGGTAATGTAAGGTAAGGTAAGGTAAGGTAAGGTAATGTAATGAGAGGTAAGGTAAGGTAAGGTAAGGTAATGTAAGGTAAGGTAAGGTAAGGTAAGGTAATGTAATGTAAGGTAAGGTAAGGTAAGGTAAGGTAAGGTAAGGTAAGGTAAGGTAAGGTAAGGTAAGGTAAGGTAAGGTAAGGTAAGGTAAGGTAAGGTAAGGTAAGGTAAGGTAAGTTAATGTAAGATAAGGTAAGGTAAGGTAAGGTAATGTGAGGTAAGGTAATGTAATGTAAGGCGAGGTAAGGTAAGGTAAGGTAATGTAAGATAAGGTAAGGTAAGGTAAGGTAAGGTAAGGTAATGTAAGGTAAGGTAAGGTAATGTAAGGTAAGGTAAGGTAATGTAAGGTAATGTAATGTAATGTAAGGTAAGGTAATGTAAGGTAATGTAAGGTAATGTAATGTAAGGTAATGTAAGGTAAGGTAAGGTAAGGTAAGGTAAGGTAAGGTAAGGTAAGGTAAGGTAAGGTAAGGTAAGGTAAGGTAAGGTAAGGTAAGGTAAGGTAAGGTAAGGTAAGGTAAGGTAAGGTAATGTAAGGTAAGGTAAGGTAAGGTAAGGTAAGGTAAGGTAAGGTAAGGTAAGGTAAGGTAAGGTAAGGTAATGTAAGGTAAGGTAAGGTAATGTAAGGTAAGGTAAGGTAAGGTAATGTAAGGTAAGGTAAGGTAAGGTAAGGTAAGGTAAGGTAAGGTAAGTTAATGTAATGTAATGTAAGGTAAGGTAAGGTAAGGTAAGGTATGGTATGGTAAGGTAAGGTAATGTAAGGTAAGGTAAGGTAATGTAAGGTAAGGTAAGGTAATGTAAGGTAATGTAATGTAATGTAAGGTAAGGTAATGTAAGGTAAGGTAAGGTAATGTAATGTAAGGTAATGTAAGGTAAGGTAAGGTAAGGTAAGGTAATGTAATGTAAGGTAATGTAAGGTAAGGTAAGGTAAGGTAAGGTAAGGTAAGGTAAGGTAAGGTAAGGTAAGGTAAGGTAAGGTAAGGTAAGGTAAGGTAAGGTAAGGTAAGGTAAGGTAATGTAAGGTAAGGTAATGTAAGGTAAGGTAATGTAAGGTAAGGTAAGGTAAGGTAATGTAATGTAATGTAAGGTAAGGTAATGTAAGGTAAGGTAAGGTAAGGTAAGGTAAGGTAAGGTAAGGTAAGGTAAGGTAAGGTAAGGTAATGTAAGTTAAGGTAAGGTAATGTAAGGTAAGGTAAGGTAAGGTAAGTTAATGTAAGGTAAGGTAAGGTAAGGTAAGGTAAGGTAAGGTAAGGTAAGGTAAGGTTAGGTAATGTAAGGTAAGGTAAGGTAAGGTAAGGTAAGGTAAGGTAAGGTAAGGTAATGTGAGGTAAGGTAATGTAATGTAAGGCGAGGTAAGGTAAGTTAAGGTAATGTAAGATAAGGTAAAGTAAGGTAAGGTAAGGTAAGGTAAGGTAAGGTAAGGTAAGGTAATGTAATGTAAGGTAAGGTAAGGTAAGGTAAGGTAAGGTAAGGTAAGGTAAGGTAAGGTAAGGTAAGGTAAGGTAAGGTAAGGTAAGGTAATGTAATGTAATGTAAGGTAAGGTAATGTAATGTAATGTAATGTAATGTAAGGTAAGGTAAGGTAAGGTAAGGTATGGTATGGTAAGGTAAGGTAATGTAAGGTAAGGTAAGGTAATGTAAGGTAAGGTAAGGTAATGTAAGGTAATGTAAGGTAATGTAAGGTAAGTTAATGTAAGGTAAGGTAAGGTAAGGTAAGGTAATGTAATGTAAGGTAATGTAAGGTAAGGTAAGGTAAGGTAAGGTAAGGTAAGGTAAGGTAAGGTAAGGTAAGGTAAGGTAAGGTAAGGTAAGGTAAGGTAAGGTAAGGTAAGGTAATGTAAGGTAAGGTAATGTAAGGTAAGGTAATGTAAGGTAAGGTAAGGTAAGGTAAGGTAAGGTAATGTAAGGTAAGGTAAGGTAAGGTAAGGTAAGGTAAGGTAAGGTAAGGTAATGTAAGGTAAGGTAAGGTAAGGTAAGGTAAGGTAAGGTAAGGTAAGGTAAGGTAAGGTAAGGTAAGGTAAGGTAAGGTAAGGTAAGGTAAGGTAAGGTAAGGTAAGGTAAGGTAAGGTAAGGTAAGGTAAGGTAAGGTAAGGTAAGGTAAGGTAAGGTAAGGTAAGGTAAGGTAAGGTAATGTAAGGTAAGGTAATGTAATGTAATGTAAGGTAAGGTAATGTAAGGTAAGGTAAGGTAAGGTAAGGTAATGTAATGTAATGTAAGGTAAGGTAAGGTAATGTAATGTAATGTAATGTAATGTAAGGTAAGGTAAGGTAATGTAATGTAAGGTAATGTAAGGTAAGGTAATGTAAGGTAAGGTAAGGTAAGGTAAGGTAAGGTAAGGTAAGGTAAGGTAAGGTAAGGTAAGGTAATGTAAGGTAAGGTAAGGTAAGGTAAGGTAAGGTAAGGTAAGGTAAGGTAAGGTAAGGTAAGGTAAGGTAAGGTAAGGTAAGGTAAGGTAAGGTAAGGTAAGGTAAGGTAAGGTAAGGTAAGGTAAGGTAAGGTAAGGTAAGGTAAGGTAAGGTAAGGTAAGGTAAGGTAAGGTAAGGTAAGGTAAGGTAAGGTAAGGTAAGGTAAGGTAAGGTAAGGTAAGGTAAGGTAAGGTAAGGTAAGGTAAGGTAATGTAATGTAATGTAATGTAAGGTAATGTAATGTAATGTAAGGTAAGGTAAGGTAAGGTAAGGTAAGGTAAGGTAAGGTAAGGTAAGGTAAGGTAAGGTAAGGTAAGGTAAGGTAAGGTAAGGTAAGGTAAGGTAAGGTAAGGTAAGGTAATGTAATGTAATGTAATGTAAGGTAATGTAATGTAATGTAAGGTAAGGTAAGGTAAGGTAAGGTATGGTAAGGTAAGGTAAGGTAAGGTAAGGTAAGGTAAGGTAAGGTAAGGTAAGGTAAGGTAAGGTAAGGTAAGGTAAGGTAAGGTAAGGTGAGGTAAGGTAATGTAAGGTAATGTAATGTAATGTAATGTAATGTAATGTAAGGTAAGGTAAGGTAAGGTAAGGTAAGGTAAGGTAAGGTAAGGTAAGGTAATGTAAGGTAAGGTAAGGTAAGGTAAGGTAAGGTAAGGTAAGGTAAGGTAAGGTAAGGTAAGGTAAGGTAAGGTAAGGTAAGGTGAGGTAAGGTAATGTAATGTAATGTAATGTAAGGTAAGGTAAGGTAAGGTAAGGTATGGTAAGGTAAGGTAATGTAATGTAATGTAAGGTAATGTAATATAATGTAATGTAAGGTAAGGTATTGTAAAGTAAGGTAAGGTAAGGTAAGGTAAGGTGAGGTAAGGTAATGTAATGTAATGTAAGGTAAGGTAAAGTAAGGTAATGTAAGGTAATGTAATGTAAGGTAAGGTAAGGTAAGGTAAGGTAAGGTAAGGTAAGGTAAGGTAAGGTAAGGTAAGGTAAGGTAAGGTAAGGTAAGGTAAGGTAAGGTAATGTAATGTAATGTAAGGTAAGGTAATGTAAGGTAAGGTAAGGTAAGGTGAGGTAAGGTAATGTAATGTAATGTAATGTAAGGTAAGGTAAGGTAAGGTAAGGTATGGTAAGGTAAGGTAATGTAATGTAATGTAAGGTAATGTAATATAATGTAATGTAAGGTAAGGTATTGTAAAGTAAGGTAAGGTAAGGTAAGGTAAGGTGAGGTAAGGTAATGTAATGTAATGTAAGGTAAGGTAAAGTAAGGTAATGTAAGGTAATGTAATGTAAGGTAAGGTAAGGTAAGGTAAGGTATGGTAAGGTAAGGTAATGTAATGTAATGTAAGGTAATGTAATATAATGTAATGTAAGGTAAGGTATTGTAAAGTAAGGTAAGGTAAGGTAAGGTAAGGTGAGGTAAGGTAATGTAATGTAATGTAAGGTAAGGTAAAGTAAGGTAATGTAATGTAATGTAAGGTAAGGTAAGGTAATGTAATGTAATGTAATGTAATGTAATGTAAGGTAAGGTAAGGTAAGGTAAGGTATAGTAAGGTAAGGTAAGGTAAGGTAAGGTAAGGTAAGGTAAGGTAAGGTAAGGTAAAGTAAGGTAAGGTAATGTAAGGTAATGTAAGGTAATGTAATGTAATGTAAGGTAAGGTAAGGTAATGTGAGGTAAGGTAATGTAATGTAAGGCGAGGTAAGGTAAGGTAAGGTAATGTAAGATAAGGTAAAGTAAGGTAAGGTAATGTAATGTAAGGTAAGGTAAGGTAAGGTAAGGTAAGGTAAGGTAAGGTAAGGTAAGGTAAGGTAAGGTAAGGTAAGGTAAGGTAAGGTAAGGTAAGTTAATGTAAGATAAGGTAAGGTAAGGTAAGGTAATGTAATGTAATGTAAGGTAATGTAAGGTAAGGTAAGGTAAGGTAATGTAATGTAAGGTAATGTAAGGTAAGGTAAGGTAAGGTAAGGTAAGGTAAGGTAAGGTAAGGTAAGGTAAGGTAATGTAATGTAAGGTAAGGTAAGGTAAGGTAATGTAAGGTAATGTAAGGTAAGGTAAGGTAAGGTAAGGCGAGGTAATGTAAGGTAAGGTATGGTAAGGTAATGTAATGTAAGGTAAGGTAAGGTAAGGTAAGGTAATGTGAGGTAAGGTAATGTAATGTAAGGCGAGGTAAGGTAAGGTAAGGTAATGTAAGATAAGGTAAAGTAAGGTAAGGTAAGGTAAGGTAAGGTAGTAAGGTAATGTGAGGTAAGGTAATGTAATGTAAGGCGAGGTAAGGTAAGGTAAGGTAATGTAAGATAAGGTAAAGTAAGGTAAGGTAATGTGAGGTAAGGTAATGTAATGTAAGGCGAGGTAAGGTAAGGTAAGGTAATGTAAGATAAGGTAAAGTAAGGTAAGGTAAGGTAAGGTAATGTAAGGTAAGGTAAGGTAAGGTAAGGTAATGTGAGGTAAGGTAATGTAATGTAAGGCGAGGTAAGGTAAGGTAAGGTAATGTAAGATAAGGTAAAGTAAGGTAAGGTAAGGTAAGGTAAGGTAAGGTAAGGTAAGGTAATGTATGTAAGGTAAGGTAAGGTAAGGTAAGGTAAGGTAAGGTAAGGTAAGGTAAGGTAAGGTAAGGTAAGGTAATGTAAGATAAGGTAAAGTAAGGTAAGGTAATGTAATGTAAGGTAAGGTAAGGTAAGGTAAGGTAAGGTAAGGTAAGGTAAGGTAAGGTAAGGTAAGGTAAGGTAAGGTAAGGTAAAGTAAGGTAAGGTAATGTAATGTAAGGTAAGGTAAGGTAAGGTAAGGTAAGGTAAGGTAAGGTAGTAAGGTAAGGTAAGGTAAGGTAAGGTAAGGTAAGGTAAGGTAAGGTAAGGTAAGGTAAGGTAAGGTAAGGTAAGGTAAGGTAAGGTAAGGTAAGGAAGGTAAGTAAGGTAAGGTAAGGTAAGGTAAGGTAAGGTAAGATAGGTAAGGTAAGGTAAGGTAAGGTAAGGTAAGGTAAGGTAAGGTAAGGTAAGGTAAGGTAAGGTAAGGAAAGGTAATGTAAGATAAGGTAAAGTAAGGTAAGGTAAGGTAAGGTAAGGTAAGGTAAGGTAAGGTAAGGTAATGTAATGTAAGGTAAGGTAAGGTAAGGTAAGGTAAGGTAAGGTAAGGTAAGGTAAGGTAAGGTAAGGTAGGGTAAGGTAAGGTAATGTAACGTAAGGTAATGTAATGTAAGATAAGGTAAGATAAGGTAATGTAAGGTAAGGTAAGGTAAGGTAAGGTAAGGTAAGGTAAGGTAAGGTAAGGTAAGGTAAGGTAAGGTAAGGTAAGGTAAGGTAAGGTAAGGTAAGGTAAGGTAAGGTAAGGTAAGGTAAGGTAATATAATGTAATGTAAGGTAAGGTAAGGTAAGGTATTGTATGGTAAGGTAAGGTAATGTAAGGTAAGGTAAGGTAATGTAATGTAAGTTAATGTAATATAATGTAATATAATGTAAGGTAAGGTAAGGTAAGGTAAGGTAAGTTAATGTAAGATAAGGTAAGGTAAGGTAAGATAAGGTAGGGTAAGGTAATGTAATGTAATGTAAGGTAATGTAATGTAAGGTAGGGTAAGGTAATGTAATGTAATGTAAGGTAATGTAATGTAATGTAAGGTAAGGTAAGGTAAGGTAAGGTAAGGTAATGTAATATAATGTAATGTAATGTAAGGTAAGGTAAGGTAAGGTAAGGTAAGTTAATGTAAGATAAGGTAAGGTAAGGTAAGATAGGTAGGGTAAGGTAATGTAATGTAATGTAAGGTAATGTAATGTAAGGTAGGGTAAGGTAATGTAATGTATGTAAGGTAATGTAATGTAATGTAAGGTAAGGTAAGGTAAGGTAAGGTAAGGTAAGGTAAGGTAAGAAGTAAGGTAAGGTAAGGTAAGGTAAGGTAAGGTAAGGTAAGGTAAGGTAATGTAAGGTAAGGTAAGGTAAGGTAAGGTAAAGCGATGTAAGGTAAGGTAAGGTAAGGCGAGGTAATGTAATGTAAGGCGAGGTAAGGTAAGGTGTAAGGTAAGGTAAGGTAAAGGTAATGTAATGTAAGGTAAGGTAAGGTAAGGTAATGTGAGGTAAGGTAATGTAATGTAAGGCGAGGTAAGGTAAGGTAAGGTAATGTAAGATAAGGTAAAGTAAGGTAAGGTAAGGTAAGGTAAGGTAAGGTAAGGTAAGGTAAGGTAAGGTAAGGTGTAAGCGATGTAAGGTAAGGTAAGTAAGGCGATGGTAATGTAATGTAAGGCGAGGTAAGGTAAGGTAAGGTAAGGTAAGGTAAGGTAATGTAATGTAAGGTAAGGTAAGGTAAGGTAATGTGAGGTAAGGTAATGTAATGTAAGGCGAGGTAAGGTAAGGTAAGGTAATGTAAGATAAGGTAAAGTAAGGTAAGGTAAGGTAAGGTAAGGTAAGGTAAGGTAAGGTAAGGTAAGGTAAGGTAAGGTAGGTAAGGTAAGTAAGGTAAGGTAAGGTAAGGTAAGGTAAGGTAAGGTAATGTAAGGTAAGGTAATGTAAGGTAAGGTAAGGTAATGTAATGTAAGGTAATGTAATGTAATGTAATGTAATGTAAGGTAAGGTAAGGTAAGGTAAGGCTATGGTAAGGTAAGGTAATGTAATGTAATGTAAGGTAATGTAATATAATGTAATGTAAGGTAATGTAAAGTAAGGTAAGGTAAGGTAAGGTAAGGTAATGTAAGGTAAGGTAATGTAATGTAATGTAAGGTAGTAAGGTAAGGTAAGGTAAGGTAGGTAAGGTAAGGTAAGGTAAGGTAAGGTAAGGTAAGGTAAGGTAGGTAAGGTAAGGTAAGGTAGGTAAGGTAAGGTAATGTAAGGTAAGGTAAGGTAAGGTAAGGTAAGGTAAGGTAAGGTAAGGTAAGGTAAGTTAAGGTAAGGTAAGGTAAGGTAAGGTAAGGTAAGGTAAGGTAATGTAATGTAAGGTAAGGTAAGGTAGTAGGTAATGTAATGTAAGGTAAGGTAAGGTAAGGTAAGGTATGGTAAGGTAAGGTAATGTAATGTAATGTAAGGTAATGTAATATAATGTAATGTAAGGTAAGGTATTGTAAAGTAAGGTAGGTAAGTAGATAAGGTAAGTAAGGTAAGGTAGGTAAGGTAAGGTAAGGAAGGTAAGGTTAGGTAAGGAAGGTAAGGTAAGGTAAGAGGTAAGGTAAGAAGGTAAGGTAGGTAGGGAGGTTATGGTAAGGTAAGGGATAATGTAGGTAAGGGTAAGGATGGTATGGAGGATAGGATGGAAGGTAGGGTAAGGTAGGGAAGGTAGGTATGGGTAGTAGGAATGGTATGGGTTTGGTAAGGTTGGTATGGGTATGGTTGGGAAGGTAGGTAAGGGTAGGTGGGTATGGTAAGGGATGGGAAGGTAGGTTGGTTAGGGATGGGAAGGGTAGGGTAGGGATGGTAGGGTTGATGGGTTGGGATGGGATGGTTAGGGTTGGGATTGGTATGGGTAGGTTGGGTTGGGTATGGGTATGTGGGATGGTATGGGATGGATGGGTATGGTAGGGTTGGTAGGTTGGGTAGGTAAGGGGTTAGGGTTGGATGGTTAGGGTGGCTACGGTAAGTGGTGCGGGCAGAAGCCGCCAGGGGGGGGGGGGGCGACGTGGGCGTGGTGTCACGGACCGGTCTGGTCCGGTACCGGACACTGTAATGTCAGGTACAGGTAAGGTCAGGTATTGGTACTCGGTGTAGGTATGGTCATGGTACGGTCCGGTCAGGTAAGGTAGGGTACGGTACAAGGTCAGGTACGGACGGTCACTGGTCTGGTACCATGGTCGGTCTGGTCCAGGCTCGGACCGGTCAGGTCCGGTAAGGTCAGGTACGGTCAGGTAAGGTAACTGTAAGGTCAAGGTAAGGTATGGTATTTAAGCGT
>OZ025241.1:46986794-47036671 GCA_964019155.1 Osedax fenrisi | reverse complement strand
TGTAAGGTAAGGTAAGGTAAGGTAAGGTAAGGTTAATGTAATGTAATGTAAGGTAAGGTAAGGTAAGGTAAGGTAATGTAATGTAAGGTAAGGTAAGAGGTAAGGTAAGGTAATGTAATGTAATGTAAGGTAAGGTAAGGTAAGGTAATGTAAGGTAATGGTAATGTAATGTAATGTAAGGTAAGGTAAGGTAAGGTAGGTAAGGTAAGGTAAGGTAAGGTAAGTAAGGGTAAGTAGGTAAGGTAAGGTAGTAGGTAAGGTAAGGTAAGGTAAGGTTAAGGTAAGGTAAGTAAGGTAAGGTAAGTAAGGTAAGGTAAGGTAAGGTAAGGTAATGGTAAGGTAAGGTAAGGTAAGGTAAGGTAAGGTAAGGTAAGGTAAGTAATGTAAGGTAAGGTAAGGTAAGGTATGTAAGGTAATGTAAGGTAAGGTAAGGTAGGTAAGGTAAGGTAATGTAATGTAATGTAAGGTAATGTAAGAAGTAAGGTAATGTAATGTAAGGTAAGGTAAGGTAAGGTAAGGTAAGGTAAGGTAAGGTAAGGTATGGTAAGGTAAGGTAATGTAAGGTAAGGTAAGGTAATGTAATGTAAGGTAATGTAATGTAATGTAAGGTAAGGTAAGGTAAGGTAAGGTAAGGTAAGGTAAGTAAGGTAAGGTAAGGTAAGTAAGGTAAGTAAGGTAAGGTAAGGTAAGGTAGGTAAGGTAAGGTAAGGTAAGGTAAGGTAAGGTAAGGTAAGGTAAGGTAAGGTAAGGTAAGGTAAGGTAAGGTAAGGTATGTAAGGTAAGGTAAGGTAAGGTAAGGTAAGGTAAGGTAAGGTAAGGTAAGGTAAGGTAGGTAAGGTAAGGTAAGGTAAGGTAAGGTAAGGTATGGTAAGGTAAGGTAAGGTAAGGTAAGGTAAGGTAAGGTAAGGTAAGGTAATGTAATGTAATGTAAGGTAAGGTAAGGTAAGGTAAGGTAATGTAATGTAAGGTAAGGTAAGGTAAGGTAAGGTAATGTAATGTAATGTAAGGTAAGGTAAGGTAAGGTAATGTAAGGTTAGGTAAGGTTAGGTAAGGTAATGTAAGGTAATGTAATGTAATGTAATGTAAGGTAAGGTAAGGTAAGGTAAGGTAAGGTAAGGTAAGGTAAGGTAAGGTAAGGTAAGGTAAGGTAAGGTAAGGTAAGGTATGTAATGTAAGGTAAGGTAAGGTAAGGTAAGGTACGAGGTAAGGTAAGGTAAGGTACGGTAAGGTAAGGTAAGGTAAGGTAAGGTAAGGTAAGGTAAGGTAAGGTAAGGTAAGGTAAGGTAAGGTAGGTAAGGTAAGGTAATGTAAGGTAAGGTATGGTAAGGTAAGGTAAGGTAATGTAAGGTAAGGTAAGGTAAGGTAAGGTAAGGTAAGGTAATGTAAGGTAAGGTAAGGTAAGGTAAGGTAAGGTAAGGTAAGGTAATGTAAGGTAAGGTAAGGTAAGGTAATGTAAGGTAAGGTAAGGTAAGGTAAGGTAAGGTAAGGTAAGGTAAGGTATGGTAAGTAGTAAGGTAAGGTAAGGTAAGGTAAGGTAGGTAAGGTAAGGTAAGGTAAGGTAAGGTAAGGTAAGGTAAGGTAATGTAATATAAGGTAATGTAATGTAATGTAATGTAATGTAATGTAAGGTAAGGTAATGTAAGGTAAGGTAATGTAAGGTAAGGTAAGGTAAGGTAAGGTAAGGTAAGGTAAGGTAAGGTAAGGTAAGGTAAGGTAAGGTATGGTAAGGTAAGGTAATGTAAGGTAATGTAATGTAATGTAATGTAATGTAATGTAAGGTAAGGTAATGTAAGGTAAGGTAATGTAAGGTAAGGTAAGGTAAGGTAAGGTAAGGTAAGGTAAGGTAAGGTAAGGTAAGGTAAGGTAATGTAATGTAAGGTAATGTAATGTAATGTAATGTAAGGTAAGGTAAGGTAAGGTAAGGTAATGTAATGTAAGGTAAGGTAAGGTAAGTTAAGGTAATGTAAGGTAAGTACGTAAGGTAAGGTAAGGTAAGGTAAGGTATGGTAAGGTAATGTAAGGTAAGGTAAGGTAAGGTAAGGTAAGGTAATGTAATGTAATGTAAGGTAATGTAATGTAATGTAAGGTAATGTAATGTAAGGTAAGGTAAGGTAAGTAAGGTAAGGTAAGGTAAGGTAAGGTAGGGTAAGGTAGGTAAGGTAAGGTAAGTAAGGTAAGGTAAGGTAAGGTAAGGTAAGGTAATGTAAGGTAAGGTAAGGTAAGGTAAGGTAAGGTAAGGTAAGGTAAGGTAGGTAAGGTAAGGTATGGTAAGGTAATGTAAGGTAAGGTAAGGTAAGGTAAGGTAAGGTAATGTAATGTAATGTAAGGTAATGTAATGTAATGTAAGGTAATGTAATGTAAGGTAAGGTAAGGTAAGGTAATGTAAGGTAAGGTAATGTAAGGTAAGGTAAGGTAAGGTAAGGTAAGGTAAGGTAAGGTAAGGTAAGGTAATGTAAGGTAAGGTAAGGTAAGGTAAGGTAAGGTAAGGTAAGGTAATGTAAGGTAAGGTAAGGTAAGGTAAGGTAATGTAAGGTAAGGTAAGGTAAGGTAAGGTAAGGTAAGGTAAGGTAAGGTAAGGTAAGGTAAGGTAAGGTAAGGTAAGGTAAGGTAAGGTAAGGTAAGGTAAGGTAGGTAAGGTAAGGTAAGGTAAGGTAATGTAATATAAGGTAATGTAATGTAATGTAATGTAATGTAATGTAAGGTAAGGTAATGTAAGGTAAGGTAATGTAAGGTAAGGTAAGGTAAGGTAAGGTAAGGTAAGGTAAGGTAAGGTAAGGTAAGGTAAGGTAAGGTATGTAAGGTAAGGTAATGTAAGGTAAGGTAAGGTAATGTAATGTAAGGTAATGTAATGTATGTAATGTAAGGTAAGGTAAGGTAAGGTAAGGTAAGGTAAGGTAAGGTAAGTAAGGTAAGGTAAGGTAAGGTAAAGTAAGGTAAGGTAAGGTAAGGTAAGGTAAGGTAAGGTAAGGTAAGGTAAGGTAAGGTAAGGTAAGGTAAGGTAAGGTAAGGTAAGGTAAGGTAAGGTAAGGTAAGTAGTAAGGTAAGGTAAGGTAAGGTAAGGTAAGGTAAGGTAAGGTAAGTAAGGTAAGGTAATGTAAGGTAAGGTAAGGTAGGTAAGGTAAGGTAAGGTAAGGTAAGGTAAGGTAAGGTATGGTAAGGTAATGTAAGGTAAGGTAAGGTAATGTAATGTAATGTAAGGTAATGTAATGTAATGTAAGGTAATGTAATGTAAGGTAAGGTAAGGTAAGGTAAGTAAGGTAAGGTAAGGTAGGGTGGGTAAGGTAAGGTAAGTAAGGTAAGTAGGTAAGGTAAGGTAAGGTAAGGTAAGGTAAGGTAATGTAAGGTAAGGTAAGGTAAGGTAAGGTAAGGTAAGGTAAGGTAAGGTAAGGTGAGGTAAGGTAAGGTAAGGTAAGGTAAGGTAAGGTAAGGTAAGGTAAGGTAAGGTAAGGTAAGGTAAGGTAAGGTAAGGCGAGGTAATGTAAGGTAAGGTAAGGTAAGGTAAGGTAAGGTAAGGTAAGGTAAGGTAAGGTAAGGTAAGGTAAGGTAAGGTAAGGTAAGGTAAGGTAAGGTAAGGTAAGGTAAGGTAAGGTAAGGTAGGTAAGGTAAGGTAAGGTAAGGTAAGATAAGGTAAGGTAAGGTAAGTAGGTAAGGTAAGGTAAGGTAAGGTAAGGTAAGGTAAGGTAAGGTAAGGTAAGGTAAGGTAAGGTAAGGTAAGGTAATGTAAGGTAAGGTAAGGTAAGGTAAGGTAAGGTAATGTAATGTAAGGTAAGGTAATGTAATGTAATGTAAGGTAATGTAATGTAAGGTAAGGTAAGGTAAGGTAAGGTAAGGTAAGGTAAGGTAAGGTAAGGTAAGGTAATGTAAGGTAAGGTAAGGTAAGGTAATGTAAGGTAAGGTAAGGTAAGGTAAGGTAAGGTAAGTAAGGTAGGTAAGGTAATGTAAGGTAAGGTAAGGTAATGTAAGGTAAGGTAAGGTAAGGTAAGGTAAGGTAAGGTAAGGTAAGGTAAGGTAAGGTAAGGTATGGTAAGGTAAGGTAATGTAAGGTAAGGTAAGGTAAGGTAAGGTAAGGTAAGGTAAGGTAAGGTAAGGTAAGGTATGGTAAGGTAATGTAAGGTAAGGTAAGGTAAGGTAAGGTAAGGTAATGTAATGTAATGTAAGGTAAGGTAAGGTAAGGTAAGGTAATGTAATATAAGGTAAGGTAAGGTAAGGTAAGGTAATGTAATGTAATGTAAGGTAAGGTAAGGTAAGGTAATGTAAGGTTAGGTAAGGTTAGGTAAGGTAATGTAAGGTAATGTAATGTAATGTAATGTAAGGTAAGGTAAGGTAAGGTAAGGTAAGGTAAGGTAAGGTAAGGTAAGGTAAGGTAAGGTAAGGTAAGGTAAGGTAAGGTAAATGTAATGTAAGGTAAGGTAAGGTAAGGTAAGGTAAGGTAAGGTAAGGTAAGGTAAGGTAAGGTAAGGTAAGGTAAGGTAAGTAAGGTAAGGTAAGGTAAGGTAAGGTAAGGTAAGGTAAGGTAAGGTAAGGTAAGGTAAGGTAAGGTAATGTAATGTAAGGTAAGGTATGTAAGGTAAGGTAAGGTAATGTAGGTAAGGTAAGGTAAGTAAGGTAAGGTAAGGTAAGGTAAGGTAATGTAAGGTAAGGTAAGGTAAGGTAAGGTAAGGTAAGGTAAGGTAAGGTAATGTAAGGTAAGGTAAGGTAAGGTAAGGTAATGTAAGGTAAGGTATAAGGTAAGGTAAGGTAAGGTAAGGTAAGGTAAGGTATGGTAAGGTAAGGTAAGGTAAGGTAAGGTAAGGTAAGGTAAGGTAAGGTAAGGTAAGGTAAGGTAAGGTAAGATAAGTAAGGTAAGGTAAGGTAAGGTAAGGTAGGTAAGGTAAGGTAAGGTAAGGTAAGGTAAGGTAAGGTAAGGTAAGGTAAGGTAAGGTAAGGTAAGGTAAGGTAATGTAAGGTAAGGTAAGGTAAGGTAAGGTAAGGTAAGGTAAGGTAAGGTAAGGTAAGGTAAGGTAATGTAAGGTAAGGTAAGGTAAGTAAGGTAAGGTAAGGTAAGGTAAGGTAAGGTAAGGTAAGGTAAGGTAAGGTAAGGTAAGGTAAGGTAAGGTAAGGTAAGGTAAGGTAAGGTAAGGTAAGGTAAGGTAAGGTAAGGTAAGGTAAGAGCGAGGTAAGTAAGGTAAGGTAAGGTAAGGTAAGGTAGGTAAGGTAAGGTAAGGTAATAGGTAAGGTAAGGTAAGGTAAGGTAAGGTAAGGTAAGGTAAGGTAAGGTAAGGTAAGGTAAGGTAAGGTAAGGTAAGGTAAGGTAAGGTAAGGTAAGGTAAGGTAAGGTAAGGTAAGGTAAGGTAAGGTAATGTAATGTAAGGTAAGGTAATGTAATGTAATGTAAGGTAATGTAATGTAAGGTAAGGTAAGGTAAGGTAAGGTAAGGTAAGGTAAGGTAAGGTAAGGTAATGTAAGGTAAGGTAAGGTAAGGTAATGTAAGATAAGGTAAGGTAAGGTAAGGTAAGGTACGGTAAGGTAAGGTAAGGTAAGGTAATGTAAGGTAAGGTAAGGTAAGGTAAGGTAATGTAAGGTAAGGTAAGGTAAGGTAAGGTAAGGTAAGGTAAGGTAAGGTAAGGAAGGTAAGGTAATGGTAAGGTAAGGTAATGTAAGGTAAGGTAAGGTAATGTAATGTAAGGTAATGTAATGTAAAGGTAATGTAAGGTAAGGTAAGGTAAGGTAAGGTAGGTAAGGTAAGGTAAGGTAAGGTAAGGTAAGGTAAGGTAAGGTAAGGTAAAGTAAGGTAATGTAAGGTAAGGTAAGGTAAGGTAAGGTAATGTAATGTAATGTAAGGTAATGTAATGTAATGTAAGGTAATGTAATGTAAGGGTAAGGTAAGGTAAGGTAAGGTAAGGTAAGGTAAGGTAGTAGGTAAGGTAAGGTAAGGTAAGGTAAGGTAAGGTAAGGTAAGGTAAGGTAAGGTAAGGTAATGTAAGGTAAGGTAAGGTAAGGTAAGGTAAGGTAAGGTAAGGTAAGGTACGGTAAGGTAAGGTAAGGTAAGGTAAGGTAAGGTAAGGTAAGGTAAGGTAAGGTAAGGTAAGGTAAGGTAAGGTAAGGTAAGGTAAGGTAATGTAAGGTAAGGTATGGTAAGGTAAGGTAAGGTAATGTAAGTGTAAGGTAAGGTAAGGTAAGGTAAGGTAAGGTAAGGTATGGTAAGGTAAGGTAAGGTAAGGTAAGTAAGGTAAGGTAAGTAGGTAAGGTAAGGTAAGGTAAGGTAAGTAAGGTAAGGTAAGGTAAGGTAAGGTAAGGTAAGGTAAGGTAAGGTAAGGTAAGGTAAGGTAAGGTAAGGTAAGGTAAAGGTAAGGTAAGGTAAGGTAAGGTAAGGTAAGGTAAGGTAAGGTAAGGTAAGGTAAGGTAAGGTAAGGTAAGGTATGGTAAGGTAATGTAAGGTAAGGTAAGGTAAGGTAAGGTAAGGTAATGTAATGTAATGTAAGGTAAGGTAAGGTAAGGTAAGGTAATGTAATGTAAGGTAAGGTAAGGTAAGGTAAGGTAATGTAATGTAATGTAAGGTAAGGTAAGGTAAGGTAATGTAAGGTTAGGTAAGGTTAGGTAAGGTAATGTAAGGTAATGTAATGTAATGTAATGTAAGGTAAGGTAAGGTAAGGTAATGTAAGGTAAGGTAAGGTAAGGTAAGGTAAGGTAAGGTAAGGTAAGGTAAGGTAAGGTAATGTAATGTAGGTAAGGTAAGGTAAGGTAAGGTAAGGTAAGGTAAGGTAAGGTACGGTAAGGTAAGGTAAGGTAAGGTAAGGTAAGGTAAGGTAAGGTAAGTAAGGTAAGGTAAGGTAAGGTAGTAAGGTAAGGTAAGGTAATGTAAGGTAAGGTATGGTAAGGTAAGTAAGGTAATGTAAGGTAAGGTAAGGTAAGTAAGGTAGGTAAGGTAAGGTAAGGTAAGGTAAAAGGTAAGGTAAGGTAAGGTAAGGTAAGGTAAGGTAAGGTAAGGTAAGGTAAGGTAAGGTAAGGTAAGGTAAGGTAAGGTAAGGTAAGGTAAGGTAAGGTAAGGTAAGGTAAGGTAAGGTAAGGTAAGGTAAGGTAATGTAGGTAAGGTAAGGTAAGGTAAGGTAAGGTAAGGTAAGGTAAGGTAAGGTAAGGTATGGTAAGGTAATGTAAGGTAAGGTAAGGTAATGTAATGTAATGTAAGGTAATGTAATGTAATGTAAGGTAATGTAATGTAAGGTAAGGTAAGGTAAGGTAAGGTAAGGTAAGGTAAGGTAGGGGTAAGGTAAGGTAAGGTAAGGTAAGGTAAGGTAAGGTAAGGTAAGGTAAGGTAAGGTAAGGTAATGTAAGGTAAGGTAAGGTAAGGTAAGGTAAGGTAAGGTAAGGTAAGGTAAGGTAAGGTAATGTAATATAAGGTAATGTAATGTAATGTAATGTAATGTAATGTAAGGTAAGGTAATGTAAGGTAAGGTATGGTAAGGTAAGGTAAGGTAATGTAAGGTAAGGTAAGGTAAGGGTAAGGTAAGGTAAGGTAGGTAAGGTAAGGTAAGGTAAGGTAAGGTAAGGTAAGGTAAGGTAAGGTAAGGTAAGGTAATGTAAGGTAAGGTAAGGTAAGGTAAGGTAAGGTAAGGTAAGGTAAGGTAAGGTAAGGTATGGTAAGGTAATGTAAGGTAAGGTAAGGTAATGTAATGTAATGTAAGGTAAGGTAAGGTAAGGTAAGGTAAGTAAGGTAAGGTAAGGTAAGGTAAGGTAAGGTAAGGTAATGTAAGGTAAGGTAAGGTAAGGTAAGGTAAGGTAAGGTAAGGTAAGGTATGTAAGGTAAGGTAAGGTAAGTAAGGTAAGGTAAGGTAAGGTAAGGTAAGGTAAGGTAAGGTAAGGTAAGGTAAGGTAAGGTAAGGTAATGTAATATAAGGTAATGTAATGTAATGTAATGTAATGTAATGTAAGGTAAGGTAATGTAAGGTAAGGTAATGTAAGTAAGGTAAGGTAAGGTAAGGTAAGGTAAGGTAAGGTAAGGTAAGGTAAGGTATGGTAAGGTAAGGTAATGTAAGGTAATGTAATGTAATGTAAGTAATGTAATGTAAGGTAAGGTAATGTAAGGTAAGGTAATGTAAGGTAAGGTAAGGTAAGGTAAGTTAAGGTAAGGTAAGGTAAGGTAAGGTAAGGTAAGGTAATGTAATGTAAGGTAATGTAATGTAATGTAATGTAAGGTAAGGTAAGGTAAGGTAAGGTAATGTAATGTAAGGTAAGGTAAGGTAAGGTAAGGTAATGTAAGGTAAGGTAAGGTAAGTAAGGTAAGGTAAGGTAAGGTATGGTAAGGTAATGTAAGGTAAGGTAAGGTAAGGTAAGGTAAGGTAATGTAATGTAATGTAAGGTAATGTAATGTAATGTAAGGTAATGTAATGTAAGGTAAGGTAAGGTAAGGTAAGGTAAGGTAAGGTAAGGTAAGGTAGGGTAAGGTAAGGTAAGGTAAGGTAAGGTAAGGTAAGGTAAGGTAAGGTATGGTAAGGTAATGTAAGGTAGGTAAGGTAAGGTAAGGTAAGGTAATGTAATGTAATGTAAGGTAATGTAATGTAATGTAAGGTAATGTAATGTAAGGTAAGGTAAAGGTAAGGTAATGTAAGGTAAGGTAATGTAAGGTAAGGTAAGGTAAGGTAAGGTAAGGTAAGGTAAGGTAAGGTAGGTAATGTAAGGTAAGGTAAGGTAAGGTAAGGTAAGGTAAGGTAAGGTAATGTAAGGTAAGGTAAGGTAAGGTAAGGTAATGTAAGGTAAGGTAAGGTAAGGTAAGGTAAGTAAGGTAAGGTAAGGTAAGGTATGGTAAGGTAAGGTAAGGTAAGGTAAGGTCAAGGTAAGGTAAGGTAAGTAAGGTAAGGTAAGGTAAGGTAAGGTAATGTAATATAAGGTAATGTAATGTAATGTACTGTAATGTAATGTAAGGTAAGGTAATGTAAGGTAAGGTAATGTAAGGTAAGGTAAGGTAAGGTAGGTAAGGTAAGGTAAGGTAAGGTAGGTAAGGTAAGGTAAGGTATGGTAAGGTAAGGTAATGTAAGGTAAGGTAAGGTAATGTAACTGTAAGGTAATGTAACTGTAATGTAATGTAAGGTAAGGTAAGGTAAGGTAAGGTAAGGTAAGGTAAGGTAAGGTAAGGTAAGGTAAGGTAAGGTAAGGTAAAGTAAGGTAAGGTAAGGTAAGGTAAGGTAAGGTAAGGTAAGGTAAGGTAAGTAAGGTAAGGTAAGGTAAGGTAAGGTAAGGTAAGGTAAGGTAAGGTAAGGTAAGGTAAGGTAAGGTAAGGTAAGGTAAGGTAAGGTAAGGTTAAGGTAAGGTAAGGTAAGGTAAGGTAAGGTAGGTAAGGTAAGGTAAGGTAAGGTAAGGTAAGGTAAGGTAATGGTAAGGTAATGTAAGGTAAGTAAGGTAATGTAATCGTAATGTAAGGTAATGTAATGTAATGTAAGGTAATGTAATGTAAGGTAAGGTAAGGTAAGGTAAGTAAGGTAAGGTAAGGTAGGGTAAGGTAAGGTAAGGTAAGGTAAGGTAAGGTAAGGTAAGGTAAGGTAAGGTAAGGTAAGGTAATGTAAGGTAAGGTAAGGTAAGGTAAGGTAAGGTAAGGTAAGGTAAGGTAAGGTGAGGTAAGGTAAGGTAAGGTAAGGTAAGGTAAGGTAAGGTAAGGTAAGGTAAGGTAAGGTAAGGTAAGGTAAGGTAAGGCGAGGTAATGTAAGGTAAGGTAAGGTAAGGTAAGGTAAGGTAAGGTAAGGTAAGGTAAGGTAAGGTAAGGTAAGGTAAGGTAAGGTAAGGTAGGTAAGGTAAGGTAAGGTAAGGTAAGGTAAGGTAAGGTAAGGTAAGGTAAGGTAAGGTAAGGTAAGATAAGGTAGGTAAGGTAAGGTAAGGTAAGGTAAGGTAAGGTAAGGTAAGGTAAGGTAAGGTAAGGTAATGTAAGGTAAGGTAAGGTAAGGTAAGTTAAGGTAAGGTAATGTAAGGTAAGGTAAGGTAATGTAATGTAAGTAGGTAATGTAATGTAATGTAAGTAAGGTAAGGTAAGGTAGGTAAGGTAAGGTAAGGTAAGGTAAGGTAAGGTAAGGTAATGTAAGGTAAGGTAAGGTAAGGTAATGTAAGATAAGGTAAGGTAAAGGTAAGGTAAGGTAAGGTAAGGTAAGGTAATGTAAGGTAAGGTAAGGTAATGTAAGGTAAGGTAAGGTAATGTAAGGTAAGGTAAGGTAAGGTAAGGTAAGGTAAGGTAAGGTATGGTAAGGTAAGGTAATGTAAGGTAAGGTAAGGTAAGGTAAGGTAAGGTAAGGTAAGGTAAGGTAAGGTATGGTAAGGTAATGTAAGGTAAGGTAAGGTAAGGTAAGGTAAGGTAATGTAATGTAATGTAAGGTAAGGTAAGGTAAGGTAAGGTAATGTAATGTAAGGTAAGGTAAGGTAAGGTAAGGTAATGTAATGTAATGTAAGGTAAGGTAAGGTAAGGTAATGTAAGGTTAGGTAAGGTTAGGTAAGTAATGTAAGGTAATGTAATGTAATGTAATGTAAGGTAAGGTAAGGTAAGGTAAGGTAGGTAAGGTAAGGTAAGGTAAGGTAAGGTAAGGTAAGGTAAGGTAAGGTAAGGTAAGGTAATGTAATGTAAGGTAAGGTAAGGTAAGGTAAGGTAAGGTAAGGTAAGGTAAGGTAAGGTAAGGTAAGGTAAGGTAAGGTAAGGTAAGGTAAGGTAAGGTAAGGTAAGGTAAGGTAAGGTAAGGTAAGGTAAGGTAAGGTAAGGTAATGTAATGTACAGGTAAGGTATGGTAAGGTAAGGTAAGGTAATGTAAGGTAAGGTAAGGTAAGGTAAGGTTAGGTAAGGTAATGTAAGGTAAGGTAAGGTAAGGTAAGGTAAGGTAAGGTAAGGTAAGGTAATGTAAGGTAAGGTAAGGTAAGGTAAGGTAATGTAAGGTAAGGTAGGTAAGGTAAGGTAAGGTAAGGTAAGGTAAGGTATGGTAAGGTAAGGTAAGGTAAGGTAAGGTAAGGTAAGGTAAGGTAAGGTAAGGTAAGGTAAGATAAGGTAAGGTAAGGTAAGGTAAGGTAAGGTAAGGTAAGGTAAGGTAAGGTAAGGTAAGGTAAGGTAAGGTAAGGTAAGGTAAGGTAAGGTAAGGTAAGGTAATGTAAGGTAAGGTAAGGTAAGGTAAGGTAAGGTAAGGTAGGTAAGGTAAGGTAAGTAAGGTAAGGTAGTAATGTAAGGTAAGTAAGGTAAGGTAAGGTAAGGTAAGGTAAGGTAAGGTAGGTAAGGTAAGGTAAGGTAAGGTAAGTAAGGTAAGGTAAGGTAAGGTAAGTAAGGTAAGGTAAGGAAGGTCAGGTAAGGAAGTAAGGTAAGGTAAGGTAAGGCGAGGTAATGTAAGGTAAGGTAAGGTAAGGTAAGGTAAGGTAAGGTAAGGTAAGGTAAGGTACGGTAAGGTAAGGTAAGGTAAGGTAAGGTAAGGTAAGGTAAGGTAAGGTAAGGTAAGGTAAGGTAAGTAGGTAAGGTAAGGTAAGGTAAGGTAAGGTAAGGTAAGGTAAGGTAAGGTAATGTAATGTAATGTAAGGTAATGTAATGTAATGTAAGGTAATCGTAATGTAAGGTAAGGTAAGGTAAGGTAAGGTAAGGTAAGGTAAGGTAAGGTAAGGTAATGTAAGGTAAGGTAAGGTAAGGTAATGTAAGATAAGGTAAGGTAAGGTAAGGTAAGGTAAGGTAAGGTAAGGTAAGGTAAGGTAATGTAAGGTAAGGTAAGGTAAGGTAATGTAAGGTAAGGTAAGGTAAGGTAAGGTAAGGTAAGGTAAGGTAAGGTAAGGTAAGGTAAGGTCTGGTAAGGTAAGGTAATGTAAGGTAAGGTAAGGTAATGTAATGTAAGGTAATGTAATGTAATGTAATGTAAGGTAAGGTAAGGGTAAGGTAAGGTAAGGTAAGGTAAGGTAAGGTAAGGTAAGGTAAGGTAAGGTAAGGTAAAGTAAGGTAATGTAAGGTAAGGTAAGGTAAGGTAAGGTAAGGTAAGGTAAGGTAAGGTAAGGTAAGGTAAGGTAAGGTAAGGTATGGTAAGGTAAGGTAAGGTAAGGTAAGGTAAGGTAGGTAATGTAAGGTAAGGTAAGGTAAGGTAAGGTAAGGTAAGGTAAGTAAGGTAAGGTAAGGTATGTAAGGTAATGTAAGGTAAGGTAAGGTAAGGTAAGGTAAGGTAATGTAATGTAATGTAAGGTAAGGTAAGGTAAGGTAAGGTAATGTAATGTAAGGTAAGGTAAGGTAAGGTAAGGTAATGTAATGTAATGTAAGGTAAGGTAAGGTAAGATAATGTAAGGTAATGTAATGTAATGTAATGTAAGGTAAGGTAAGGTAAGGTAAGGTAAGGTAAGTAAGGTAAGGTAAGGTAAGGTAAGGTAAGTAAGTAAGGTAAGGTAAGGTAAGGTAAGGTAAGGTAAGGTAAGGTAAGGTAAGGTAAGGTAAGGTAAGGTAGGTAAGGTAAGGTATGGTAAGGTAAGGTAAGGTAAGGTAAGGTAAGGTAAGGTAATGTAAGGTAAGGTAAGGTAAGGTAAGGTAAGGTAAGGTAAGGTAAGGTATGGTAAGGTAATGTAAGGTAAGGTAAGGTAAGGTAAGGTAAGGTAATGTAATGTAATGTAAGGTAATGTAATGTAATGTAAGGTAATGTAATGTAAGGTAAGGTAAGGTAAGGTAAGGTAAGGTAAGGTAAAGTAAGGTAAGGTAAGGTAAGGTAAGGTAAGGTAAGGTAAGGTAAGGTAAGGTAAGGTAAGGTAAGGTAAGGTAAGGTAAGGTAAGGTAAGGTAAGGTAAGGTAATGTAAGGTAAGGTAAGGTAAGGTAAGGTAAGGTAAGGTAAGGTAAGGTAAGGTAAGGTATGGTAAGGTAATGTAAGGTAAGGTAAGGTAAGGTAAGGTAAGGTAATGTAATGTAATGTAAGGTAAGGTAAGGTAAGGTAAGGTAATGTAATGTAAGGTAAGGTAAGGTAAGGTAAGGCGAAGTAAGGTAATGTAAGGCGAAGTAAGGTAATGTAAGGCGAGGTAATGTAAGGTAAGGTAAGGTAAGGTAAGGTAGGGTAAGGTAAGGTAAGGTAAGGTAAGGTAAGGTAAGGTAAGGTAAGGTAAGGTAAGGTCAGGTAAGGTAAGGCGAAGTAAGGTAATGTAAGGCGAAGTAAGGTAATGTAAGGCGAGGTAATGTAAGGTAAGGTAAGGTAAGGTAAGGTAATGTGAGGTAAGGTAAGGTAAGGTAAGGTAAGGTAAGGTAAGGTAAGGTAAGGTAAGGTAAGGTAAGGGAAGGTAAGGTAAGGTAAGGTAAGGTAAGGTAAGGTAAGGTAAGGTAAGGTAAGGTAAGGTAAGGTAAGGTAAGGTAAGGTAAGGTAAGGTAAAGCGATGTAAGGTAATGTAATGTAAGGCGAGGTAAGGTAAGGTAAGGTAAGGTAAGGTAAGGTAAGGTAAGGTAAGGTAAGGTAAGGTAAGGTAAGGTAAGGTAAGGTAAGGTAAGGTAAGGTAAGGTAAGGTAAGGTAAGGTAAGGTAAGGTAAGGTAAGGTAAGTAGTAAGGTAAGGTAAGGTAAGGTAAGTAAGGTAAGGTAAGGTAAGGTAAGGTAAGGTAAGGTAAGGTAAGGTAAGGTAAGGTAAGGTAAGGTAAGGTAAGGTAAGGTAAGGTAAGGTAAGGTAAGGTAATGTAAGGTAAGGTAATGTAAGGTAAGGTAAGGTAAGGTAAGGTAAGGTAAGGTAAGGTAAGGTAAGGTAAGGTAAGGTAAGGTAAGGTAAGGTAAGGTAAGGTAAGGTAAGGTAAGGTAAGGTAAGGTAAGGTAAGGTAAGGTAAGGTAAGGTAAGGTAAGGTAAGGTAAGGTAAGGTAAGGTAAGGTAAGGTAAGGTAAGGTAAGGTAAGGTAAGGTAAGTAAGGTAAGGTAAGGTAAGGTAAGGTAAGGTAAGGTAAGGTAGGTAAGGTAAGGTAAGGTAAGGTAAGGTAAGGTAAGGTAAGGTAAGGTAAGGTAAGGTAAGGTAAGGTAAGGTAAGGTAAGGTAAGGTAAGGTAAGGTAAGGTAAGGTAAGGTAAGGTAAGGTAAGGTAAGGTAAGGTAAGGTAAGGTAAGGTAAGGTAAGGTAAGGTAAGGTAAGTAGGTAAGGTAAGGTAAGGTAAGGTAAGGTAAGGTAAGGTAAGGTAAGGTAAGGTAAGGTAAGGTAAGGTAAGGTAAGTAAGGTAAGGTAAGGTAAGGTAAGGTAAGGTAAGGTAAGGTAAGGTAAGGTAAGGTAAGGTAAGGTAAGGTAAGGTAAGGTAAGGTAAGGTAAGGTAAGGTAAGGTAAGGTAAGGTAAGGTAAGGTAAGGTAAGGTAAGGTAAGGTAAGGTAAGGTAAGGTAAGGTAAGGTAAGGTAAGGTAAGGTAAGGTAAGGTAAGGTAAGGTAAGGTAAGGTAAGGTAAGGTAAGGTAAGGTAAGGTAAGGTAAGGTAAGGTAAGGTAAGGTAAGGTAAGGTAAGGTAAGGTAAGGTAAGGTAAGGTAAGGTAAGGTAAGGTAAGGTAAGGTAAGGTAAGGTAAGGTAAGGTAAGGTAAGGTAAGGTAAGGTAAGGTAAGGTAAGGTAAGGTAAGGTAAGGTAAGGTAAGGTAAGGTAAGGTAAGGTAGGTAAGGTAAGGTAAGGTAAGGTAAGGTAAGGTAAGGTAAGGTAAGGTAAGGTAAGGTAAGGTAAGGTAAGGTAAGGTAAGGTAAGGTAAGGTAAGGTAAGGTAATGTAAGGTAAGGTAATGTAAGGTAAGGTAAGGTAAGGTAAGGTAAGGTAAGGTAAGGTAAGGTAAGGTAAGGTAAGGTAAGGTAAGGTAAGGTAAGGTAAGGTAAGGTAAGGTAAGGTAAGGTAAGGTAAGGTAAGGTAAGGTAAGGTAAGGTAAGGTAAGGTAAGGTAATGTAAGGTAAGGTAAGGTAAGGTAAGGTAAGGTAAGGTAAGGTAAGGTAAGGTAAGGTAATGTAAGGTAAGGTAATGTAAGGTAAGGTAAGGTAAGGTAAGGTAAGGTAAGGTAAGGTAAGGTAAGGTAAGGTAAGGTAATGTGAGGTAAGGTAAGGTAAGGTAAGGTAAGGTAAGGTAAGGTAAGGTAAGGTAAGGTAAGGTAAGGTAAGGTAAGGTAAGGTAAGGTAAGGTAAGGTAAGGTAATGTAATGTAAGGCGAGGTAATGTAAGGTAATATGACGATTTACATTGTATCTTATTTTTATATATATATATATATACATATTTTTAAAAGAGTAATAACTATCGTTCACTTCGGTTGAGATTAGTCGAAAGGTATATTGAATTAGTATTAGTAATTTGAAACAGAATGTATTATTTCGTTTAACAACAATTCAATTTGCTTGAAATAATATATAAAAATAATTAAATTTATTATTATATTATAATATAATATTTAATTATTTGTGTAAAATTGATATAAATATTTTTTATTTTGTTATTTTCGAAAAAAATAACTAACAAAATATAATTTAATACGTAATAAAATAATATGAAACTTATCACGATATATTTATATTGTATACATTCAATGATGATCCTAAATATAGTAAGTACATTTTAATATAAAATTCATATATATATATATATATATATATATATATATATATATATATATATATATTATATATATATATATATGAATTATATAATAGGTATTTAATATTATGAATTTAATATTGTATCATATGTTTATATATATATATATATATATATGTTTATATATATATATATATATATATATATATATATATATATATATATATATATATATATATAAACATATATAATCTGCGTATATAGTATGACACATATGCATTATATTGTCTTTATCGATAATTCGGTTATATAGACATTTCTTGAAATTATATTAAATGTACACATATTTGTGTGGATATTAATGCGGTTATAGTGACAATTATTTATTTAGGTACTCGCTTATAATGATATTTATTTGGTATAAATATAAACATTTTTCAATAAACTAAATTTGAATATATTAAATACTTTTAAGTTGTTATGTTAATAAATATTCTACTTATGGCATAACAATTCTTTGATGTGTATTCAATCTAGTAATAAGATAGTATTTTATTCAAACTTATAAAGTATAATTATATACATAAAATAATGTAGCTGTAACTTAAATATTTAAATTTAGCATTTAATCAGTATAATTTATAAACTTAATTAACTTGATCAACTTACCATTCAATATACATATAAATATGTATATATATAAACACATTCACATGTATATAACTAAAGTCTAGTAATACTATTATATTTAATAATATATATGTACTACTGATATTATATAATAAGTATATATTTTTAATAAACGAATTGTAATATTTTAATAATATTATTGATAATATATAATTATATATTATTTTATATAAAAATAATATACACTATATATTTACTATGTATTTAGTAATATTAATTACATTTCAGAAAAGTAATAATTGCAATATGCATACACTTCCAAGTTTATGGTTGGACGCTAAGGTAATCACTTTGAATTGTTCTTATAAACAATTTGAAAATAGTGAAATAAAAGATGACGCTTTTTCCAATGGCATCAATTTGCAGGTTTTAAACCTAAATAATAATAAACTGACCCTTTTAATAATAAATTGGTTCGAGAAACTGACTAATCTACAAGAACTATATCTTCAACATAACGCTTTCATAACGGTTCCAGCGAAAGTATTTCATTATAACGTTAAACTAAAAATGATAAACCTGAATAATAATGAAATTGAATATTTTCTATTCACTTTATCAACACTGGAGAAACTCGTCAAATTAGGTATTAAGAATAATAAATTAAAGACTTTGGAGAAAGAGTATTTTTCGATTGAATCAAAAAAACGGACACACAAATTAATAATTAAGGCTTCACAAAATATGTTAACATGCGATTGTAAACATGCGTGGATCAGAACAGCCGTGAATTCCAGCACGACATTCGAATTTATAGAGGATGCTTGTCAAAAAGAACCTTTTAAAGATGTGACTATGCGTTGCTTATTTTCGAATACTCGTTGCTCTAAACTCAATAGGAACATAACGATATGGTATGACAACTGCTTGATTGGTTAGTATATATGTTAATTGTAGTAGTAATATCATTATGGTATACATGAACAATATATTTTATAATTATTAACTTAGCATTTATTTAGAATGGTGAAACATTAAAATTGGCACGGACTATATATTAAGATATAGTAAGCAATACAAGCGTGACTCAACGAATATACATGTACATGTATACCATGTATGCACGACTAATTGGCATAACATGCATGTACATTATGAAGAATGTCATATAGGTTGGGCAAGGATATGTAGAGTTGGGTGGTCGGTATAGTACTATATAGTGGGTATTATATGTTGTAGCTATATATATCCACATATGTGGAGTCGTGGTTTTATTATCTAACCAAGTGTCGGTAACACGACAGTATATTGTCGTTAATAAAATGAATAATGTCACGTGAGTTGTTGAGTGATTGTTCGTTGTGTCTAGGTATACTAAGGTGGTTACGAGTTGGTTGTTAAGAGGGATCCCTCTTAACTGTAAAATCTCGTGGTTTTACTTTATGTTGTTATTATTTTTATTTGTGCAGATATTGTGCATGGTAGGTATCAATTTGTGTGTTTATCTTGAGATTTACATTTGTATTTAAAGGTGATAGCAAGTTTGATTGATTGATCATGAATTCTACTTGTTTGTTCGGTTTGTATTTGATATTGGGGTTTAATTGTATGTTGTTAATAACTATTATAATTTTGTTTACAAAATTATATGAACATTACTATTAATTATATATTATTATATTATATAATATTATATATATATATAAATGACTCTTCTAACTATCGTCCTATATGTATATCCAGTATTATTTGTAATATAATTGAAAAGGTGATATATAATAGAATATCTTCTTTTTTAGTTACTCTTGATTATCAATTTGGGTTCAAAAAAAACCTTTGAACCAAAATGTTTGTTTTTGCACCTAAGCAATACTTAAAAGATTATAATAATAATATTAACATATTTGTAGATTTTCTAGGTGCATCTAAAGCTTTTGATAAACTTAATGGGAATTAATTAATAAGCTATGCTATTCTGATGATACAGCTTTATTCTCACCATCACTGAAGGGTCTGCAATTATTAATAAATTGTTGTGAAAAGTTTGCTAGCCATAACTTCATAACATATAACATTGATAAATATGTCATTTTGCCTATCTATTATAGTTCATCTAGACATAATCCAGTAAAGTTATACATAGGTAATAAACTTCTAGATGTTGTTAAAATATATAAATATCTTGGACATTGGATATCAGAGGACTTGTCTGATGATATTGATATATATATATATATAAAGTAATATCAAACATCTATACAAATAAAGCTATATGATAGCGAATAATGTTAGCCATTGCTCTAAATCTACTAATATTATTCTATTTAAATCGTTTATTTCAAATATCTACATTAGTAGTATTTGGTTACCGAATAGGACCAACATGTGAACAATTAAGGTAGCATATAATAACGCTTATCGTATAGTGATGAAATATAAACGTCGAAATAGCGCAATAAATGATTAGGAATGTTTACATTACAAAAACTAAAAATATAGTTTTTATTAGATATATTCACGATTGTTATATAAAATTATTATTATTATATAAAGTATACTAAGGGAGTAACACAATTAAACTAGTAAAATATGTGTTTTAATATATTTGTATTTAAGTGACTTATATATAAAGAAATATATTATTCCATACAATTATTAAATATAGTCTGTACTTGATATTTAATATATATTTATGAAAAAAAATGCCACATTTTGGACAACTTTTAATATTGTCGAAAACCATTATATAAATATTTTTATTTTGTTTACATATATGTTGGTTATAGAATATATTTTTGTTTTTTTTTGTCGTAAAAATGTATAGCTTATTATGTATAATTATTGGTAATATAAAATAAATATTATAAGAATAATATTAACAATATATTAGTATGGTATTATATTATAATATAATACTAGAAATGTAGTCAAATATACTAATAATAAACATATATTTCCATACAATTTAAATAAATGTAGTCAAACTTTAAATCGATTTACTCAGAATATTTTTATTTATTTTTAATCTTAGAAATGTTTCAGCCCTCTCAATAGTTATCCAAATTTCATGACATTTTCACAGTTTCTTTATTATTATATGTATAATAAATTTTACTTAAAAGATATGTATTACATATAGTATAACATATAAAAATTAAAACAATTAAAAAAAAAATAACTTAAGCACCTTTAGCATCATATTTTGTTTTCAATTATTTCATGTTTTCAGTTAAACATTTTTTTAATCAAGTAACTTATATTGACATTATATTGACATTATATTGGTTAACAATATGAAAATTACAAAATGTAAATCTAATCAAAACCCTCAGTACTAAAATATTTTTAAAATACATAACAAAAATATCTCCTATCTTAATGCATTATATAAAAAGCCACGAATCCCCTTAAAACGACGTCGGCCCGTCTAGATATCAAATTTGTTTAAACACACACGATTTCTTGTATCACCATATGTTATTTAATACACTGATTTTTATATGCATTTTAAGATATAGACCCCCTTAGCGTGTGTCATTATATGAAAACGTTGATTGAATCAACATCTACTATATCCTAACCATACAAATATATTTACATACATATTATAATCGTGTTATAAACTTTTAAATGTAATGTAGTATATTTAATTATATATTAACACAATTATAAAGAACAAAAAATATATATATATATAGAAATCAGATAATATAAATTAGATATCTTTACTATTACTATTTTATCTAGGTATTTTATCACCATATTGTTATGACATACAGTCATTTACTGATTAAATTGTTTTTTCATATTAATAACATGATAAGTAAGTTTAATGGTATACAATTAATAACTATAGTAATTTAAAAAATTAAACTAAAAAGCATTAATATATTACAATTGCGTGTGTTATTTATGATTATACTTGTTGTGATATTATTGAAGTAAACTTTATATGAAGTAACGCCATCTAGTGGAATAATGCCTGGCCACATTCCCCGTAAAAGGTGACCATCTTAATAATTTCAAATATATACTATAAATAAAAAAGGATTCTGCAGTCCTCTTTTATATTATAAGATGTATCTATATTGAAAAAATTATCGAATTAGAACTAATATATATAAATGTATACAACATTATTTAAAGTGGCCACATTACCCATCTTTCCCCTATATATAAATAATCTAATATACTTTTTTTAACGATATATTTGTATCTAAAAGCGGTCCTAAATATGTTAAATACTTATAATTTCACTATTATAATGTTATATTATATTATATTATATTAATAATATTATATATATATTTAAATATGTTTATGATACATTTATAATAATAATAATTACATTAATAGAAAATATTGAAAATAATAAAATAAAGGAAAAAGCAAATATAGTTTTTATAGCATCTATTATTATAGCCAGTGTTATACTATTTGTTATATTGGTAATACTGTTTAAACGGGTGTCTACTAACAGCAAAAAAGTAGTGGCTAAAGATGAAATTCAAGACCAACAAATAAATAAATCTGAAAAAAAATCTGAAGATATTTATGAGAGATTTGCTAATTTTATTGGTTAAATAATTGTTCAATATAATAAACCGACTAATAACATTATGTTAATATTATTTCATATGTGTAAAATACACCCATAAATATATATATATATATATATATATATATATATATTACCCATGCATATATTATATAATATATATATATATAAAATATATAATAATTGTTGCTCTTAAAAATATCTTATTTGTATATAAATAGTGAGTGAGTGTATTACGGTCAACCATACTATTGATATATGTTATATAACACGCCTTATTAGGCAATACATATTGATGTCATAGTTACATTACGGGTGTATAAGCCATATTGCGTATTGTTTATAAAGTATGCATAGCATTGTGTACTCATATACACTTCTTTATAGGCATACAACCCTACGTATGCAATACTCTGTATGTATATCGAGAGTCTCGATTCGAGACTATTGATGTGTAGAGAATACTTATTATACTGCTTTTATGAACCTAACCTGTATGCATTTATAGTATACAGTGTATTTAATAGTTAATATATGTAAAATAAGATTATTATATCACTAACATAGTGAGCTATATATATATATATATATATATATATATTATATATCACTTATTAGTGATATATAAACAATATATTGTTTACATTTTTAATAATACGTACATTTTATTTTTATATATATATATATATATCCTAGAAAATCTATTATAAGATAAGTATACTACAGTTTCATGTTACACTATTTTAATTATTAATATGTTATCTCTTCTTTAGTATAATTATAACTGAAATGTATATTGTATATTTTCAATAATATCCATTTATAAATAATAATTCTAAATAGTGGGTAAATACGCTTCACTGATTTGTTCTAGTTTTATTTATTTACATTTTTATTAATTTCATTGTTTAAATTTACTATATCATAGGTCTTTCTTCATTATAAATACATTATAGGTACCTACTATATTACCTACTATATAGTTTCTTTAATGTATATTATATATATATTGATATACAAATTACCATTAAATATTTAAACCCAACCCAATTTATAATGATACATTATTGAAATTAATTCAACATTTATCAGACAAAATTAATAAATTGAATGATAAAGTTGATTATCAGACAAAAATAATTTTAAAAAGGAAAATATAATATCTAAAGAAATAAATATTGATTATCAGGCAAAAATAATTTAAAAAAGGAAAATATTATATTTAAAGAAATAAATAATAATAGTCGAATACAAAATAATAATATTATTAATATCGATAAAATAACTGATACACTTAAGGATAAAGATAAAATAAAGATATAGATAATAATATAATATTTACAAATACAAATATAGATTCTAATTTAAAAACTGATTTTAATAATATAAATAATTTTACAGATTTCATAAATACAAAATTTGATACAAAGTTATCATATAATAATATGTTATATGTATATGCATATACATAAATTAAATACTAATACAAATAAAAATCAGAAACATATGATGAATCAGATAATATAGATACGTATATATACGTATGGTATACCAAATATATAATTAAGTTAGATAGTTTAGGGACTTTACTGGTATGTTTTGGTGTTTCACCGCTTTAATTATAAATATTTAAAAAATAAAAATAAACAATGTTATACTAAAAAATATATATACACATATATAAGCAACTACCTTTAAATACACATAACATATTTTATAAAACAAGACAATTAAGAAAATCAGGAATAATAAATAAAACATGGATATATAAAGATACTGTATAATATACAGTGTATATATATATATATATATATATATATATATGTATGTATATATAAATATATATATATATATATATTAATACTAATAAAGAAGATTTAAAATCAATAATCGCAATTACAAATATTAATTAATTGGATGAATACTTATACTTTATTTTTGGTACTAACTTTTCGCAACGTACCACAGTAACCTACCATAGTACCACAGTCCCAACGTCTCAACGTGCCATAGTACCATAGTACTAACGTACCATCCATCGATATAGAGAGGTCGTAGGAAGGTATATATAGTATATAGTATAATGTGATAGCAATCGATACATTGAATAGATAATACCATTCTAGCTATAGGCATTGGATAAAAGCGATAATATATATCAACACAAATAACAAAAATGTGATATTTACTACAAAATTATAATCATAAAGGTTAAATTATAGCCTGAATAAAAACAATTAGAAAATTGCATTTTAGCGCACTATATCTATATGGTAAATTAATTGAATGGTAAGATAATTAAAAATATAAATCATACTATTTTGTTAAGTTAGGATTGAAAGGATCCCAATAGATACGACAGAAGAGGGGAATATTCCCCTATATAGGAATTAGGTATAGTGGGCGTGTATCTAAACACCAGAAATGTGTCACGTGAGTTGTAAATGAGTACCCCAGATAACAGTAATAGCCTAATAATAGCAACAATGCATTTCTGGAAATTAAGAAACATATGAGAAAATATCTCGGACTGCAGAATCTTAACTGAAAAATATATCGAATATAGCATTGGCCTTTATCGTGACTTTAGCTATTTAAGTAAATAGTATTACAGAGTATAGCATGATATTATCTAGAATTTAATACGCCATTAAAATATAGATTAAAATATTGTTTGAATAATTGATTCATTATATAAAAATATAACAATGCATTACTAGTAAATAATCGTATTATTGAATTTGTTAACACAACTGTAAAAGTTTTTCAAGGCTACTTGTATCCCCAGTACTGATCAATGTATTACTTAAAAAAAGTTTGCAGGAAATATTTACATATATTATTATCCAATATCTATAGGAGGAATATAACATACTATACAGGTTAACTAATAATATTATATTAAAATGCATCTATATGGATCATTACACAAAGCTAATGATAAATAAAGTTGAATTCATTATAATCTGAAATAGATGATAATTACGATAAGTCAGATTTGTTAAAAACTTCAAACATCTCTTTTCAATAATTGGCGATAATAGAAATATTGTCAAGTATTACGTAACTAATATCCGCTTTGATTAACCTAAGCTAAATCATATACGTGACCAGTGGTGACTCACTGCATATCAAATATAAATGCTTAAACAATGTGCCCAATGTAATCATTGGTAACTTAGATTTTCTATTAACTTGTGAAACACGAATATTGAATTCAAATTCACAACGTCGAATAGATTATTAAATGTGAATATCAGATAATGAATAAAGAATATGTAATAAGCACAATAATCTACAACATAGGCTCACCGATACCACTTACCGGTATATACTGTTAATGGCAATGCGAATGGAGCTGAAGTGGTGGAAACACGTGACATTATCTGACACGTGACATTATCTGACAGGTGACATGATATGACTAGAACTTAAACATAGAGAACACTGACATCCTTATACCATTATCATACTATTTTCAGAACCTCCTAGTTTAATAACAACAAATACGTCATCAGAACATCGGTATAACAGAATCATATAACAATAACATTCAATATATATATATATTAAATAATCTATGTATTATTACTACATATGAAGTTAGTCGTCAAAAGATCATGTATTCACATCAGATGATGAACAGCGTACACTACATAGGTATATCTATACGTAATACTGGTGTTCCACGAATTTACGCAATGTTTGTTTGGGAGTATACCGTTTTCGAGGAAGTATTACCAAAGCCCTTTGGTATTAGCGCCATACTTAGAAGAAGAGGTAAGCACGATAACAAACCTTTATTGGACACCGAGAGCGACCTCAGACCTAAGATAGGGAGCGAGTTTCACCGGTACATCGATAGCACTCTTGTAAGGCATCCCATACGTATATCGTGTATGGTGTACACATTATAACTACAGCATAACTTAAGTTAAGGTACGGCTGTAATATCAAATATTTCATGTTACTTAGCTAAGGGCGTGTTCACACGGTGAATATCTATGACGATCATTCGTCGTAAATCAGTAGTCGTATTTCTACGACTCACAATAATACATTGGTCGTAGATACAAATAGAAGAGACTATGTGATTTTATATACCGTATAAATACGCCCTTATTTACAATTTTGTATTTCTATTTAGATAATTTTATAATTCGGTGGGTCTATTATGTTGATTCTTTATGTATTCTTTTAGACTAGATGGCGCCTATCTCTTCTCCTAGTCCCATCTTGCGAGTTTAGCCCACTTGCCAAAGTGGTTTCCAGGGTGTGGCACGAGGAGCCAAAGCAAAAGAGTTTGAGGACCGTAAATGGTGCGTAGTGACTAACCCCTATATTTAAAGGGCGACAGTAGTCATATACACATTACTCCATTGTAATACCCCAGTAGACCTACACACCAAGCTCCTCATTGCCGGACACAACAAGGAGATCAAATAACTCACAGACCATTTATCAAGAAGTGCAACCAGGTATGGAATGGAATAATCACAGAAAAAAGTAAAGTGATGGTAAACACTAACGATACATGATAATATTACCCTATACGGAGAACATTGTTAATAAGTTGACAAGTTTTGCTATCTGGGGGCAACCCATACAAGAGACGGATAATGTGAAACGACATAAGATTAGCTCTTGCTACATCCGCGATGGTACGGTTATATACTATATGGAACAGCAAATAAATAAACTTCAAATTAAACACACTCTCTATGTATCTCTTGTATTATCGATCATTACTTATGGATGCGAGACATGAATGATAAATGCAGCCATGCAAAAGAAAATACAAGCTTTTGAAAATAAATCGCATAGGAAATTATTCGGAATTACATATAAAGAGTAGAAAACAAACGTGTTCGTCCGTAACAAAATGATCGAATTAATAGGTAACTAAGAGTGGCTCCTGTAAACAATAAAACGACGCAAATAAAGTGGTTTGGACATATATCTAGACACGATAATTTGTGAAAAACAATCATTCAAGGAGCGGTTGAAGGTTCAAGAAATAGAGGTCGCCCAAAATAAAAATGGATAGATAAATTGTTAAATGGACAAATAAGCATGTTAATTGTTTAATAAAAAATGTGCATGAACGAGACGACTGGAGAAATTGCGTTACTCTATCGTCATTGATTCCTCCTACGATTTACGATTCACTGCAGTGGATAACAAGTAAGGTATATTACTTAATTCAGTTGTATTATTGTATTTATATAAGTAACATTACTTAGAAATTATGAAAAACGATTCATTTTCGTGGAGATAATAAATAAAAAAAATTAAATTCTTACAAATATAGTATTTATTTATTTCCGTAAATTAGATACAAATATATTACGATTTATTATCTAAAAATAACTATATCAAAATATAATTTAATACATAATACAATAAAAATAAACAATATGAAATTTTATATAATATATTTATATATTCAATTTCCTATATATTCAATTATGATCCAAAATATAGTAAGTAAAATATAATATAATATATTCATATATATATATATATATATATATATATATATATACAGAAATATTCGATTATTGTTATGCCACATATATCGATAATTCGGTTATATCGACTGAAATAAACGCATACAATATTATTAAATTTTCATCTATTTGTATGAATATTTATTCGATTATAATAATATATAATCTATATATTTAACATTTATATACGATGTTTGTTATTATATATTTTGCAATATCTGGCAAGTATATTAAGTTAACTACTTATTACAAATATAGGATATATACCTAATGACCGCAAAATAAGTATTTTCTCGACATTGATAGAGTTTTTTATTCCACGAAGCTTTATTTCAGATGGGATATAAAGTAGTGATGTGTAATGTATTTTAATGTTAACATATACAGTACATTGATATTTCATTTAATATTATATGATATTATTATTTTTAATTTTATTTCATATTAATAGAAGTGATTATAATTTAAATTTCATTTCATATTATTGTATATTTATTCTGTTACTCTACACAAATTTTAAATAATCTGTCTTCGATACATCCTTATCATATATAATATACATATATAATTTATATGTGTATATATATACATATACATATATGATAGATTTCCGTTCGTGTGTTATTTCATTATTACTGTGTAGTATTATAAACTGTATTATTATAAACTGCAACGTCTTCAAAATGCTGTAGTACGTTGCGTCCATCTACTTCCCCGTCGTTCCTCTGATTCCATTACACCTCTCCTCAAACAACTACACTGGCTCCCAGTTTCCTACCGTATTAAATACAAACTTTCCTTGAAAATCTACAAAGCCATATATCACAACTCCCCCGACTACCTTGCCTCCCTTCTTCATCTACACACACCCACTACTTCAATCCACACCCGATCCTCCAATACATTTCTCCTTACTCCTTACACCCCAACTACACAACCTACACTCATCCCATATACCTTCCTTTGCCCTATCTTCCCCTTATCATTGGAACTCCCTACCCTACCACCTTCATATAATGACATCAACCTCCTCCTTCAAACTTCATCTAAATACATACTTTTTCTCCCATGATTTCCCCCCCAACACAATAATCTCTCCCACGGACATCCGATTTCTCACGCACAGCGTAGTCCTAAAACCAAAAAAAGTAAAGTAATTGGCTGTATTATATTTATTCTTATTCGTTCATTTTATTTGTATTCCGTAAAGAAATTAAAATTACATTTTAGAATAAAAATTAAATTTTACAAATATATACATAAACAATATGTATTGTTTAAATTGTTTATATATATAAATAACAATTAAATTTTATAAAATAAATACATAAACAATATTTATTGTTTACATATTTAGTATCAACATTCGTTTATATAATTACTTTTACATTATTCTATTGTGTATTAATAATATTAATTATTAATTTAGTAAATTATTAATTATAATATATTCATAATATGTTTTGATAATAAATCTTACATATATGAACATTTATTAATATAATAATTCAGGAGGTTCGTGAAATTATCAAGGAATAGAATACAAAATAATATAATATTTATGAATTTTAAAATATATGTAAAGGTATATTTACTACATCAAACTATGAGGCTCATAGATATAATAGTGTATGAGTGACAAATAAACCAACAATACATTTTACCGAAGATAATTAAAGTATATATCCAATACAAATTAAATTAAAGAAAAACTTTACACTAGATAATTTATTATTATTTATTTATTAGTAATATATTATTTATTTATACAATCAAAAACATTTGTTTATAAAGTTTTATAAAATATATCTTTAAAAATCAAGTTTTAATAGGGGAAAGTAACCTAATACGGACACTTTAACAATAAATGGTCTTAACATTTTATGACTCATTATTTTTATTCAAAAATTATAATATATTAATATTATATGATTAGAGATATTATTGTGATTTTAAAATTTTATTTAATCTTTGTATCCAATAGATATGTTTATAGGTTGATAGGTATCCGTATTAGGTACCCATGTTCGAATACGGACACCCTGTGTCATACACCACATATACCACTAGATAAACTATATATTATTGATGAACCAATCAGATAAATTACAATTACATTATTTAAAATTAATTTCATGAATAATGTAATATAATTTAATTAGTTAATAATTTATTTATTTTAGTATTTTTTAAATTGATAATACAATTTAAGTATCTAAATAATAATATGTTTAGATTTAACTTCATTGATGGTATTAATATTATAACTCACGCAATTTTTATGAAAATCATAATAGTTCACTGTGCGCTGATTGGTTATAGGGTGACCATATTAAGACATCTAGAGTGTCTGTATTAGGGACTTATATGACCTCTAGATATGTGCTTATAACTTAATTAATATTTAATAACAAATATAGCAATTATGTATATAATGTTTAGAATGCTTTATTATTAATAATATATTGTTATTTTTTATATCGATATATTCTTGAGAAGGTTTTAGTTGATATTTTTTTCATAAATATAAAAATGTAATTAAAAAATTTTTTAAATACTTATTTAGACTATTTATATAATTATGAATGTTTTATATGGTTTCTGATATATCGATAGTATCCGTATTCGGGTACTGTCCGTATTCGGTTACTTTCCCCTAAAGGTTTTTAGTAATATGCCCACTTATACTTTATAAAATCAGATATATTCCTATATATTTTAATATCTAAAACTCAAAGTACAAAGTTTGGAACATATAATAGTCGTGACAATAGACAATATAGCATAGAACTATAAATAGTTTGTTTATATATGTTTAATATGAAATGGTGGTCTACTAAACGCATATCTACTTATATGTAATTTATCAAATCTATAAAATAATTAAAAATCTAAAGTATATTATAATGATATATAACTAAAGTAAATAAATAAATAAAGTATCACGGGTTGCTAGCTGAGATTATATTTGGATATATTTATTAAATGTTTTTTTGGGATTTTATTTATCAAATATTGGGTAGGATTAAATTCCATAGTTTAGGAAAAATAGAACTAATTTCCCGAGCATTAATTTTTGATGTATGGAGAATAGGGGTAGAGAGACTATTATAAGCATGGTTTCTAATAGATTTATGGAAATATAGATGTACTAGAGAAGCAGAAATATAGGAGGGACTATTAGAAGAGTATATTCAGGAATGAACAATATATAGTATGCGATAATAGGTGAGTTTGTTAAATGGTGGAATATTATCGTATATACCTACTTAGATTATTGGTTGTACGGATTAATTAACGAATAACTCGATTTAGGGGAAAGATTAATGATAAGGGATATTTCACATTAACTTTTATAGATTTAATACTATTTTTTCTTTATATAAAGTATACTAGCTGTACCCGACCCGGCTTTACTCGGTTTTTGATTATTTTCCTATTATCTATTATATATTAATTATAGCTATTCCTGATTCTACATTGCTATATATACAATAAAATAAATGTTAGCTAAAATACAAACAAAATATAGAAAAATATTTGTTTAATATTTAACAAATTAGTTTTTTTTAAATGTCTAAAACCCAAACTTAAACCCAAACCGTACCCGACACGGCGTTGCAGCGGTTGTTGATTTTGTGCCTATCTATTATTTATTAATGATAGATATTCCTGATTCTGCATTGATAATTATAATCTTTAATTTATTCCTAACTAGTATTTATTAATTATAGCTATATCTGATTCTTCTATGCTATATATACAATAAAATAAATATTAGCTAAGTAATAAACAAATCAAATGTAGAAAAATATGTTTATATTTAAAAAATTGGTGGAAAATTATTTTAATAAATATATTAAAAAATACATCAAATATTTAAAATATTACAAAATATGTTTTAAAAAAATGTCGAAAACCCAAACTGTACCCGAATAATGTATCCGTATTCGGGCACTACCCGTTTTCGGTTACTTTCCCCTAGTATATTTATTATGTCATATTGTATTGATGGTGATGTGTACACACTATCTACACTATAGTATACTATAGTATACTATAGTGTAGAATATGTAGTATATATAGTATATATATAGTAGAAGGAACGTAGGTACTGTATAATAAGAGGTGAACACGTACATGAATGATAGGTACTAGACCTATAAACGTATTTAAATGGTAATAAATATATAATCAAATTATTAAAATTATAAAATAAAATATTATGACAAAATGCTAAGGGTTCTGACGATTATCATGAATTCCTTACCATTAGGATCCCTTACCTGTGGGCCTGTACATATATAACTAAAGTTATATTATCTAAATTGTAGTAATATTATTATATTTAAATAGGTACTAATATTCTTATTCGAAGATTAGAGAACATTGGTATTAAAATAAAAATAAAATAATATTGAATTTAACAAATATTAACTTAGAAAATAACAATATTATAACAAATCTAAATCTGACGATCTCAAATAATCTAATAGAAATTAAAATCAAATACAGTTAGATCAAATATCCATGCATAATACCATTAAAACCTTAGAAGAGAAAACTACTAATAATATTATTAAATACTCTGATATTGTTAAATCTAACTTACCTTCCTCTTCGTCTTCTACTCCTCCTAAGCCTCCCACACCTACCTATGCTTGCTCATCCACACCTTTTATTGTAATCGAACATGTTTTACTTTCCAATAGAAACTAAACATATATCAAATATTTGTTCACCTTCGTCTCGATCCCAACACTATTACTGACTACTCTTTTAGATCTCACTTTGCTAATCTGGTACTATAATCTTCTTGTACGATTGATAGTTTATTATATTCAAGGTCGTCTCTTCATTTATCAGACTTTAAGTCCCTATTTATACGACCATATATTGATCCTGAAACTATTAAGACTGGTCGTATTCTCTTTCATGCCACCAAAATATGTATCACTAATTTAAAGTGTGTCTTTAATAGAAGGAGTTTAACCTACCAACTTCGTTCTAACATCGATGATGTTCATATTGACTGGAAAGCTGATCCTTATAATCATAGTACTGAAGAGTTCGATACATGATCCCAATCATATGATTTCTTCTGTGAATCGCGTAAAAAAGATAGAAATGTTGAACCTGTGCAGTGCACAGTGTGCACTCTCCCAGAAAGTATTCTTTTCAACTCCTTAATGCTATATCAGTACGTCATAAAGTTGATTTGATTACTCAATCAATTATTGATTCGAATTTTTCTATATCTTCTAATACTGATACTTGGCTAACTAATGACGATTCTGCACTAGCTTCTCAACTGACCCCTGATGGTTTTAAATTAGTGCTTACTAATAGGTATATATCACATCGTAGTGGCGGCTTAGCTCTGTTATTCTCATCGGAACTTAAGCGTATTTCATCATCTACCCCATGTTTCTCTTCATTTGAAATTATGATCTGTAATATTCAGTTTCCTTCCTTATTTACCATTTTAATTATACTTATATACCGTCCCCCTTCATCTAGCCTACGGAGTTTCTTAACTGACCTCTCCTCTATCTTAGAATCTATCACATCGGTTAACACGGTTATTCTTGGTGATTTTAATATTTAAATTAATAATGATAATTATGCTTCCTTATCTCTGAATGAACTTATATTTGAGTATTCCTTGATGCAACATATTCGTTTTCCTACTAACACCAATGGTAATACAATTGACTTAGTTTTACCTTTACTGATTCTAATTTAATTTCATATCCCACTCAAAGTTCTCTAATATCTGATCATTTTACCATTTTATTTGATTTGAACTTGCCGGTGTCTCAAATTAATCGACCTTCTAGATCGTTTCAGAAAATATCCTCTATTGATAAACCAATGTTTGTTAACTCTGTATTCCATAAACTTAACAACAGTATATCTTCTGATTTTTCTACACTTTTTTATTCTTTTAATTTAGCATTATCTCATTCGCTTGATATTTTTTCACCCTCCATTAATCTTATCAACCGAACTTATTCTAAGTCTCCCTGGTTTAATACTGAACTTATTAAACTAAGGCAACTACTTCGTAGACTACAACGTAAATATGCATTATCTAGACTTGACTCTGATCTTATTGCATTTAAAGCTTGTCGATCGTTTTACAAGAATAAACTTCTCTCTACCAAATCGTCATACTTTACTGATATGTACGGTAGTTATGGAATATTTTCTAAACAAGCTTACAAATTATCTTTCACCTTAGTAGGTAAAACCCAGACCAGGCATCTTCCTGACAAACCTGGTTCAGTTCTTTGTTCCTTGTTTGCCAATTTCTTCCAACAAAAAAATGCTAGTATTATCAATGTACTTCCAAACATCAACTCGGTACGACTCAATCCCAATTTAACATACAATCTGAATTATTGGTCATGTTATACGCTTCCCACATATGACTTTGTACTCTCTCTGATGACATCCTTGAAAACGAATTCTCCACTTGATCCAATTCCACTCAATCTACGTCGTTTATTATCACCATATTTTATTGGACTTATCACTGAAATCATTTATAGATCTCTTATATCTTCTATTGTTCCACACTCCATGAAATATTCATATATTATTCCGATTTTTAAAAAAACTACTCTTGACCAATCTAATTTATCAAGTTATCGTCCAATATCTCAGTTATCATCAATATCTAAGACCTTAGAACGAGTTGTGTCCACTCAACTTATTAATTACATTACGTCTAATTATATTGTTGATAAATATCAAAGTGCATTATTATATCTTCCTCATCGTAGTACCGAAACTGCCCTTATTTTAATCATTAATGATATTCTCACATCTCTTGATAATAAAGCCCCATGCTATCTCGTACTACTTATCTAGTGCCTTTGATACCCTAGATCACAATATTCTTTCAATTAGACTTAATGAAATTGGTATAAGTAAATCGGTCAAGTACACAGTTGGTTTATATCTTTTGTGTCATCTAGAACATCTTCCATGAAGATTAACTCCTCGTTGTTTCCTCCTTATGTTAACATACATGGTGTACCACAAGGCTCTGTTCTTGGGCCTATATTGTACATTATTTATATTCTTCCTATTAAATCAATTTTTCACAAATATCCCAATATTCACTATCATCTTTATGCTGATGATCCACAGATATATACGTCATTTCCTAGTTCTAGTGATTCTGATATGATTCAAATGTCTATGTTTAACTGTATTACTAATCTCACTGAATGGTTATCTCATAACACTCTCTCCTTAAATATGACTAAAACTGACACTATCATATTTTCGAGACCCAGTTTTCCACTATCAAGCACTCATCCTTTTTTACTATATCTACCAACTTTTGAATCTATAACTACCCTCGGTTTCACTCTAACCTCTCACCTAGACTACTCTCCACATATTAATAACATAATTCGCACTGCCAACTATTTTCTATATAATATTAGAAAATCTCGTTATAATCTTACCTTCGCCATGACGAAATGTTTAAGTCACTTGCTAGTTTTCAGCAGACTTAAATATTGCTGTTCATTATTATGTAATTTACCTGTTAACCTTATGTACAAACTTGAGCGTATTCAGCGTAGTGCTATACGTGTATTATATAAACTAAACTTTGCTTCAATTGTTTATATATCTGATTTAATGAGATCATTAGGCTGTCTTAAGTTTAGATATATTTGTATACATAGGTTATTGTGTATTACACATAAGGCTATACAATGTGGCTTTCCTGAATATTTAGCTCAATCCATTACTATTCAGAGTTCGAACATATCCAGTCGGAAGTGCTACTTCATGAAATTGGTGCAACAATCTACATCGTTGGCATTATCTGAATCAGCTTTCTCGGTTATTGCTCCGAAAAGCTGGAATTCTCTTCCTTATGATATTCGTTGTGTGACATCAATTTCATTGTTTAAACGTAAACTGTATGTCCATTTTAAGTCATTGTAATTCTTTCTATTTTATTTTATTATTCGTTTTCTATTTATTTTTGTTTTTTATTATCTAACGACGCCTATAACCACATAGTGTTTTTGTAGTCAATAAACTATATATAAATAAAATAAATTAAAGATTCTGTCCTTAGTTGGTTTACATCCTACCTAATTAACAGATCCTTTTCTATATAGGTATCGCCATAACAGAACCCCGCCACACAACTCTTGGTGTCCCCCAAGGTTCTGTTTTAGGTCCAATTCTCTTTAATATATATATTTCCCCTTTACTTTACTTACTTGACGAATACCCCAATATACACTTTAACTCATATGCAGATGACATATAGCTATACTGTAATTTACTGACCCAATCAATAACATAAATACTATAATTAAATGCATTAATGACATTAGTAAATGTCTTTCAAATAACTCCCTGCTATTGAATAGCCTTAAAACAAAAGATTTATTAATAAAATACATCCCCAGGATATCATTCCATACCACCTATTATTATCAATAATCACATTATAGAATACTCTAACCAAGCTAAAAACCTCGTCTTCACACTTGACCAAAATCTGTCTTATCTCTCATATATAACTAATATATCGAAGTCCATTAATTACACCTTACATACAATCCGACTTATTAGACCTTCCATAACTACTGAACTTTCAAAACTACTAGTTACCTCCTTAATACTGCCCTGACTTGACTACTGTAACTCTATTTTAAATTCACTCCCAGCACATACTATCAAAATGCTCACTAAATTACAATATGAAGCCATCAGAACCATTTTCAGGATACAAAAATACTCACGAGAACATATCACACCTTATATGACATCCATTCACTTGTTATAGCACTTGGTATACCCATCCCTTACCGCATACAATACAAATTACTCCTACTGACCCACCATGCCACCCATAATAACAAACCTGACTATCTTACTGAACTACTTACGAACTACAAGTCATCCCGACCACAACGAACAATACATAAATACAAACTAAATAGGTATTTTACCTATACCAATAACTTTATCACTTAATAAAAAACAGGAATCTTCTTTTTCTATAATAGCACCTACACTATGGAACTCCCTACCTCACTCAATTAGATCTATAGTTTCTGACCACACATTTAAAGTCAAATTGAAAACACATCTATTTAATATAGCTTATAATAATTAATATATGATACACCGCCGAAAACTCATTACTGATATTGATCGAAGTATCTAAACAAATTGGTTACAAGGTTACAAGGTTTACTTGTAACATACTAGTAGTATGATACTACTGATATTATATTGTTATTATATAAATAAGCATGAATGAATATTACAATTGTAATAATAACTAATTATAGTATGTAATGATATTTCTGAATAATGTTATTATATATAAAAAAATATAGAGGAAATTCTTCAATTACCGATCCCCTACAAATACCGACTCCCTCATAGCTCAGTTTATAAGATAAATGAAAAAATTATATAAACAAAATACAAGTATTTTATTTTCAAAATCGTAGATCCATATTGTTATTTGATAAAATACAATATATGGGTTTATTTTTAAAATATTTGAATAATAACTTTTTTTAAATAATTGTAAATAAAAAAATAAAAAACGTCATTAATACAAAGGAAATATAGGATCAATGTCCCAGTAAACCATAACATCAGATTTAAATACTTATTAAAGCAGTTTATAAATCAATTTTAATCAGATAACATTCTGATTTAAAATCTGTTTTAATTCAACTGATTTAAACGTTTTTAAAACATATTTCTACTGCTTTAATAATTGAGTATTAAAGCCTGATTTAATTCTGAGTTAATAATCTCCGCATATAAGATATATTTTCCCAGAAAATAATAATAGCAGATTTAAATACTTTTTAAATTATTAATAAATGTTGACAGATTTAAATATATCTTTTAAAGATATCGGATATTATTAAATCATAATTAAATCAGGCTTTAATACTTAATTATTAAAGCAGTAGAAAGATGTTTTTAAAGCGTTTAAATAGGTTGATTTAAAGTAGATTTTAAATCAGAATGTTCGAAAATCTGATTAAAATTGCATTATAAACTTTTGTAATAAGTATTTAAATCTGCTGTTATGGTTATCTAAGGTCGTAGGCTGTACGGAGGTCAATTCGAGGGACAACCTAAGTCCTTAGATTTAAATGATACAATGCTACACAGAATATTGTAGATAAATTAAATATAAAAAATTATAACAAATAATTTAATTTGAATAAATATTAACACAGATATATTAATTATAGCCACCCATGTTATTTTCCAAATACCTACACCCTAAATTACCTAAATACCAACTCATATGATTTGTAATATCCAATAAAAATATATTCGTATTTTACTATAGTATAATTTTAACAGCGTCAATAGTAGCCTACTATGTATACAATGCTTATTTTATATATTTACTTAGATTCATAGTCAAGTTTAATTTCACAATATAAATTGTAAGTAGGTTACATTTAATAAACATATTAAAATGTAATGCTAAAAAATTGCGTGCTTTTTATAATTCATTAAATCTATTTATATACGATATTTTTGTTATATAACAATATTACATCTAATTCTACCACGCGTATTTTATGGGTCGATAATAGGAGAAGATTACCGATATTTCGACTAATTATCCAATTACTAACCTCCTTGCTTATTCTTGTCAAACAATTATATCAAAAATTTAAAATAGTAGAATTATTTATTGCTATATCCCTTATTTACAAAATTTCAAATAAATTGAATATCGAATAAGTTATTACATATAATCATTTAGGGATCGGTCATTGGAGACATTCCCCTATACGGTTTATTTTCTAATATTTACTAATAACTACATTTCAGAATAGTAATGCATGCGATATTAAAATTGTACAATTGGATTTTAAAGTTATCGAATTGTATTGCCAAAACAGCAAATTACAAAATTATCAAATACGAGATGACGCTTTTTCCAGAGGCACCAGTTTGCAAACTTTAGACCTCAGTAAAAATCAACTGACCGTTTTAAATAAAAAGTGGTTCGAGAAACTCACCATTCTACAAAATCTATTTCTTCAACAAAACTTATTCACGAAGGTACCAGCGGAGGTTTTTCATTATAACGTTCAACTAATAACGATAAACCTAAATAATAATGCAATTAAAGATTTCCAATTCAATTTATCATCACTGGAGTACCTCACCGACCTGGGTGTGAAAGAGAACGTATTAAAGACGTTGCAAAAACAGTATTTTTTTTTTGGATCAAAAAATCGGACAAGAACATTAAATATTAAGGCTTCAAACAATCTATTAGTATGCGATTGTAAACATGCGTGGATTAGGACTACCGTTAAAAGGTATTACAACATTAAATTCAAATTTATGGACGACACTTGTAAACAAAAACCTTTTAAGGATATGAAGATGAGTTGTTTATTTACGAATAATCACTGTTCTCAATATAATGGAAACATCAAGATATGGTACGATAACTGTTTGAATGGTTAGTATATATTATAGTCATACCATTATGTTATACTAATAAACAATATATTTTATATATTTTATATTTTATAAGTATTGACCTAGAATATATATAGAATATTTAGTTGGCTATATATAAGGTATACGCGCGTATGGACTATAGCTTACCAATATGCATAGACATGTATAGCTTGGGTGATATATATAACCATAAAAACAATTATTCAATATGAATAATGTATACATATATATATATATATATATATATATATATATATAAATATATTACATTATATTAAAAATGTGTAATACAAAATATTTATTTTTTTGAGTAAATCAAATTTCAAAAAAAATCAAAACTACTCTACCTACCTCGAACAAATATAATTTTTTAATATTTCACTTTTGTAATACATTATTTTACAATTAAATTGTTATGCATTTTTACTATCGTTTATATATATATTATTATATATTTTAACATTGTATTATTTATGTAATCTTGACATGTTAATTATAATCCTAATAAATAGTTAATATTTAATATGCATATACATATTAACGAGAAATAGTTTAAGAATATGTTTTCTTCGATATAAGCAAAATAAATAATTTGATATTTTTTTTGTAAATATTTTTTTTACTTTTACTCCCGTGACTCTTTAATCGTAGGGGGAATTATCCTGTTTTTCGCAACAATAAGTCGTCTCCATCTATCCCGGTCTTCAGCTTTTCTCAATAACTCGTGTAGTGGTTTTCAGTCCATTTATTTATATTCTGGCTCTAGGCCTTCCTCTTATGGGCTTTACTTTCGAATGCTTTATCTTTTTTTCCTCTTTCTTTTTTAAAGTCCATGTTTCGCATCCATATAATAATATGGATAATATTAGTGACTTGTACAAATTATACTAATTGGGAAATCTAATATTCTTGCTGAGCCATATCGTATCTAGTCTGACCATCACTGTAGTGGCTTATTCTAGTCGAATACGAAGTTCGATTTCTGATGAACCAGCATATTTTAGAGTTGAACCGATATATTTGAAATGTTTACATCTTCGAGATGAGTGCCGTCCATATAAATATTTGCAAGATCATCGATGTTGACGCTATTCAACATAATTTTGCTTTTTCTTTACTTAGGATTACTTCCTGCGATTAGATCAATGTTATCTGAAAATCTTAAATATACAATATCCATAATATATGACAATTGCTGTGGTTTTAATAAGTATATGGTTATATCACATGACTGACTGATTATTCATAATATAGTTATAGGTTATTATCATATAACTATAGTTATAGGTTATTAGGATCAGATTCCTAAAGCATTAATGACCAACTCCGTGTATTTTAAAGATTAGATGTTCACGCGAAGTAACCTGGAAATCGTTAAAAACCCAGTCGACATGCTAATTATACTAATATATATACTTACTTAGTTACTTAGTCCCGTGACGTAGGCATCGTAGGGGGAGAACATGACAATGTTTTTAATAACTTTTTCCATTCATAACGATCTTTTGCAATAACTAAAAGTTGCTGAAGAGGGAGATTAGAGTATTCAAACATATCATTTAACCAATTTTTCTGTGGTCTTCCTCTTTTTCTATTACTTTCGATATAGCCTTGCAGAATTGTTTTGGACATTGAATCGTATCGAGTTATATGTCTGAATTTTGTCATTTTCCTTCGCATGATTATATCAAGAAGAGATACATACGAGCCGATTTTCTCATTTATTAAATTATTGACCAATATATTCGTATTTCTTTCTTTATAGCTTATATTCATAAGACGCCTGTGAGCTTTTGACTTAAAACCTCTGATCATCTTATTTGATTCTTCTAGCAGATTCCATGTTTCACAGCCATAAAGCAATGTTGACAGAACTAATAAGTTGTATAATCTAAATTTTAGTTTGAATTCGATTTCTCCGCTAAGCCAGATCTTTTCCAATTTTACTAGTGCTGAAACTGCCGTAGCTAATTTTATACGAATTTCAATTTTTGAGTTGCCGGAATTCGTAAGCATTGCTCCGAGGAATTTAAAATGTTCCACATTTTCAATCTGTTTATCGTACATATAAATCATTGGTGTTGGACCTTCTCCATTGACAATAATTTTGCATTTATCATGATTCATTTCCATGCCGTATGCTGTCAATGTTTTTATAGTACATCAGTTATAGTCTGTAGTTCACTTTCGGAACCTGCTATAAGATAAATATCGTCTGCAAAGCTCAGGTTATTGAATCGTCTGCCTCCTATAGATATACTAGATGGTTGGTTTGTTAAAGAGTCCAGCATTATTTTTTCCAGGAATATATTTAACAGAACAGGTGATAATAAGCACCCTTGCCTCACACCTAATGTTGTATTAAACTTTGTTCCAATATTATTATTTATCAGTATGCTGCTTTTAGAAGAATTATAGAGTGGTTTTATATATTGAATTATATCATTGCATATTCCAAAAAAATACATCACGTGTCATAAACTCTATTTCCATACTCTATCAAAGGATTTCTTGTAGTCAATGACATTATGATAAACTTGACGTTGTTGATTGATGTGTTTTTCCATTATTAGTCTGCAGCTAAGAATTTGTTCAGTTGTGCTTCAATTTTTTCTAAAACGGCTTGTTCTTCCGCTAGAATATTTTCGGCTTGTGGAATTAATCTGTTCAAGATAATTCTCAGGAGAATGTTGCTTGTATGGTTGATAATAATTATAGTACGATAGTTTGAGCATTTTTTTAGATCTCCTTTCTTTGGAATAGGGATAATTAGATAGTTTTACAATAAAATCTGGCCACTGGTTGGTAGACCATACTTTCTGACAAAGCTTTGTGATTATATCATTTAACGCTTCACCTCCTCCTTTTAATAGCTCACTTGGTACATTGTCAATTCCTGGTGACTTGCCATTTTTTAGACTTTTTATGGCGTGGATCACTTCTGACTTCAGTATTTGTAGTAGCTGTTCATCATCTTGACGGCTATTATCTGTTTCTACTTTGGCTCGGTCGGTTTTTATTGGGTAGTTATATAAATCTTTGCAATATTCTGTCCATCTATCCAATTATGCAGTATCATCTTCTAATAGTATGCCGTTAGCATCTTCAATATTTGATATTTTCCTATGTGTTGGATTAGTGATTGCTTTTATAGTATTATAAGCTCTCTTGCTAATAATACCTCTTTTTAATTCATAATCACTTTGATTACATTGTGATTTCAGCCATTCATATTTTTTATCTTTCATGCTTCTTCTTATAAGATTGTGCACTATTCTGTATTCCTCGGCATGCTTGCTACTCTTATGATTTGTTGCTTTCAAGCTTCGTCTTTAATCACATAATTCCAGAATCTCATCCGTTATCCATGGTTGTTTTCTCAATCTGTATTTTCCTAGAATATTTTGTGCTGTATCTATTATTGACTTTGAGATTTGTATATAAGCATTATCAGTAGATAATTCATCTATATTAATATTTTTCAGTTTAGCTTCTAATTCATCTTTATATGCATTGCTTGTATGTGTGTTGTTCAGTTTTTCAAGGTCAAACCGTATTCTATTGCTTTTCTTCATATTTTATGAACGTGATTTCAGTCTCATATTACAAAGAACCAGATCGTGGTCACTATTTATTACAGCACCAGGATATGATCCTGTTGATGATTTGTGTATACTTGATTTGAACCTCTAAGAGTTAGAATAAAATCTATTTGATTGTGTGTGACCATTTGGAGAGTGCCAAGTAGCATTTCTTGAGTCTTTTTGTGGATTGAGAGTATTAGCAAGTGTAAAAGTATGCGTAGTAGCAAATTCGAGAAGTCTAATGCCTCTTGAATTAGTCTTACTAAAAGCAAATTTACCTACCTTATTATTCCATTCTTTGTTAGAATTGCCTACTATTGAATTCCAATCACTTTGTATAATTAAAATATATTTTTTATTTGTTTCCGTCATTGTTTTTTCTATCTCTTCATAGAAAATTTCAATATCTTCGTCATAGTAATCACTTGTAGGCGCGTATATCTGAATGATAGTCATATTTACTGGCTGTACAGCTAGTCTTATTAATATAATTCGGCTAGAGATTATTTTGTAGTTTAGGATAGTTGAGGTGAGTTCTTTTCGTAATATAAAAGCTATTCCCTGTTGGTGGTATTTTTCTTGTTCGCTATAGATAATCTTATGGCCTTCCTCAGTTATTAATTCACTACAGTTTTTCCATCTTGTCTCCGCAAGACCAATAATGTCCCATCGGTATCTATCTAGTTTACCTGCTCCTCTGAGTGTTCGTACTTCCATGTACCTATTGTAGTTATATTCGTTGGTAATTATAATGTTCTTTTAGTTATCATTATTTTCTGTGAGTGTGTTGATAATATTTCTTTAGTTCCAGTAGCTAACTTAGCACATCCATCCTGGCTATTACCGATGGAATGCGCGGACGTTGTTATTCCGTGACACGTCTGATCCGGCATTGAAATATTATTTTTTGTCGTGTCATATTTCAGTAGGCTTAATGAGTCTGGTGTCGCCTGTCTCCTCTCCAGACTTTTCTCGTCATTTGTTTTAGCCCATTTGCTGAAGTGGTTACATGGGGTGGCACGAGGAGCCAACAAAGAAGATTGAGAGAGAAGCGTGTACATTTTATATCTAACCCATCTTATAAAGGATGACAGCAGTAGGAAGATAATGTGAAATACAGCACTTACCTCCCATAACTATATATAGTTATCATATCAACCACTAGATGGATACACATGTAGTATTATAATTTATATTTATTATTAATAATTCATAAGGTAATTAATCTAATTATCAAATTAATTTATTTTTGATATTATAATACATATATATATGAATTATATTTAAAAACATATATTTTCAAATTACGAAAATTACGAAACACATTGAAATTGTACGTATTGAAAGTTTACATGTAAATAACAATGACTGAATCGATTTACTTTTGACCTATACAAATTCTGTAAAAAAATTATGAATTCACTTTTAATATCTCCAAATAATATTTTTGCGGAACACTTACTTTACGATATATATATATATCGAATTTATATATATATATATACAGTAAAACCTCTCTATAAGAAACCTCTTTATAAGAAAAACCTCTTTATAAGAAAATTGTTTACACATTTGGTTGGAATTCAACCTTTTCCACATTAAAAAACCTCTTTATAAGAAAATATTATAAGAAAAATATAAGAAAAACCTCTTTATAAGAAAATTATTGTATACAAAATATAAAAAATAATTATATATAAATAGAAGTATAATATATTGATAACAATTATAGAAATGAATTATTATATAAGATATTTTTTTTCTCTACAAATATTTTATATTACATAAATAGCTTGAAATGAATTAAAATGAATTAATAAATGTTATTTTTATCATTGAATTTATTAAAATTAATTAATAAATATTATTGTATATTCATAAATTTATTAAAATAAATTAATGATGTTATTTCCTTAAATTTATTGATGATACAATTTAATATATTATAAAATTATTTATTAAATATATAATAGATTATTATACTAAGCATACAATTATATCTAGCGAATAACAATTCATGAAAATATTATGACTCTATTAATCTGTTATCTAAACATTGTACAGATACAATAATTTAAAGCAAACAATTATTAAAAACTATTTTAAATAAATCATATTTCTAGACTATTCTTTTGATTAATACTTTTAAATACATATAAATAAATAAATATACTATATATATATATAACCTATAGGTTATATAATGCATTTTCAATTATAAATGAATTCTTAAAATCAATGGAAAAGTAAAAACCTCTTTATAAGAAAACCTCTCTATAAGAAAAAAAGTACTGAAAAAAAATAGTTTCTTATAGAGAGGTTTTACTGTATATCTTAATTTAAGATTATATTAATATAATCCTAATAAGGGTATATTTTTTTTAATTTAAATATAAATATATATGAAATCCAAAAGTAGATTTAGTTCTCCTATCCGTCGCATTTGAGCTAGTGTCATTTTTATTTCAATAATTCGGTTGAGTGAACCCTCTTTGATTGTATCAAACGCTTTACGATGCTTCGTAAAATCTTTGATTGTAGACATAGTTTAGTCTAGCTTTAGTTTAGAATTGTAATTAATCTAAATGTGCATATTAACGGTGGTCAAAGTTTAAGTTTACTACCATCATTACCATACCTACCATACCTACCATACATAACATACCTACCATCATTACCATACCTACCATACCTACCATACCTAAAATACCTACCATCATTACCATACCTACCATACCTACCATACCTAACATACCTACCATCATTACCATACCTAACATACCTACCATCATTACCATACCTAACATACCTAACATACCTACCTATATATTACCAATAAATATAATTATTTTTAAACTTAAATCTTACAACATTTTAGTGATAATTCATTATAATAAACTCGAATATACTCGAGTATATACTCGAGTTTATTATAATTACCTGTTACCCAATATGTTTAGGCAATTCCATCAACTTCTTTATGGAAGTTTTCGGACGTGCTTTTCAATGTATGTATTGATAAAAAGGTATGTTTTGAGCTTTGACTTGAAATTACAGTTGATTCAGTTGATCGGATATGGTGAGGAAGATCATTCCAGATTTTTGGAGAATGGATGGAGAAATATTTATGTTGGGCAGATGTTAAATATGATAGAACGGGAGTTTTTAATTTAAATTTGTTTATTTGTCTTTGTTCGTAAATAGTTATGTTGGGAGTTAGTAAGTTGGCGAGATAGTCAGGTGTGTTATAGTGAGTAACTAAATATATGGTGAGTGAAATCTTATAAATTATACGGGATTTTATTGGCAGCCAATGTAATTTGGTTCTTAGAGGAGATATATGTTGTCTGGAATGTTTAGCAATGGTGAATATAAATCTGATGGATGAGTGGAAGGTGATGGAGTTTAATTATTATATATTGTGAGGAGGCATAAATAAAGGGATTACAATAATCAAGGCGGGTAGAATGAGGGATTTAGCGAGAAGTTTTATAGTATTAAAATTAATGAAGGGTCTTATTATTCGTAAGTTGTGTAGTATGTAGTTAATTGACTATGATAGTTATTTAGTCTGAATGTGAAATTTTAGTGTTGGGTCGATTAATATACCAAGATTTGTTACTTTATTAGCATAAGAAATACTCAAATTGTTAATGGTAATTTATGGTGGAAGGAATATAGTAGTAGATGTTTTAAGACATTTTAGTGATAATGAGTTGTTGGTGAGCCAATTATGTATATCAGTAATGCAGTAGTTAAGTACATATGTCATTTTCATTGGTCTATAAATCTACAGTGTAATTGTATGTCATCAGCATACGAGTGATAGTCTATAGTGGGTATTTTTCATTCATTTTAAATAAGGGAAGTAGATATATATTGGACAGGAGTGGACCAAGGAAAGATACTTGAGGTACTCCATGAGTAACTTTACGAGGTTTAGAGATTAGTGAATTTATGCTAATTTGGTTAAAACGATCAGTTAGGTATGAGATAAACCAATCGAGTGCAGTACCAGAGATTCCGCTAAGGTTAGTCGATTTATAAGTACATTGTAGTCAATGGTATCGAAGGCAGCTGATAAATCAAGGAGAATGACCATTGAACCATGGCGAGATGCAGAAAGGTGAATGTGATTAAGAATATGTATAATTTCAGTTTCAGTACTTTTGTGCTTATTATAGGCATTGTGGTATAGGTCTAATATGTGATTGTCATGGAGATAAGATATAATACGCATATATACCTTTACAATTATTTAAACCAAGCCTAAAGTAGGCCTAAGGTAGACCTAAAGTATATTATAACTTTAGTAATTCCTATATTAAAGTATACATTAAATTAAATAAGAGGTAGCTATTGTAAATATAATTTTATTATGAAATCATTAAAGTATTAATAGAATAAACTATTAGATAAACTTTTATCATTTCCTCTATACAAATCAACTATTGTGTTTCTTACTTTTAATAATGTCACCTTAAATAATGAGCACTGCTCATTGATTAGTGTTGTGGCAAGACCTACTAGACAACCTAGACGTTGTATGAGGGGTAGTTGTGGAGCAGTGACTTTTGTTTCCTCTGAGAGGTCATAATCATTAGCCATGTCAGTGTAGCTTGTCCAATATAACGTATCAATGTAGCTTGTCAACGGGCTTGTCATTTAGTGGCAGCGGTAAAAAAGTTCTTTATTGGGCCTACAAAGACAGCAATATCATCCAGTTTACCTACTACATATTTGTAAGATATAGGATTGATATAAGCTACTGCTAAATTACAGTGTAGAATGAGACGGTGTATCGGGTAATGCGAATATCTCGTTAATACGCAAATTAATAACAAACCACACGTATATGAAATCTTTCAGTAACCATTTTAATAATAAATAAGTATAATATATTTTTGTATAATAAATTATTATTTATAAAATATTAGATTATCTAATTTAGTATTTTATTAAAAAAAATTGCAAACTTTAACTTTGACAAACTATCAATTATATAATAACGACAATTTGGAATGTATCAATACCTCATATAACCTCAAGGTTATGGGAGGTTATAGGAGGTATAAGTTTACATTAACTACTTGTTTATATATTAATACAAAATATAATATATTATATATAGGTATATAACAAAGATTTTTCTAAGGTTGCTTCGCAAAATCTTTATATATAATTCAATTTCTTTACTATTAACGGGAAGCTACCCGCTATTAACAATTCCTTTCTATTACATTAGGATATCATATTATGAAATAAACTCTTCCTTTTATCTCTCACTAATGTAGAGTAGTTACTAGCAGGATATAGTTACTATAATAGTAGCACATCTATATAATATATCATATACACAACCTCATATAGTAATATATAACTATACATACTACTACCATTACTAATACACAGTAGTAAAGCCTATACCTATACATATACCTCAACATATAAGCTATACTACTATGTAGTGTACCAATACATATACCTATTTACAACTATACTTATACCTATTTACTACTATACTTATAACTACATAGAAAGGCATACAAAGACCATACAGAACAAGACGCTCGTGATAATGTCAGTAGTGGTGACTTGTATGACGGTGATCGTATTCTTGTTGATAATGTGGAAAATTGGAAACATGAAATACTCCGTGGCTTTTATAAAAAATAAAAAACACGATAACATCAAAAACTCTGATAACGAATCAGATGATATTTTTAAACAAATCGCAAATTGTATCGGTATTTGAGAGTGTATTCGTATTTAAAATTAATTATTAATAAGCGCTAGAAAATAAATTGACAAATAAAATTGTTTTATATAATTTCCTTTTGTATAACATATAACAGGTAAACAATGATCTTATGTGAAATATATATTAAATATACAATTTTAGAGCAAGTACTAAATGCTTTGATCTTACCATATATAATATTATGAAAATATTCTACATTATATTAATAATTATATTATAATAAATATATATATATTCTAAACATTCGACTAGTGTAATTTTTATTTATAATATGATACACAATTTATATCTAATTCTTTGATCTAATTCATTAAAATATAAATAAATTTCATATAAAATATCATGTTATTAATAATATTATTTCTGTTAGTAAATTGTTATTTTCTTATATTAATAATAGAGAAACTAATATTAAATGATAATATAGTTTTGAAATTAATATACCTATCAATAATTTTATTTTTATTATTAATATTGATACTAATTTTAAATGATATAATATTGAAATTAATATATTTATAAATAATTTTATATACATATTCAAATAAACCAAAAAAAAACCAAACATATTGTATCAAAAAAACCGAACAACCCTGATTCTTACTGTATAGAATTGAACCGTGTTGAACTAAATAGACGACATAAACAAACTAATAGATTTTTATCAATTGTATTACTATCAATTCCACCATTTATTTTTATAAAATATAAATTATTAAGTTCAAAGTTCATCACTGATTTATATAGTATATAGGGTATATAGATAATGCTACAAGATAGGAACTTAGATCCAATCCAAGAACTTAGATAAAGTTTTCATTTATAAATTAATGTAATGTCACTTCGAAGTCGCTCTCATATTAATGCATCCATGGTTTTAATGAGATCCGATCATTATTTTATACACAAAAAAATAATATCACTTCAAAATAAAAAAACCGTATCCTACTACCTATGTGTGATATAATGTGTGCTATAATGACGCCTTAGTCAACTCAGCTATCCACGAAATTAGCATTACTATAACTTTACTTGGATATTTGTTTATGTATAATATAATATATGTAACTATGATTTGAATAGGTGTATAGCTAATATAACGTGTTAAGTCATACTTATAGTAACGATATGGTGGGGCTGAATATTGAAATAACTGAGAAATGGGCAAGTCTTAATCGATTGACTCCTCTGAAGTCATAAGCATTAGAAATAGAAATTGCTGTAGTGTGAATTCATCTAGAGAGATAGAGAGAGATGAGATGTCTATAAATAGATAAATGTATCCAATTAGAGGTCATTGTGTATGAGATAAATTCTTAAAAAGTTATTTAATGAATTTAACAACATTTATTTTAGGTTATACTGTATTCTGTATTATCAAACATATAAATACCACATTATTAATATATCATTCAATTGAATACATATAATATTCATTGATGGAATTATTTAATTTGCCATTGCTAGCAGATCACTATATAAAGTATTTATAAATTCCACATTATATATATATATATATATATTAGTGTTGCAACCTGACTTCGGACTGATACATTTGTTTTTCGGACTCGGACTGATACCTGTTTTTTTTTTTAAATCGGACTGATACTGATACACCTAAAATTATGTATGAATCGGACTGATACACTAAAAGTATTAGTAAGAATCGGACTGATACTATTTTCATGTTATGTGATACTATATGTGAGCTCAAAAAATGAGTTAGAAAATATATAAATTCAAATAATAAAAAAAATATTTAAAATCCAATTTAGCCAATGGAAATGTAGTTAACTTAGGGTGTGTTTTTGGTCAACCACAGGTGTAACAACCACAGGTGTAACAACCACAGGTGTAACAAGCACAGGTGTAACAACCACAGGTGTAACAAGCACAGGTGTAACAACCACAGGTGTAACAACCACAGGTGTAACAACCACAGGTGTACGAGAAATTCGTATTCACTGCATGTAAAAATCCAACTGTTACAAAACACGTCTGGTTGTGCTATTTATTCGTACCACAGCACTTGCCATCTGCGCCACACTAGTGTATCATAGATCCAGAGAGAACTTTCTCTAGCTCTATGCTTTGAACGCACGCATAATAAGCTCCGCCCATGAAATGAATCATAAAATACGTCACAATTGTGATGTTATTGCTATTTTTAGATATGAGCGAATTTATTTATCAAAAATTAAATTGAAGTTATGTATGTGAGCGTGTATGTATGCGTGTATGCGTGTATGCGTGTATGTATGTATGTATGTATGTATGTATGTATGTATGTATGTATGTATGTATGTATGTATGTATGTATGTATGTATACATCATATATATATATATAATAATAATATATATATATAAATATATTATTATTATATATATAATATAATAATAATATAATATAATATATATATATATATGATACTGGTACTTTTATTTTTTAAATTGAACGAATATATATATATATATATATAGTTTTCGAATAGTAATTATATACACTTCGAAAGTTTCAAATAGTATTATTTTTGTTAAATTAAGTATTCAAAGTTTTCAAATAGTAATATATATAATATATAATATAATAATATAAATATATATATGATTATATATATACATATAATTATATATATATATATATATATATATATATATATATATATATATATATATATATATATATATACAATATATATATATATATATATATAATTATATATATATATATATATATATATATATATATATATATATATATATAATAATATAAATATATATATGATTATATATATACATATAATTATATATATATATATATATATATATATATATATATATATATATATATATATATATATATA
>OZ025241.1:46724294-46981794 GCA_964019155.1 Osedax fenrisi | reverse complement strand
AGATGATATTAATGTAGCCGTAATGATTTAATGATTAGATATTGTATACAGTAATAATGACGGCTACAAGCCTATTGTTTAATGTAATAGTGATAATATAATCTAGAGCAGTGGTTCCCAACCTATGGGTCATGACCAGGTGAGTTAAATTCAGCCTTTTCATCTAAAGGCCGAATATTGCCAAATATAAGGATTTTGAAAGGCCGAAAATAAGCTAATTTTTAATTAAATTCTGCCTTTTTAAAAAATAGTATTTATACTATCTTAAATCATTAACATTTAAAAAAAAATACTTAATAGTTATATGTATATTATATGTAAATACTACTATAAGTAAAATAAAATATTGATACAATATTAGCAATGTAAGTAAGTAAATTCGTAATTATTAATTATTACATTATATTAAAATGTCTGCAAATCAAACATTAAATATTGTTTATATAAAGCATTGTTTTCTTATACAATTAAAAATTGCACAAAAAAGACAAACAGTTTTTAATTTATCACATCAAGTTGAATATGAACTTAAGATTACGGAACAGTGTGCTATTACTCAAAAAATCATTTCAGTTAAATGTAAATTTTGTGATGTTTATGGAAGAGAAGTTAAACCAGGTTAATAGTGCATTTATTTAACATTTAAATATTCAAAATATAAATTTAAATAATTACATTTTTATTTTTTTTAATTCTTAGAATAACAAATAAAGAATTAATAGTTTATTAGATGCATCTTCTCGTATATATATATATATATATATATATATATATTATATAATATAAATATTATAATAATATCATATATTAAATATGTTGGATCGAGTGAACATTGTGATCGATGGATTTATCTACAGATATAATAATTATTTTGTATACAAAATAAATTATATATGTATATACTAATATGTATACTATATATAGTATATTATAATATATTATATTAATATTGGGTTGCCTTAGTATTAAATATGATTATAAGAATTTATTTAATTTCATTAACGGACTGCTATGTAGGAACTATATATCCAGGAACTTCATCCGTTGAATCAGATTTTGCATTAGTAAAGTCGATAAAATGAATTATATACTTATCTTTCAAACATTGCACTTGTAGGATGTATACACTCAAAAAAATTTAATTAATTAATACAAATAAAAATATTTGTATATAATTTTTATAAAAATATAATAAATTTATTATTTACTTGTACCTCATTATTGATATAAATACTATATTGATACAAATATATTTGTTGATACTAAAATGATTGTAATGCCATGCTATATAATTTCATATTAAGTATATATAGAGATAACTATATTGATCAAATATAGAAAGGCCGAATTTAAGCCGAATATAAGGTTTTCAAAAGGCCGAAAATAAGCTAAATTCGGCCTTTTTCCTTAAATTAGGTAAAGACCGAATTTAACTCACCCTGGTCATGACCCAAACTTTGGTCATTTGGTTTTTTGTTTGGGTCATGAGCCAATTATAATTTAAAAATTTGTAATCTAAAAATTTTAATTTAATAAAATGCTCCAATATTATAATTTAATACAAATTTAGTTAAAAAATCAAAAATATCAAATTTTTCATTGGGTCATGTTATATTTTGTAATTAAGAATGATCAAAAAAAAAGGTCATGATGAAAAAAGGCATAGTATTTATAAATTGTACTAACATTTAATAATAAAGTAAATTAATCGTTTACATTCATCACAAGATAAGGTACATAAGATAAGGTACACAAGATAAGGTAACAATATCAATGTGACTCTGGTAATAATACTATGATTGTTTACAAAGAGTCTGGTTACTAATCAGATGTGTAAGTGTTATATAATATTAACACATTGACAGATAGCTCATACCATGGTAGAGGTCATAGACACATATATCTAGAATCTATATAAATATAATATTTCATATAAATATTAAATAAATGTAATATATACGCTTATATAAATAATAGGCAGAGTGCCGGGGGGGGGTATTAGTATTCTATAGAGGGGGTGACGTGACTAACCCCATTAACGAACACGTAACCCCTATCTCTTAGCCCCTTAATATCGAGGACATCGTACGGGTAGGTCTTGTTCAATGTCGTCGAGTACAGGATGAAACCATAGTTCTGCGTGTATAAGTGCATACGTGTATATGTTGTTGTTGTTGTTGTTGTTGTGTTGTTGTTGTGTTGTTGTTGTTGTGTTGTTGTTGTGTTGTTGTTGTTGTTGTAAGTATTTACTTAGACACATCATTGATGTAATGTTTGAATAATATCTATGTCACAAACATATATAAATAGCTAATAAAGATGTTATATGATAATATATAGTTCAAATATACATAATAATAATGTGAAATAATTTCGATCGATAAGACATTTTTTAATTTCTATATAAAGGTAAGATGTGATGATAGTTTTTTGGCGGATTGATGACAAGGAACTACATTTTTCTCATGAATTTGATGCAATTGGAAATTGTGTAGACTGATTTAATAGAATTGGTATTTCGTAAATATCTAGCGTTTATTTTAAGTTGTATTTTGTTTCGGAAATTATATAGTAAGTTATAAGTAATAGTCTTTGAAATTATTGTAAATAATTTTTAGTTGATCTAGTCTTCAGTATTAGGCTTGTTAAGTTTGTTACATAAGTCAGTAATTCTAGTTATGTATTCTTCTGTAGTCAGTATATAATTCTAATTGAACGGATAATTATTTTGTATAGTTTGCCTGTTTTTAAGATCCTGATTATAATGAGTTACAGTATTGTAGTCTTGATAGTATGAGAGTCTGAGTCAATAGTTTTACAGTAGTTCTATTTAAGTAAGGGCATATTTTGTTAATGTTAAAATCTAATCACTAGTTTTATTACATGTGAAGGCTGTGTATGTATGGATGGATGGGTGTTCACATGGTAATGGCTGGTTGTCTATTAAAGTAATAGGGAGGTGACCAGTAGCTAAATGTTGTCCACATTGTAGTGTTGTAAATAAGGTTTCATTTCAACAATATCGTGTAATTAAATCATAAGAAATGTGACTGCGATTGTTTTCAAGATCACAAATGAATAATGCAGTTAACAATATAGTGCATGGATTAAATCATTATTTACTAAATGCATGTGTACTCGAGCTAGTGATCTGTATCATAGCTATAGTGAACCTGTCCTATCTGTTCCATTGACAGTATGTGTTCATTCAGAACAGGGTATTCTCCTATGACGTGCATAAACTGCATGACGGTTCCATACTGCAATAGAGATATAGTGAGAGAGAGAGAGAGAGAGAGAGAGAGAGAGAGAGAGAGAGAGAGAGAGAGAGAGAGAGATAGAGAGAGAGATTGAGAAAGAGAGAGTGTGTCATGTAGAGTCAAGTATATCATGTAGAGCTATCAACATTAAGCTATCTCGAAGCTGATTCTAGTTAACATTAATGATGTTAACGTTAGAAGCGTGGATTTTAACATTTACAACTTTGATATTAATATTATAATAATAAATACACAATTTATAAAAGAATCTATTAATAAATAATTAGGCTATTATTATAACGAAATGGTATATAATCCATAATATACCTAAATTGTAGATATTTTGTAAACAATGATAATGAATTTGATATTTTAAATTGTAATAAATTAATATATAGGTATAAATTTGGTATAAGATAGGTATAAATATAGGACTTATTTTATTATTGAATTTATTATTAAATATATGTAATTAATAATAATACTAAGCATTAGCTATATTATATTAGGATTAAATAATATATTTATTTTCATTATATAATACAAACGTATTCCATGGTTAAAGTGTCAGTTGATAATCTAGGCGATTTATGAGGTATTACATTTCTAATTTCAAAATTCTTGGATTTTGATTTCTTATTCTGCAAATATAAATCAAATAAATAACGTACAATATATGTGTAATAATTAACAAAATTATAAAATAATTGATAATCTTATTCTTCGATCCCCATTAAATAATGCTGAATAATGATAACACCAGCAGCTTAACACCAATAAAGTAATACGATATACTGCATGTTCTAGGCATCATGCTGGTAGAATAAAGAAGAATTAAAGCAGGCTTCTGTGGCATCGCAAAAAGCAAACGAGGATAGCTTACCTTCACCGATTTGCCCTTCAAGTCACCTTGAAACTCTATAATATATAATAGGAATATAGATATATATTGATTGAATGTTTATTTAGACACTTAAATAAATCATAAATGATTTCTCAAAAGTGTATATAATAGAATACAAATAATAAAATTAGGTATAACAATAAATACCATTAATAATAATAAAATAAAATAGAATAAGCCGCACGGAAATTAATAAATAAAATAATAATGACAAACAATATTAGTAATTATATATATATATATATATATAGATTATCATGATTGTTAAAAGAAAATATAATTTTATTTATTTCATACATATTTATTATATAATAGTATTCTGAAATTATTGATTATTAAGGTGATGTCGCACTGTAGAAATATTGCAACTTTTGGGTTTTTCTGATATTTTTTTACGAATTAAAATTAAGTTATATATTATTGATGTTGTGAGAAAGTTTGTAATCAAAATATTCTAATAGTACTCTAAATGAGATATTTTTTATAGATAGGTAAAAACTAAAATCAATAATAATTATAAAGTATTAAATAATTAACTGTATTATATATTTATAAATATTATATTTTATATAATTGTATATAGATGTTTATATTTATATAATAAAATTATATAAACATATATATTTATGCTATCTATTATGAAATAAATAGAATTATAAATATTATATGATTACACAAAATAATGTATTTATTTTAAAATACATTAATCTCTGAATCACTCTCATAATTATTCCACTTGTATCAGAGATCATAATTTATAAGATATACTAATAATGTTTTGATATATAAAGAAAATATAGAGCTATTTAAAGGATGGCGAAACATATAAATATTTACATGGTGAAGATAGGAAGTTATTTTTTACTAAAAGTATAACTTCTGATATTAATAAGAGAATGACTAAATTTGTATATGTCTTATTAATTATATTTAGATCTATATATATATTTATAAATATATATATATATATATATATATATATATATATATATATATATATATATATATATATATATATATATATATATATATTAAATAATAGAAGTATATGATTTCTATATACTTTTCCCTTAATTTATATACTTGTATTCTAATATATAATATATATAAATGTAAATAATTATGTATTCTTATTTGGATACATTTTTAGAAAAAATAAAAATTAATAATAAAATAATATACTCATTAATATAAAATAATATTATATTTTATAAAATTATCTCATTTGATAATATAGGTAAATATTTCGTTTATGTAGGAAAAGAATGTTGTCAATATTTAAAATTGTAGGACTGAATATATTTATTGTAGTATTAAATAATCCCTATATATTAACATTAAAATGTATTAAACTATCGTGTATTGCGAAATCACCTTAAAAATCTTTAAAAATAATCAAAATAATGCATTTTATGAAATAAATTAATTTTGTATTAATATAACTTTACTTATGTTTATATTAATAACTTTGATTTATAAATTTATTATATATTTATTAAAAATATTAATATGTATATTATTTATATACAGCTGACAACAATTGAAAATATCAATCTTATTATGAAACCATTTAGGAGAAATCAGAACGCAAAATCTATTCAAATTTATTTATGTATTTTATAGTACAAAAAAAAAACTTCTAATTAATAATAATAATAATTATTATTATATAAAAATATATATATATATATATAATCACATCAATATTAGTATACATTGAATAATGTAATTATAACAGCTTATATATTCAATATTTTCTTTTTGCAACTGATATAAATCTTTAACTTGAATTTTGTCAAAATAATGTTTTTGAAAACTAAAATCATATCTTGTTGTAAAGATATCATTAATAGGCATGATACATTTCAAAATAATTAATCTAAGATTAATTTAATTACCAAATTTGAATAACCATTTATTGTAAAGTTTTAAATATTAATATAAATATTAAAAAAACTATTCAAATGTATTCTTTAGGTGAATATTATTATAGAATACCATAATCCTTTATTTAGATTTAAAAATATAAGGATTGTATTACAATATTACCTTTATTTAAGATAAAATTTCAGAAACCATAGATCTCCTTAAATATTATTATAAATATTAAAAAAACTATTAAAATGTATTCTTTAGGTGAATATTATTATAGAATACCATAATCCATTATTTAGATTTAAAAATATAAGGATTGTATTACAATATTACCTTTATTTAAGATAAAATTTCAGAAACCATAGATCTCCTTAAATATTATTATTATTGGTGGTGATCATTAATAACTGATAGAAATATATTTGAAGAACTAATGGAGAGAGAGAGAGGAATAATTAAGAGAAGGTAAGAGAGATAACTAAGATACCAATAGAGGAGATAATACTAGAGATAACAGATAAGAGCTGAGAGAGACTACACACTAACGGAGAGAAGGAGATCGCGGATCTGTAGGTACTTAGGAGTGAGGTCTCCGGATTCAGAGATGGGGGCGTCGTAATCGTAGCTAGTCACGCAGATAACCCCTCCGTCCTCGCAACCTAGGGGTTAAAGGTCATCAGGTGTATCCATGTCGGCGGCTTGTAAGGGAATAGCGTTGAGAGTATGGTCATAGTTATCTACGCATAACTACTAATGATGATATTAATAGTTATTATTATTAAATGGAATCAATTGGTAACTAACCATATATTATTATACATTATTTATTTGATCAATTAATCTATCATCAAATATAATAGATAGTCGATACTATGTAATAATTAAAATTACTATATTGTAGTCAAGATTACAAATAATTAAAAATCTGCGGTAATTAAAATATCTTTATATTCTATTATTAAACTATTTTTTTTTAAATACAATTTAAATTATATTTAATAATGGATAAGTTTAAGTCATATATGAAATATAATAGATAATGAAAGATACAAATCTAAATATTTATCAATTTGAAATAAAAGATACTTTAAAATATGTTTACTTTTATTAGGAATATATATTTTAATATTCAATTAAAGATAATATATATATATATATATATTAAATTTTACAAACTACTTTTTTAGAGCTAAATAATTATTATATTTATTTTAAGTAATAAGTAAAGTTGATGAATGATTTTTAGTCACCCATTGTTCCTATAATGTACCTTCAAATAAGAATACTGGTTTTCATAATTTAAAATGGTAAATATATGTTATATACCAAACATAGTAGTATATAACATGAGTAAATATATATATATATATATATATATATACTTTATTGTCACATTTATTTTAATCAATATCTAATATATTTGAATCCAAATAGTTATGTTATATATTAGTTTTATATAAGATTTATATTTAATTTAAACGTGTGATCGATATTACTGTAGTTATCGCAGTCAAGTATCCTATAAGTACCCTATAAGACAATGTCTAACTAACTAATACACACACATAGAGTAGACGTTATTGTTACTATATTCTGTAATACAGGCAGCACTTACCGTTCATGTAGCCAAAGTTAGTACCTCCAACAAACATGTATCTGTGAATGAGTCGTGATACATGAGTCATAGACTATTACTACGACAGGGCTGACGAATACACTAACGTTCAACTATAAATTATAAGTAGATGCCGATAATAATAGTTCTGGTTACACAGATATAGGCGAGTGTGTACGTAAGACACTCGCAGTGATAACATTGCAGTGATACACATACCTACATCATCTCTGTGTGTTTATCTTATGTGTGTTAGGCACGCGTTTATGATAATAACAAATGTGATGAACACAATTTATACAGAATACCAATACAAAGTAATTATATTAACCATATTATATATGAAATATACGATATAATATATGGTATATATATATATTATCTTTATCATACTATTATCTGTGTTACGGTGGCTCGCGTTGATAGTAGAGGGCACCCCCCGCTAAACAAACAAGCGATGACTGTAAGATAACTGAACCACTCATGCACGAACATATTGAAACTTGCCCCCATATCGAGCATCTCTTTCATGGTGGAGATGATGTCTGTGGTGGAGACATTGGCATGCTTACCTCCCCACACGTCCAACCAACCAGCGTAGAACTCAGAGTTTATCTGCATGTGTTTGTGTGAGTGTGTGTGTGTGGGACAATGTGTGTGTACGATTTATATCTAGGTTATCTGTTTTAACCTATATATTTTTAATTATTTTTGATTCAAATCATATATCATGTGTTATATCATTTATTAATTTATTTATACTTAAATACATATATATATATATATATATATATATAAATATATAAATGCGTGTTCTACTGATGATTGATCTAATTAATAAATATAACATACATGCTTTATTTATTCTTAAATCCATATATTCAAATTTCATATCTTTATAATAGTTTATATTTATTTCGAATCATACTTTTTTTTTGATAATGAATTTAAATTAAAATCCAGTGATTATATATGATACCTGATACCTGATACCATAAAAGTTAGTTTTTAGATTTATTTTATTTAAATTCTAGATGAAAAAGTTAAATTTTACACACTACTTTTTTTAGACTAAATAATTATTATATTTATTTTAAGTAATAAGTAAAGTTGATGAATTTTAGTCATTTTTAGTCATCCATTGTTCCATATAATATACTATCAAACAAGAGTACTGGTTCTCTTAATTTAAAATGGTAAATATAAATTATATACCAAACATATTATATAACACATGAGTATATATATACACGAGTATATAAATTTTATATAAATATGATTTGAATCAAAAAATAATTAAAAATATATAGGTTTAAACCGAGAGTAAAAATAATGTATTTTTGTTATAATTATACATATACATGTATTCATACCTAACTACACTGATATATGCATACACAACTACACAGACAATAAGGTCTGTCGCTCATCTAACCAGGGGTCCGTAATACTTGTTGTGTTTCTGCATAGGCTCGAATGCCTTCACTACATCATTAGCTGTTGGAGAGGAGGGTTCGTTAATATCATACTAAGCTACACTACATACACACATACACATAGATCTATGTGTGTGTATATATATATGTGTATTATTATGCTTGATAGTCATAAGTATAATACAAATGTTATAAAATATTTATATAAAACATATATGTTATATTTGTGACAATATCATGATCACACCAACAGATGGGACACACAAGTAACAACACTAATCAAGATAAACAGGATAGATAGGATAGATAAGATCTAGAAGATTGGTGATAACATAAAACAACTTCCAATCTCGTGAAGAAAACTTTTCAAACGCATAAAAAATAAAATCCCCGTTATTGAAATCATTGAATTATACCGATGATTTTCTAAAGAAACGTATAACACACACAAAATCGTGTTTTATATTTTGTATACAAAACACCAACAGCGCCACCAATATAGGGTGAATATTCAGAACTATATGTTGTTTATAATGTAAATTTGTATTAAACTATATACTTTTAAAATGTAAAATAATGTGTTTTAAATTATTATATGATGAAAATTAAGTGTTCATTACTAATATATAACAAATCAATAGGACATTTTGGTTTTAAATTCTATAAATATATATGTGGCGAGTAAAAGCTAATTTATATTGCATGTAATTTAATATAGTATTGAAAACATTGTTGTACAGACACTGCTCCAAATCTAAATATATTTCAGTGATTTAGATACTGCTGATAGCAGTGGGGCACCTGAATATTCATCTTTGCGTAGATAGGGAGTGTTATATCTTTGATTCACAAAATCTTTAATTACACACTAAATGAAAATTATAACTAGCTTATACTTTTTATTTTATTCATATCAAGCTAATTAGATAAAAGTTATTGGTAAGATATATTGGTAAGAGATGTTGGTAAATGATACTAATAATATATATTAATATTTTAATAAAAAAACATAGATAAATGACATAGATAAATGATAATAAGAGATATTGGTAAGAAATAGATAAGAGAAATTAATAAGATACATAGATAATAAAAATGCATTGATATATAAGAGAAATAGATAAGAGACAAAGATAAGATAACGCACATAGATAACACTCACACCCTCACACCCTATCGCGACTAACTGACACCGAAGTCAACGGTACTGAAGACGTTATCGATAGCACCACACTTAAGATACCCCTCACTGTTACCATCAGTAGTAAACAGAAGTACCTCGCCCCCTAGGTGATTAGTAAGCAGGTCTCGCGTCTCTTGCATGTACTGACGGTCGCACGCTCCAAAACTACCGTATTCGTTCTCAACCTGTCAATCAAACGAATATTAGAGGTAGTAGGGGGCGGGGCTTAACTCTCGCAGCGCTCGCTCGGAATCTATGTACAATGATAACGGAATAATGATTCATGAGCTAAAACTGTCTCTACTCGTGTATCTGAGAGCAATACTATTGGCTGTTCATACCTTCCGTAAAATTTTCTCGGTGTAAAAGTTTTACTATAGGAAATTTGCCTTGTGAAAGTAGTTTTTAGTGCAAATTTCCTATGGTATACATATGCACGGCAAACATTTGCAGATAGTGATAACACCCTAGGTTGTAGTGTCACATGAATGCTATTGTTACTACTAATGATAAAGCTTGATTATGAAATGTGGCTGTATGACAACTACTACCGGTGTTTATGTGTAAAATAATAATAATAATAATAAGACGATTTATTTAAACACTCATTAAATAACAACAAAGATTGTTCTGATAAGTGTGAGAAAAGAAGATGATTATAAACATAAACATATAGTAAAAAAATATAGTAAATAAAAAAACATAAACAATAATGTAATATAAGTTATAAAAAATATTATAATTATATATTAAACAATCAAGTATCAATTCGTTGATAATATATATGATTTCAATACATTCTTAAACTTATGTGTAGAATGTATTGATCTGATATGGAGAGGAATAGAATTCCATAACGTTGGTGAACTACACGAGAAAGCACGATTGCTTGTTCGAATCAACTTGGATTTATGATAGACGAGTACAAGTTTATCATTCGATGACCTAAGTCGAGTAGATGGAGTATTATATTTTAGTGTAGCATGCAAATAACGTGGCATTTTATTGACCAATGTTTTATGGATAATACACAGTATTCTATATATAGATTTCTGTTGAATATTAAATATTCTACAATCAACCATTCTCTTTGATACACTAGTATAATCAGATAATCGTTGTCTGTATATTATCCTTGTGCTCATTCTGATTACTCTCGATATATTCATCATCAGATTATTGGGTAAACCGTGATAAATAGATGAGCAATAATCAAAACGAGACATTACTAATGATGTTATCAACATTAACGTTATATCTTTTGATATGAATTTTCTAGCTCTACGAATATTGTAGAGGTCATAGTTAGACTTACGACATACTTCAACTATATGTGACTTAAAAGTTAAATTCCTATCAAATATGACACCTAAATATGTAATTTTATCACTAGGAATAATAATGGTATCATCAATAGATACAGTCGGGAATTGGTAGCCAGTAGGAATATTCAGTAGCTCAGATTTAGAAGTATTTAATAATAAATTATTAGTTGTAAGCCAATGATGAATTGCGTTACTACAGCGCGTAAGTACATTTGAGTTTTTAGAAGAAAAACGTGAGAGTGGAACATACAGCAGTATATCATCTGCATATAGATGGTATTTTATTTCTGGGAATGTACATATAATATCAGATAAAGGTTTAATATAAATTAAAAATAGAATTGGCCCAAGAACAGAACCTTGGGGTACACCAGTTGTTAACATACGTGTTGATGATATAGAGTTATTTGTTTTAACTGAAAAAGTTCTATCTTTAAGGTATGACATGAAACAATCTAATGCTGAGTTACATACTCCTATATTAATTAGCCTATTTTTCATGATAGTGTGATCTAATGTATCAAATGCAGCAGAGAGATCTAACATTAACATTTGTACCGGATAGTTATCATCGAGCATTAACATTACGTTATCTAATACATTTATTATAGCTGTTTCTGTACTATGAAATGGTCTATAAGCACTTTGATAGATGTCTAGTAAATCATTGGTTTCTATATAATTAATGAGTTGTTGATAAACAACTTTCTCTAGTAATTTTGCTATAATAGTAAGTTGCGATATAGGTCTGTAGTTGCTTAATATATTATAATCAATATTGTGTTTTTTTATAATAGGAGAAATTATAGCATGCTTTAGGTCAGGGTGAACAAAACTATTATTAAGAGATGAACTAATAATATCACATATATAACTAGACAAAGTAGTAGCTAATACCTTCATAAGTATGAGAGGAATAGGGTCATTAGGAGAAGAGGTTTTCAGACATTGTAATAATCTTGCAATCTTACTAGTAGAAGGAGAAATAAATATAGACAAGGAGCAGAGTGTGTAGTGCTATTACCACTGTTGAACCATTATTTCATGTGTAACATGTTACAGATAATGATGATGCATGGTCAATAGGTACATATTATAAGATTTTAGAACCCTTAGCTCATACGAAATATAACGTATTATATAAAGATGTTATTGAGTTTCTATTGGATAACAGCACTCGTGATATCTGCGTATAAGACAATCATTCTTATGCTGTAATACGTGTCATGTGATATACCATTATGTAATACATGTCATGTGATCAATTATCTATAATATTATAAAAACAAACAACATAAATAATAATTTTAAAATACATACCTAAGCATAATTTATAAATATCAACGTGTTGAAGATAATGATACATGGCAAACAATGTAACATTGATAAGAAGTAAATCTCTCTCTAAATTTCGAGTTAAAAAGCACGCATTAAAAACTACTTATATTGCACATTGTATATTATAAAACTAGTTAGTATACAAGTACATTTAGTGCAATGATATCAGTGCTGTATTCTAACTATAGAATAATGTTCGTATTCAATATGACTTAGTGTTTAGACATTATTGTTTACATATTCAATCATATCGGTTTATACATTTGAAAACAAATATATAATTTATATATTTGTGTATATAGACATAATAAAAACTGTTTTAAAATATGGCTTGCAGAATTCTCAATGTATATCAACATAGTTATTAAAACTTATTTTAATTTATTAAAATTAACTCATCTATATTGCATTAGTAGCTTTCATAAATTGTAAAATAGCACTGTATTTTACAACTAAATATATAAATATATATATATTTGTAGATGGTGAATTTGCTAATGGTTGATTGATAAACAAGTAGTAATTTCTATTTGCGTATACATTATAAATGTACTTCATATACCTCTCCATTATGAAATCTAATAAAATAAATCAACCCAAATAAGTTTGAAGCATTATTCGTAAGCTGTTCATGTTCTGTCCTAGATATCATTAACTAGCAACGTAAACCCCACTCTCGTATATTATAGGGTAATATAAGACATATATGTTATTAATTTGATTTGTATATTCAAATGTTAGACATTAATCTGTTAGGTAAATAGTAGATATATGTATTTTTGATAATATATAATAATTATATAAATAAACTTCAGAATTATTAAATTTAATATTATGTATTATATATTATAAATATATTATTTTCCATATAAACTAATATATTATATTTTTAATATTTACATATACTGAATTCTATTAAAACATAAATAAGATGGTCTGATTAATAGTGTTTATTACATATTTTATAATCATTGAAATTTGATAATTTATAAATTAAAAAATATATTAATTGAATGAATTTAAACATAATAATTTTAATAACAAACAACATTATTATTTAGTGGTATAAATATATATATTAAATATATTTCATTATAAATATTAATATTAAAATAAACTTTAATCACAAAATTATAAATTTTAGTATTACTTTTATTTACATATATATTTATAATATATTTAATATATAAAATATATAGATATGAAATGACTATATTAATTAAGAGTAAACTAATTGTTATTATATAATAGATTGTAATACATGTGTTATGTACAATAAATAGTATTGTATATCGAAGACCGGACAACTGCTTACGAATATTATTATAGAAACTATTATTTAACTAATCTAGGTTTTTATAATAATTTATTTTGGATCAGGAGTACAATGTTATTTCCGAATAAATATAAATACTATTGTTGTTGTAATCAATCACTGAAATAGCACAATACACCACTGAAGTGTATAGTGTAGCCTACACAGAATGTAACGGTAGTTACCATAGCTGTAGAGCAGACTAGCTTGGGTTATACGCTGACCAACGCGATAACATTTACAGACAACAACAACAGACAGTATGAGGCTATATTATGTTCAAGCCCTTTTAATGGAGGATAAATAATTTACTATTATATACTATATTATATACTATAAAACTAATAGAAAACATACAACAATTCTTCTAATAAATATAATTATTATTATTATTATGTAAGGATCAACTGTTAACCACTATGTTGGGACAACCATTAACATACAACAGAGGTTACCCTAGCAGTAGGGTTACTTAGGGCATACTAGCATGGGTTACGTAACATGATTACATGTAAGGATGAACTGGTAACCTGAACCATGATGATAGGACCACCATTAACGTATAGCAGAGGTTTCATCTTGGGAAGCAGAATGTCAAACCATCTCTTAACTAGGCCAAAGTATTCTGTAAGATAGGTTGATAGAGTTAAATCAGGTGAATTTATATTATCTTAGATATTATATAATATAAAGTATAATTTTGAAATATTTAATAAAACCAAAGAATGATTTTGATAAAAATTACTAATTCAATAGATAGCAGATCAGATATTCCTAATCCTATATAATATATATATAATAGTGATAATTTACTTAAGAAATGATATTATATATTTATTGAAAATATTTATATAAAATAAAGATGACAAAATAGAATTTTTTTGTAAACAAATTTTTGAAATTTTATTAATATAATTCTATAATCTATATTCTATGTTGTTATTTATTCTAATAATATAAATGTAGTATACATTTACTGACAAAATTGCGGATTTTAAATATATTTTAAAAAGATAATAAATTAATCCTTTCTAAAATAATATAAACATTAGATATTTAGAATTTGTAACGTTTTATTTATTAATCATACACTGCGTTAATTAGCATACATACGTGTGTGTGAGAAGCTGATTTAATGTTTAGTTTAAACAGTTTAATTATTCGTATATTTTAATGATATTAATCAAATAACATTAATTGTAAAAAATAACAATCGTGAATAATCATGCTAAAGTCATGCTTACAAATCAGCCAGGTAATACATGATCTATGTATGCTTATATCTATAATAATTAAATGTAAATATGCTAATCGTTATTTCATCAATAGAGAGCTATGTAATGGATTGTGTAAACAAAATATTATGAACCAGGGCACTAGGATAAAAAGCATTAATAAAAATGGGTGGCATCATGTGCTATAGTGACTCATGCTTTAATGATGTAATCTTATTTCTAAATATAGTCTAAGAATAACAGAATTATTCTATAGTATTCCTCGCTGATTCTATATATCATAATGTACTACTTATATTTATCATTGTATAATCTATCATCTAAGGTTTATCTACCACCGAGGTATACAAATATTATCTTGGATTTATATAACATCTAAAGTATACAAATATTATCATAGATATATAACTAACCATAGTTCATATATTTAATTCACTAATTTCAAAAAAGATGGTATTCAATCAGATATATATGTTCCTATTTTCATTAATAAGAAAATATAATAACGCTACTAACATGATAACAAAATAATAATGTTAAGATATATTATAATATAATATATCCATGATATTTATATAAATATCATAGAAATTAAATAATTACAATTACACATATATAATGAGTTCTATGTTCATTGATATTACGTACTGGCTATGACATAACACGTATGACATCACAATATTTACAGTTGCCGTGAAAGGAGTTCACTCTGGTAAGCGAGAAGTTAGTCGGAGTATTATCATTGTGAAGTGTTGATAACCGAGGTAATGAACTAACTATGAGGTGCAACTTGAAATATTGTTGTGTATTGTTATGTATCTTTTAAATATATGAATATAACTAGAAAATAATCTACAATAGAATAATAATATGACGTAATGTATTAATAATAATTATAATAATGATAATGAAGTAACAGATAGTGATGATGATGTAATAGATAGTTATGATGATGTAATAGATAGTGATGATGATGTAATAGATAGTTATGATATAAGATCTAGTGATGATGTAAAAGTAACTTTTATCGCTGGTCCTGATTGCTAAATCTGCATGATCCTTCAGTATCCAGGCGGGCAAACCTCCCTGTGTGTGAGCGGGGTCAATAGGTTACAGGTAACCATGGTAACAGTGTTGTCAGTTGTAGCATGATATACAGCATTATATATCAAAGTATATCACAATATACTATAGTATATCATGATTTGACACAATATACTATAGTATACCACAATATACTATAGTATATCATGGTATAACACAATATACTATAGTATATTACAGTATAACATAGTATACTACAGTATTGAAATCACTTGTATATATTCCTACATTATATAGAATAAAAATGTTTAGAATATATTAAGAACTTATAAGTTATATATAAATATGATATAGAGATAGGATAATAGTATCACTAACTGGAAGGTTATACCAAAGCCCAAGATACACGGTCGCCTATTAAGCCTATGTAAATAGTAGTATGTCATCCAGCACATTGTTAGGGGAACATGGGTATTTAATTATATCACAGATAATAATAATATGTTAATATCTTTGGTAAATAGAAACAAGATCAAATTAATTTTAAAATCATTTGATTATTTTATATATTTATTACAATAGGAATATCAAATATATGCATGCATTTATTAATATTATTTAGAAGTATGTGTACTATTAATTTAGTAAACATTTAATAAGCATATTTTTTGTTATGATACATTCTATTTTTCATATTAATTATAAAAATTCATAACAAAATAAATTTAAGCAATAATATTATTATGTATTGCGAGTGTTTATTACGTAGTATAACGATATACTTACGTATAAATATCAATATAATATAAATATCAAATGAATATAATCATTTATTAATAATAATAATATTAATATTATTTAGAAATATGTGCATTATTAATTTAGTAAATATTTAATAAGCATATATCTTGTTATAATAAATTATATTTTTCATAATATTATTGATATTTAATTTAAATATAAAATATAATACTCAAGCCCTTTGGTATTATCAATAATATCGTATCTTAAGTTTATTAGCATGCATAGTACTATAATTATCAAATGAATATAATGTGTTAATACTAATATCAAGTCATATTTTATGTTATAATTATATTATTAATTCAAAGTCAATATTAATAATTAAATTCAAATTCTAAGTCTCTTGAATATAATTATTATAAATACATATTATTATAATATTAATAATTATAGGATAATATGATTTAGTATATAAATCATTATTACATTGTTAAATAATGTTCAATCATTCTAGATAAATAATTATTTATATATATATATATATATATATATATATGTATACATAAAAGTTATATATATATAACTTTTGTATATATATTAATAAATAAACAAAATAAGTAGTTAACCTATTTATATTATTATATTTATTGAAATATTAAAATTTTCTAATTACATGTATAGGTAAATATTCACACACTCTCTCTTACTTTCTCATTCTCACTATCACACTATCTCTCTCACTCTCTCACACATATGCACTCTCTCACTCACACTCTCTCCCTCTCATTCTCTCACTCCTTCTATCTCTCAATCTCCCTCTCACTCACTATCACTTTCACTCTCTCTCACTCTTAATATATCTCTCCCTCTCTCACTCAAACTCACTCTCATTATCTCACTCCCTCTCCCACTCTCTCTCTCTCTCTACCTCTCCCTCACTCTTACAATCACTCTCTCCCTCACTTACTCTCACTCACTCATACTCTCCCTCATTTACTCTTTCTCACTCTCTAACTATCACACTCACTCACTCTACTTACCTCTCCCTCACTCTTACTCTCACACTCACTCACTCACTTACTCTTACACTCATTTACTCTTACTCACTCTTACACTCACTCACTCTCATTCTCTAACTATCACACTCACTCACTCACTCTCTATCCTCTCCCCCACCATCCCCTCCATCTCAATATTTATATATCAAAAAGTACTAAAGGTGCAAAGTATATTGATATTATAAAGCCTAGATATTAGAATATTTCTATAGGAATTTGATATTTGAAAAGCCATTTTAATTTGATATAAGCAATTATTAAATATGGAAAGAACTTTTATATTGGTAAAGATTTGATATTAAAAACTCATATTGGCTTTTATATTAGTATAACATTAGTATTAGGATTACTATAATTCTACATACAACAACTTTTGATAGATGTATAGATTTACTATTAGCAGAGAACGTTACTATTTTTTTAGATTTACTTCGTAGGAGCTCTGATGATTTCCTCACAATATTTTCCCCTTCTTCTTGTGCCATTTACAGTAGCTTGAAATATTAATTTCGACATCAAATTAGTGTTGCGATATACATGTTCATACCACAGTAACTTCTTTGTTGCTATAAACATTATTATATATTAATATATATATATATATATATATATATATATAATATTAAAATATACCTTTTTTTATATAATGTTGTGCTATTAAATTAATATCATATATATATATATATATATATATATATATATATATATATATATATATATATTAATGTATATTACATAAATGTTTTATATAATATATTTATTTATTTATATATATATATATATATATATAATAATAATTAAGTTTAATGATATAATTTAATTAAAAATAAACTAAATGTTATATATAAATATATATATATTTAAATGTATATTACATATATTATAATATATATATATATATATATATATATATATATATATATATATATATATATATATATATATATATATATATATATATATATATATATATAATTTACCTACATTACATATTACATTTTTATAAAATACATTAGGTTTATTGTTTACCTATTCATTGATTTGTATATATATATATATATTGTATATATATATAATTTTATCACATTTTTGCTCATAACTTTTGTTTTAATAAAAATTAATAAAAACTAAAATATGAACATTATAATAGAATTTAATAAGCTTTCCAATTATACTAATTTTATTATAATTACATCAATATAAAATATCGCATTATTGTAGATATTATCAAAACCCGCTTTGCTATTAGTTGATCATAATAAAAAATGCCCTTATCTAATATTTCATAAATCATATAATTTGTTATACTTATGCATATAATTATATAAATATATAATTATATATATATTATTATATATATATTCATAAAAATATACTAACAATTTATATAAATCGTGTTGTATTTGAATGTTTAATTTGAAAATATTTTTCAAATAATATTAAAATATTTAGGATATAATACACTATTTTACGTATTTAACATTATACAAATCTAAAAGTAATTATTGTATCTATTAAATATTAAAAATATTCAACCTTACATTTATTAACTTTGTCTCGAGGTTCAGTAATTATATGTTAAAATTGATATTATATGAAAAATTAAAATAATTTACATGTAAACTAATACAAATATTATATTTCTGACCAATTGACGATGGGCGTGTCTTAAATAAATCATTGAACCGTGAAAAAAAAATTTGACATATATTGATTGACCGTGTATCTTGGGCTTTGGTTATACCATTATACATACATCTAGTATTTATTCTAGTAGTAGCTCTAGTAGTAAATATAGTAGTAGCTCTAGTAGTAGCTCTAGTAGTACCTCAAGTAGTAACTATAGTAGTACCTCTAGTAAAATTCAATAACTCACGATTATAATAAACTAGATACAAGTTGAGATATGATTTAGATGTTGTATGTGATAGTTCACTATATAGATGTTGCTACTATTTCATCACATTGCGATTATTGTAATATTTACAGTCTACATGTATCATAAGCCTATATGTAAATAGTAATTATCATTATAATATATATATATATATATATATACATTTAATATAACATTATTATGTAATTGGTTAATGGTTACATAATACTAGTGAAATGTTACGACGCTAGTGGTATTGGAGATTGAATGTATCGTAACCATGACAGTTGTCCACGTTAATAATGTGTACGTATTCTAGTGCATTTAGTTATGTAACCTACGTCTACCCTGTCACCTAGCAACCTAGACAGCTTTGACCTTCTCCGGTCTCAGGAGCATCGAGGCTACGACCAGTGTTGGAGAAGTACTATATTTAATCCTTACTTGCATTAGATCTCCATATACTATATACATATGCATCGCATTTGAGTTTTATATAACGATTAATGGTATTTAAATAATTTCAGCCGTATTTATTTAAACACTTACACTTTAATCTTAAACACTTTTGTTTGGGGTATATGGCTCAGAGGGACAACCAAAAGCTAGTAAGTCGAATGTCTCGAGTTCGACTCCAGGCAATTCTTGTTTTATATTGTGTTTATCAAGAACTTAATAAACGATAAATCAAAACACAAGAAAAATATGTTACTATTTGTATTGTATTGTCTAGGCCCCCCACAGTTATTTATAACATGTATAAGTCTATAACTTCTTGAGGGGTCCATTTGTATCCACTATTTGTATTGTATTCAATATATATATATGAGATTTCAATAAATAAATATTATAGTATAAATCAAATAGTACGCTATATAATACCACCGCCAGCACCACACTACACACAGATGAAACACTCACGTATTCCCATTCAGCGCAGACGTAGGGGCCAGGTCGCAGGATTACGAGCAGTTCGAGGCTGTGCGCGATCTTTATGAACTTTACGAGGTCGGCTCCTCCTTCAAAGTCGTAGGTCAGAGGTGAGGGTTCGTGTAGGTTCCACATCACGTACCTGGCGAAACGGCAGATAGATGAGTTAAGATAGTAAATTAAGTGAATAATTGGGTGTGGTTTTAATTAATTATATATTAATTATATATTGATTATATAGTAAAATGATTATTTCGTTTTTTATTTCATAATTAATAATATTTATTAAACAATACAGCATATGAACTATCTTTGTTATTAATAATAAATAACTGTATAATTATATTGAATACATATTATATATAGATATATATATATACTTGTATACATAATTGATAGTAAACAGTATGTATATGAAGACGTAGATATGAAGAAGTAATACTAGGCATGTGGCTATACTTGGTGATGGTGATGAAAGTGGAAGTAGGATTTAGTTGTTACTAGAGGGTTAATAGTGAACACAGACAAACATATAGATACAGTAGTACTGTCGTGTACACACCACTTTTCACACACGCACACACATGTATGCACACAGTGTGTACAGTATGCACACACACACACACTCTTATACACAACGATATACATCACTTGCGCACACACACACACACACTATTATACACACTTACACATACTTATACACGGATGTAAATATACATGTACACGCACTATTACACACATACCCTTACACATACCCTTACATACACTATTATACATACTATTACATATATTATAACAAACACGCTTACACACACTTATACACACTCATATACACATTTATACACACACAGCCTTACTCATACAAGCCTTACACACAAACTCACACACATACACAAATATACCATTATATATGAATACTTTGCTGTACAAACACTTGCACGGCGTCCAGGCCCGCGTATTTCATCTTCTGAAGCCGATCGAACCAGTAGGCCGGTGGGATTCGGGCGTAATGTATACTGCCGGATACGTAGCTATAACTCTCATCATCTTTGTACAGATATTTACCATCGATATAGAAGTTCCTGCCCGGTTTACCATCAAGTGACTAATCGCCGGGGGGAGTTGAGACATTATTTATTTTTCTTAAATATATTTTATTTTTTTACTATTAATCTACAAATTTTCAAGAATAGATAAAATAGATAAACCGGTAGTTGTTAATGTAATATTTATGTAATCTGCATTTCTTATATGATGAGTATTCTTTAAAAGCAACGATAACACATCTGATCTGTTGATAAGCAATAATAACCTCATTATGGTTTGTACTCTACTGTGCTGTTGTTGTTGTTGTTGTTGAAGGTATTTATTTAGATACATCATTAATAATAATAATTCTATAATGTATGATTATTAAATAATATTTATCACATATAGATACAAATAGCGAATAAAGATATTATATTATATATAATAGTATATAATCATTAGCATCGCAATAATCATGATGAGAAACAATGTTGGGCAATAAGAAGTTTTTTTAATTTCTTCTTAAAGGTTATATCTTTACTTAGAAACATCTTTGATAATATATTATATTTTTCAAATATATATATATTGAATATATAAATGTTAACATATAATTATTGTAATTATATTATATATATTAATTATAATAGATTATGTAACATTATGAGGAATGTATGCATTAGAGGCAGCAAATATATGTCAAATAGTTTATGCGATGGCGTTTGCGGAGTGGAAACGTCTGCCTCTAGTTTATATTATGTATATAACATAATGTATGTATGTATGTATATATGTGCATGTATGTATGTGAATGTATATGTGTATCAAACAGTGTATGTGATAAAAGTGTAATATGTAATATACTAATTTAACAAATACACAAAACTTAGCTCTGACTCATCGCTGTTCTACATGACCTTGTATTATGACACTTACATATTTAGAGGTGGGCATCACCACTCCAAAAGTCAGTTATTAGTCATATAAATATGGCGCCTCTAGTACATAACAGCCATATTATGAAAATCATCAGTTTATAATATATTGTATTACAGAAGTAGATTATGGTAAAAATCTGCGCAATTTTAAAAAGTAAACTACACACTATACGCTCGCATAATTCTTTATTCAAATTAGTGATTGTATAAATGTATATATAAAAAGTATAAATATATAGTATTCATAATATTATATATTTAATATCATATAATATTATATGAATAACCGTTTACCATTATTGTAACTATACTTATATATCCATACTAATATTTAATATTAATATAATTATTAAATTTATACACTATTACACTTTATATTAATTTAAATAATTTTGATCACTCATTGTCTCATGATTTATAATATGTATTCACGATACATTACCGATATGTATAAATGTGTATAATCTATTAACTTAACATTAAAATATACATATATTTAACATTATTATAATGACTATATAACTTATATAGTATATAAGTATAGTGACTATATAATTATAGTGACTATACTTATAAATTATTTATATATATTTATTAAATGTATATATATATATACCATAAGTTTTATATATGACATAGTTACTAATATTAGTATTTAGTATAATAGTAACATACTTAATATATTAGTAGTATTGTTAGTAACCAGTTTACGTGAGTAGATTATAGTTAATTACATTTAATTAATGTTTAAATATATATGTGGATCATGTGAACAAGTCGCCTATCGCATATTTTTTTTTGGTTTGGTTGGGTTAAGTTTTGATTTTTGATTTATTATAATAGACTATTAAATAGTAATTATGTCATGTATAATTATTATTATACATGATTAAGTTACATATAATATATGATATATGATATATATAATATATAATATATGATATATAATATAATAAATATAATAATTATTATTATAATAATAATTATAATAATTTGCTCCCAACAAGTTGTTTAACAACCGAGCGCAGCTAATAGCTGAGCTACCATAGCTATTATTTTTGCCGATTTTCATGCTGCCCGGTACATAATTATTATGATAATAGTTAAATAAATTAACTTAGTTAGTAACTACTAGTTAAACTAGTATATAACAAAAGTTAGGATACAATAATTGTATTACAGATAGAAAACAGATACGATATATTGTATTAAACAGGACAGAATGTCCTTAATATGAACAATTTTTATATTGTTACAATATATATATACAATAATTGTATTCATAGACTCTATGATAGAGCTAGAGAGACATTTTCTCTCTATCTATGTGATTGTATTTAATATTATATTATTATAATTTCACTAACTAAATATTTGTGTATATCTGAACTGTAATGTACTAGTAATATAGGCACAGTAATTAATATAGCTAGTACCACTATTACTCCTAATACGATGTGTGCAGTCATGTCTAAAAGTTAAATAAAGTCAATTAATAATAAACATAAAATTAAATTTATTTTATTTTATATTATTTCTGTATTCGAACGCCCGCACCCGCACAGTGTGACGCGCACGCCATGCAGCGGTTTAATTAATCATTAATCATATAGCGAATTAATTTAAGAGATAATTAATATTATTTTATACCATAGAGCTAGAGAACAATTTCATTCTAGATCTATGTTTTATACCCACCACCGCATATTATAATTAAACTTAATGTTTCATAATTAAACTTAAGTTTCATTGTTGTAAGCTATAAACAAGGATTTACCAAAGGAAAATCTTTGCTATAAATTATATACATATTTAAACTTTAAATTAAAGCTTCCATACAATTTATGATAAATGTTATGATCAAATCTAGGGATTCGGAAATCCCGCCCATTAAAGGGTTTCACGCCAACTCGAACGCAAATATGAACTCTAATAATTAGAGTAAATGTTTAGATCTAATAATTCGACATTGAAATTTTTCATAGCATATTTGTAAAAATATTGAAAATTAAAATTTAATAAATTTGTATACGATTATATATTAATATTTAATATAACATAATTATTATGTTATATTCATATTCATATTATGATAATATGAATTATAAATATTTGTATTACTAGTAATATTGATTTATCAGATTGTATAGCTACAGATATTTATAAAAGGAATATCGTGATCCCTATAAATAACGAAATAAGTAAATTAAATATATCGAGATTCATAATATATTCAATTTCAATATTGTTTTAAAATAGTAATTAATAAAGTATTAAACACAAATTTCTAGAATATATAAATCACATTAAAAGTTTGATATATAATATTATTATTCGTAAACGAATATATAAAATGTATACCCAGGGGTAAACCAAATTTGAAAATGATTTTCAAAAATTGTGTGGACACATTTTTGCAAACTTGGCACATAATTTTCAGAATTTAATAAATATTTAGTCAACAATTAACACATTTTTCAAATCAAAAATAACTTATTTGGAGAATATAATATAAATAAAAGATATATCGTAAATCTCGAAACAGGCCGCCGATTATTATTATTAGAATATCAGAGTTCAATTTTTATTTTGGGGTTGTGTGATTCCTTTGGTTTGGTTTTATTTTGCTTATTTTTTTAGCTGCATTATATCCCCCAAGTGATCGTATACAATATTGTGTTACTATAAAATATCTTAAAATGCGTTCAGTAGTGCATATTTAACTACTACCCAACTTGAACTTTGACATTATTACAATAACAATTGGCGGCCTGCTTCGAGATAATTCATATATATATATATATATATAAGCCTAGGATAAATATATTAACATCTAAAATAAATATGTTATACTTCATTTAATGAATCAAAAATTAGTTTAACTGAATAAACAGTCGTTTATTAATTGGTGTTTGCAGACCTATCCTATATTATTTGTCATTGAATAACCCTTAATAATGACGTTAAATATAAAATATTTATATATATATATATATATATATAAATAACAATTAATTTCAAGATAGAAACATTTTATATTATGTCATTAATCATAAATAATAAAAAGTACTCTTTTTTTAAATTTAACATTTATCTGCAATAAAATTGATATTTAAAAATGTAATAATTTATTAATAATCTTAATACATTAATTAATTTATATTAATATAGGATTTGCAAACTTTGCGTTTTATTTGCAAATGATTTTCGTAAATTTTCGAAAATCATTTTCATATATTTTCATAAATTATTTTCAAATATTTTACAAACTTTGTGTTTTATTTTCAAAATAAATACAGAAATTTTCAAACTTTTTAAATTATTTACAATAATTTTCAATATTCGTAAATAAATCGCAATCATCTATGAACTTCCGAGATATTTGAGGTTGTCGACTATTTGTAGTGGTTCAAACCAGATAATTATCCTTGATTTTTATTTCTGATTTGAAATGTCCTTCTGAATCTATTATATTCGTATATTTCTCTTTGATCTCCATATTATACTTGTTCGCAGTCTGATCTAATTTACTAATTAAGTTTACGAGTTCTAGTTACGAACCCGCTAATCCGTCGTCTATATCATCTGCAAATCTAGGGGTTTGTGAACTATTTACGCAATAAATATATGATATAATAGCTTTTTAAGGAATATTTTTACGAAATTAATTTAAGTTGAAAATTTGTTCGCTGGTACTTTCTACCAAATCTGAATCTAGCTTGTTCTTCGGTAATAAATTCTTCAGCGTTATATTACAGTATACACAATATTTGTTCAGCATAGTTTTGCTTGAGTGTGAGATAAGACTTACGCTATAGTTTTCATATTTTGTATGACTTTCTCTCTTGTGTAAAGTAATAATTAACGATCTAGTCTATAGTGATGGCCATGGCTTGCAGGTTCCCATCTTCTATATTGTATTACATATTTCTGAGAATAATTAAAGAATCACCTCATGGTTTCAGTAATTGCGCGGATATATTTAGGGAATGTTCTCCTAGTAATCGAATATTATTAACGGCCATTCATACTGTAAGTCATGTTGAAGTAGATTTATTAGCACGTAAGTCGTGTGAAGAGTGGATAGGAGAGATATAATAGTAGTTGGAGATAAAGCAAAAATAGTTAGTGTACAATGGTTGAGATTAGGAAACATAAGTAGAGGAATTTGTATTAAATGAAGGATTAATAGGTAGTAGAACAATGGTATAGGATTTACCATTCTAGGAAAGATTATTAGGTAGTAGATCGGAAGTAGGATAATTAATATTTCGAAGTATTAATACTAGATTATTAATTAATTAAACTGCAGAATTATGAGAAATATATTGAACATGGAAGAAAATTATACCATAATTTTGTTGACTTCAAAAAGGAATTTGATCGAGTCTGGCATGAAGAATTATGGAAAGTAATGAGACACTTCAATATAGATGAAAATATTATTGTAATAATCCAAAATATTTATAAAAAAAACAAACAGTGCCGTTTTGGTTAATAACAAAACAGTACCTTCTTTAATACGTCGGTAGAAGTATGATAAAGATACCTTTTATCACCAACACTCTTTAATATCTTCCTAGATAAGATCATGCAAGATACGCTATAAGACCATTACAGCACCATAGCCATTGGAGGATATGAACTATGTAATCTAAGATTTGCAGACGACATCGACCTGATGGCAGGATCAAATAAAAAGCTGCAATAACTCACAAACAAACTCTGCAAGTGCTCAGCGACATATGGTATGGAGGTCATCTACGAGAAAAGCAAAATATTGGTCAACGAATTCGAGAATAATGAGACAGATAAAGTGATAACGATAACCATTAACGATGAACCTCTTGAAGTAGTAGATACATTCAAATACTTGGGTGTGACTTTAACGAAAGATGGAAAAAGTGAAATAGAGATTAACATAAAATGGCGATAGCAACCTCTGCATTAGTTCGCTATATGAAAGAGTCGACACATACCACTACAGAGAAAAACACTATTGTCTATACTACTTTATGGCTGCGAAACTTGGACATTAACAGAAAAACTACTAACTTCATGTTAGTCATGTGACATATATGTCAAGTTGAGTATCTCCTATCAACCTTAAAGAGAAGGAAAATGTCATTTTGGTCGCATTATGCGTCCTGAATATAACTGTGATACAAAGTTGCGTTTTTTGGTGAAAGAAGAAGAGGACGTCCCAGAAAAAACTGGATGGATATAGTGAAACATAGGTGAATATGTGACGTACAGAAATGGATCTGACCCAACTACTGAGGCTACACGACACCGTGACGGATGGAGAAGAACTTGTGTTGCAGCGAGTCATATTCCCCCTACGATCAACCATATAAGGGACTAAGTAAGTAAGTAAATCCATGCTTTAAAATATCAAACTTGAAATATTCATAGAAAAAATATTTGAATTATTCATATTTTTTAATAATAAATTTGCAATATATTTTTGGTCATTGGTAATATAATCTAATTCTTTATATTCTTCCAGTGAATCGATTATACCACTATATTGATCTAATGTTGTTTTAATACACGATTTTCTCAGTCCATCTTGTTGGGCATATTGGTTTCAATGTCTTTTCTTTGTTATTATTAGTATTGTATACATTCCGGAATTTTATAGTTTGTTCATATAATAATCCCAAATCATGAACCACTCTCAAGGCTTTACTTATATTTATATTATTATCTAATGAATATGGTATTAAGTTTGTGTGATTAGCTCCACAGTGTGTTTAAAAAACCAATGACTGTCTAGTCACTATTATAGTATTTACACCATTACATTTACCAGACATAGTAGAATCACCTTCATATGACTGTCCTCTTAATTTAGAAATAGGCAAGTTCAGATAAAATTAAATTGTCTATATTTTCCCAAGTTTTAACTACATGTAGCCTCAGTCATAATATATATTCCTATGCATATTTATTTAATTTCTAGTTATGATGTCAAATAACGAACCTCCAAAATGTCCTGCTCAATTACTTCCGTGTATATCTTGAATTCTTGAAGGCCCCTTAGCACACTGAATTGAGAAAGTACAATTAATATATATATCAATAAAATATTTAATAATTCAGTTTTATAACTATAGTTGAATAAATTCATTCTGAATATAGCTAGATAACAATTATCTCTCATAAATAGTATCATATTTCATGGAGGGGGAGGGGGGCAAAAAATAGTTAGCTGCCCTTCCCCATATTGTTGGTAACATTCTTTAGCAAAAATTGTTATTAACAAAGACACTATACTAGATTTAATATATATATATACAATTTATTATAACACATTTCATGTGGGGGGGGGGATATACTTAGCCCCCCTCCCCATATTTTTGAATGGGGGGTTCCGATACCTACCCCTTTTGACGCCCCCATATATATATATATATATATGTGTGTGTGTGTATTTTATAAATATATAAATAGTATATATCTCGTTATTGATCTAGAAGCCAGTTCGCCATTCCGCTAATTATAAATATATAGATAATAATGTACACAACATAGAAATAATAACATTTCATTCCCGTACCGTCGAACTCATCCCTTTATCCCATGTTTAACTACTCACTGTATACTTTATTCATTTTTCTCACGATGATAATTATGATGTCGTAATATCAACAAATTCCTATTTAATTATATGGATAAATTTTACTATATAAATGCTTATATGAATTTCTATATATATCATTTTATTATATATGGTGGAGTCCTTTCTTAACTTATAAGTTCTATAGATGAAGTTTTCATTTATAATCACATGGCTCTAATATTAATGGACATTAATATCCCTTGGAAGCCGCTCTCATATTAAGGCATCCATGGTTTTGACGAGAGCCGATCATTTATTTTTACACAATTATATAAGATCACTTCTAAATATTATGTTAAGACCTATTTTAATGGTCCGGACGAGGCTCGAACCCGTGTCCTACTGCTTGTGTGTCTAACATATTAGCCCACTGAGCCACATAAGCAGTTATATATATATGTGTATAAACCATCGATATAAAGAAAACTTTCTTTATAATGATGGTATAAACAGATTAGTATTACCTACTATATATAGTATAATAGAATCAGTAGTATATTAGGTATACCTAATATTTTACTGATTGTAAATTACTGTCAATCAGTTTTCCTTCACATTTGATAATATTTGTATCATTGAACCATATATATTAAAAGTAGATTGCTATTAGAAATATACTGTTAATGCAAATCCGCAATTGTCATTACATTGATACATATTTTCAATACAAATATATGAATATCACTGAAGTTTGTATAAAATATATCTTTAATAATAATATAACCTATTAATACATGGGTAATATATAGATGGTATCGTCACCCATTATCTAATGTAGTGCACACAGTTACATGTGCAACTGGTTACACTATGAATCATAATTTATGATCACTCCTTAAATGGTGTTATTAGTAATAACTAGTTATGTAAATGATGCTCAAATCTAAAGCATGATGCAGTCTCAGTCTCAGTTACATAAAGTCTCAACATGGCCAGGGCTCATTTTGTTAGATTCTCTGCTCGGCTTGGGCTCGTTTGACTAGTCTCACCTTGGCTCCTTTTTTTTCCGAAAATTTTGAAAATCTCGTCTCGGCATCAATAACCAAAAGTCTCGTCTCTGCATCAAAAAGCTCAATATTATTTATATCGCTAAATGAAATTTACATTATTATTCACTGAATCGCGAAGTCGGATCAGATAATTTTTTTAAATTGATGTAAATGTGAAATATATAAAAATTAGTATTAAAATATAACTTCATAAAAACATCAACACTCATTTATTATTTGTAAAAGTCTCAACTCGGCTCGGGCTCGTTTGGCTAGATTCTCAGTTCGGCTCTGGCTCGTTCTTTTTTCCTGAAAATGAAAGTCTCGGCTCTGTATCAATAACAAAAATTCTCAACTTGACATAATTTACATCACTAGTAATAACCCAGTAAACAAAAATGTAAACATTTTTCGAAAATATTTGTCATTAATTTACGAATATTGAAAATTTACAAAGTTTGCAAATTTTGTTTGAAAATAAAACACGAAGTTTATAAAATATTTGAAAATAATTTACTCAAATAATACGAAAATTATTTTCGAAAATGTTTGTCATTTATTTACGAATATTGAAAATTATGGTAAATAATTTACAAAGATTGTAAAATTTTTGAAAATAAAACACGAAGTTTGCAAATATATGAAAATGATTTGCAAATAAAACGCAAAGTTTGTAATTCTTTTGAAAATAAAACACAAAGTTTGCCTATCCTATATTAATATAAATTAATAAATATATTATAATTATTAAATATTAAAATATTATTTTATTGCAGATAAATATTTAAATTTAAAAAAAAGTCTACCTTCTATTATAAATAGTAATGAAATAAATATAAAATAGATAACATTAATTTTTATTTATATTGATATATATATTTTATCATTATTAATAGTTAATAGTCAATCAAAAATAATGGAGGATAGGTCTGCAAACACCAATTAATGAACCACTGTATATTCATTTAATATTGAATCATTCAATGAAGTAACAAATATATATTTAATATATTTATTCTAAGCTTATATATATAACCATATTTTTTATTTTTATTATATTCTCCAGATCATTTATTTTTGATTTGCAAATGTGTAGATTGTTGACTAAATAATTATTAAATTCTGAAATTTATTTGCGAAGTTTGAAATTATTTCGAAAAATTTACATAAATAATTGAAATTTATTTTCAAAATTTGCAAAAATGTCTCCACTACATTTTCCGAAAATCATTTGAAAATTGAATTACACTGTATATTTATCAAAATATTGTTAACATTCTTCCTAAGTATAATGTATAATACATTATATATATAATACATTGTATATACAAGAATACATAATTATAAATTTATAATTGTATTAATTCTCCTATTCGAAATATCATACTATCTCCTATAAAGTATACTTTATGAATTTCAATTACGACCTTAATATTAATGACATAGATCAATCCTATAGTCTCTTTGTATCATAGATAAACTTCACCTATAGGACATTTTCATATGTACATTACTAATCATATCCGAACATCTAATTTTCATCACTTAATCATCATCTAATATTAATAATAATTCCTCATATATTATTAATTATTTGATTTTCCATTATAAATCTTCTTAATTTAATGTGACTTGTCCTTTGTAAAATATGCATTTTTTAATTACAATGTGTCCAAATCAAATTAAATAAATATACATGAACTATCGATATAAAGAAAGTGGATAAGCAATTAATATCATATAAAAGATAGATACGCGAGTGGCACTTTTATCGATAAATTAACAAAATGGCATCAGTGATTTTGATTGGATATTAGTCATATTATATATGTCTAATATTGAAACGGTAGGCTATATTTTAGTCGAAATAGATTCAAATGACTTCTATCTATATCAATGGATTTAGATTTTAAATATCAATAAAATAGTAGATATATCTTCAATTTAAATACACAAAATTATGAGGAATGTTGATAATGTATTTTACATATATAATTTTATTTTTATATTAGATATTACATTAAAATTGGTAGTAATTAATAATTATCAATATGTATTTATAAATAAATAATATTAATTTAAAATTTAGTAGTAGGCTGCGACAGCAGAGCCTCTATCGCAAAGTGTCATACAATATATTCAATTGCTTATCCACTTTCTCACTATATCGATGACATGAATATGATCTAAAAGTATTATTTTAACTAATTTTATTTAACGAACAATATTAGTAAATAAATATTGAAATTAAAATAATTCTGTACAATTATAATTACATAATAAGTAATGTAGTGATAATTTCAGTGATTTTTATCCTATGTAGTCAAATAATACAGATTATTTACAATACTAGGGGGAGTTTAGGGGGAAATAATATGCTTCGTTGAATAAGATCAAAGAAATATATATGTATAATATGTATATAATAATGTATAATCATATAATTATTCTTGATGTTACTTTTACTTATTTAATTTGAATATTCATTTATTTTTAATTTATAGCTGTAGCTATATATATATATTTTTATATTGTTTATCTATAATTTTAACTAATTTATTTCAATTATATAAATTTCAATAATTGAATGACAAGATTATCTATATGTATGTACCTGTGTATATCTATATATATATATATATATATATATATATATTAAGTTTAAACAAGCCTATACCAGTCGTATATTAAGATCAGCTATAAGATAAATAAATATATATATATTTAATAATATTTTTTAAATAACAATTTATTAATATTATATTTAGATATATTTAATAGTTAATTAAAATAATAATAAATAAATATTTCTCCATTCCATATTCTTCTGTAATAATATTATATAATATATATATATATATACTATATATTATAAGGGTTAGAAAAAATCTTAATTACCTTATAATTATTTTTCATTTATTTTTTGGAATTTTCTGAATATTTCTTTGTTTTAGATAAACAAAAAAGTTCATATATTAAATTTCCTTTATTAGTTTATAGATTTATAATATTACACATTATTGCTCAACCCTGTATATGATATTAAATCTATTTAATATAAATTAATTATAATGTTATTATATTATATATATAGGAAGATGCTACTTCATTAGTAAAATAATGTTAATAATTAATTTAGTTTTGATAAATTATATGATAATTTTTATATAATGCTTTTGAATACATATTTCAAATTGAGATTATTAATATATAGTTTTTGTTAATAAAAAATCATAAAAAATCATTTTTGATAATCTATCAATTGGTCATGCAATATGAATTAGTAATATATCTAACACAATATGCACAAATATACATTAACCAGGGCAAGCAATTGTTCCATATCTTTGGGATCATATTCTATGTAATATATGCATGCATATAAGGTTAACATTGGGAATAACACAAATTTCCACTTTATCACTATAATTACATTTTTTAAGATTTTATAATTTAATAATATGTATTAATTAAAATTTAGGCGAGGAGCATATATATGTATTTAATTAAAAACTATAATTATAATATGTAAACTATATAGTTAATTTATATAAATCTATGGCGGGGAGGTATGGTGTGATAATTATGTTATAATAATATATATTTTTATATAATTATGTAATTCATTCTATAACAAATATATACATTTTAATTAAAAAATCTGTATTTTAAAATTATTTAGGCTATGTTTTCTGAATGATATATAATATATTCTGGCTAATCATGGAATTTAAGGTATTGGAATATCATATTTTAAATATACCAAATTTGAAAATAATTTGCAAAAGTTTTCGAAAATGTTGTTGACATTTTGCTAACTTTACAAATAATTTTCAATTATTTTCACAAATTTTTCGAAAATCATTTACAAACTTCACAAATAATGTTGGCACATCATTTTTAGAATTTAATAAATATTTAGTCAACACAACTCAAAAACATTTACAAATCAAAAATAAATGATCTGCAAAATATAATAAAAACAAAATATATGGTTATATATTTTTAAATATATAAGCCTAGAATAAATATATTAGAATATAAAATAAGTTTTTTTTTTCTTTATTGATTGATTACAAAATTAGTTTAACTGAATAAACAGTGGTTTATTAATTGGTGTTTTCTGACCTATCCTCCATTATTTGTCATTGAATAGACTTCATTGAATCTATTTATGATAGTAACATTTTATATAGTTTATATTGTTTTCGTTATTCATAATAAATAATAGAAAGTAGTCATTAAAAAAAATTTAAACATTTATCTGCTATAAAAATTATATTTTAAATGTAATTAAATCTATTAATATATTAATTAATTTAATATAGGATTTTCTAGATAGTAAGATTTACATACTTTGTGTTTTATTTTCAAAAATGTACAAACATTTCATATTATTTTCATAAAATTTTCGAAAATCATTTTCGTATATTTGCATATATTATTTTCAAATATTTTACAATATTCGTGTTTTATTTTCAAAAAATGTACAAACTATGCATATTATTTTCGTAACTTATTCGAAAACCATTTTTTAACAATATTTTTGTATATTATTTTACAAAATTCTTTTTATTTTCAAAAAATATACAGAAAGTTGCAAACTTTATAAATTATTTACAATAATTTTCAAAATTCGTCAATAAATTACAAACATTTTAGAAATTTTCAATTTCCTCTATACTGCATAATATGTCCTATATTCATGTACATTGCATCATATTTCATTATAAAATTCCATTTCTTCATACCCTTAATCACTATAATCAATACTTGACCTATTTCCAATAATAGAAAGTTTATTAATCATGGTTAACCTATGTTATAATACGTCACATATGTAATTACGCAATTCTTAACAATGTGTTTACATGACTTAGTATTCTTATATATCTTATTATAATCGTGTGTATGCTTTAATAATATTCACCCAAATATCTAAAGAATTCGTAAGATATCTAACTATTATCACATGAACATCCCTTTGGTTTAAATCATATTTATATATTATGCAACCATTAATTCAATAATTATATGAGTCACTTTGTATAAACCAAATTTGAAAATAATTTGCAAAATGTTTCGAAAATATTATGCAAACACATTTTTGCAACCTTTCAAAATTATTTTCGAACATTTTTAGAAAATCATTTGCAATCTTAGTAAATATTTTCAAAATTTAATAGATATTTAGTCAACAATCAACACATTTGCAAATCAAAAATATTTGATCAGAATATTATAAAAACAAAAGATATGGTCATATATTTATATATTCGACTTATTGAAAGCTAAGTTATATCGATATTAGATTTTTGGGAATATTAACTTAATTGGAGCTCCAATATATATTTAAAAAAACATTATATAAGTTAATCGTAGATGTATACAAATTATATTTAATATTTCATATTCTAATAGATTTTCAAATAGTTATTATCTAAAAAAATTAAAATGGTTAAGAGTGTTTTCCAGAATTAATTACAGATTTAAATGTTTAATCCTTCCTATTTATCAACGTTATACTATAGAAGAGTAATACTATCAGAGATAATAATTGGATATTCGAGGCGTTATCTGATAAAACTAGAAGATGGTCAATGTCAACTGCAAATTACAAATATATCTTTCAAGATGTCCGCTGCCTCTATGTGGAATAAGATACCTCTGCTAATAAGAAGTGTTCCTTCCATTTATATCTTCCGCAAAAATACTGAAGAAAATCTTTTATTATAATTATTTTTATTTGATTATACTTTAGAGAATTGTTTCTACTATTATTTAAATCTATAAATACACTTTATTATTATTATATATATATAAGCCTAGAATAAATATATTAGTATATAAAATAAGTATTTTTTTCCTTCATTGATTAATTCTATGAAGGATATTTTTGATTTATATAAATTGATACATAAACATATTTTATATTTAACGTCCTTATTATGGGATATTTATTAAACTGAATTATGGTTTATTAATTGGTGTTTGCATACATATCCTTCGTTATTTTTCATTCAATAGATATCCCTTAATAAGGCTGTTAAATATAAATCTAAAATAAATAATAGAATGTAGACTTTTTTTAAAATGTAAAAATTTATCTACAATAAAAATGATATTCTAAAATGTAATTAAATCTATTTAATTTATATTAATATAGGATTTTATCGATAATAATAAAAATGACAAACTTTGTTTTATTTTCAAAAAATGTACAAACTAAACGTAATATTTGCGTAAACTATTTTTATAATATTTTCATATATTTGAGTAAATTATTTTGCAAACTTTGTTTTTATTTTAAAAACTGCATATATTATTTTCAAATATTTTTCAAACTTCGCGTTTTATTTTCAAAAAATATACAGAAAGTTGCATACTTAGTAAATTATTAAAAAAAAAATTCAAGATTCGTACATAAATTATGAACATTTTCAAATATTTGTTTACCATAATTATCAGCCATAAGAAATTTTCTATTATCTCCACTTTAATATTATTAACATTTTCTTAAAATGTCCTACAATATATATGCAGAATCACAAACTTACCCTAAATTCTAATTAATAACCATCAATTTAGATAAATTCTGTTTTTAAATAATACAATAAATAACTATTCTAAAACTATGACTTACTTACTTGACTTAAATGATTAGCGTCCCTTTGCTTTCCACATGAATACATAGTTGCTGAAGGCATCTCGTCGTTTGGCTCGTCTCTCTATAATTAATAATGGTTCACCGCACTGTTCTCTTATGCCATCAGACAATCTTTTTGGCGGGTTTCCTCTTGGTCTATTTATTTTTAAAATACAGCTTGTTGCTGGCATTTAGTTTTGACGTGTTCCTGACAACATGACCAAACCAGCGAAGTCTTATTTTAAGAACTGTCTTCTATCGCTTCGCTTGTTTAGTTTCTTTCGTATTATTATGTTGCGGAGTCTATAAGTTCTAGTGATCCGGAGTATAGCTCAAAGGCTTTTCATTTCAAACACTAGTATCGCATCAATTTTCTTTCGTCTTGTAGTCCATGACTCTGAATCGTATGTGGCAATCGGCAAAATGAGTGCTCCATAGAGTCTAGTCTTTATTGATACGTCTTTAGATGACCATATTCTTAGTTGTCCGAATGCTTGCGACGCCATTAATATTCGGTGTGAACATCTGAGGAGCAGTCTGGAATAAGACTACCCAGAAATTGTAACTTGGAAACTTTGATAACCACGTTGTTGTCGATTTTAATTACATCTTTGCTATCTGGTGTCATTATTGCATATCTAAGATGATTGATTTTCAAACCCAACTTTTGACAAGTTTGTTCCAATGTAGATAGTTGTAATTCTAAAACTATATTTTATTTCTATTATTATAGGAAATTCCAAATATATCCTTCCATAATATATATTAGTTACAATATTTATCAATTAAATTATATTTATTTATATTATTATTCAAATCATCAAAACAGACTATAAATTTTGCATACAAAAATATATTTCTATAAAATTGTATTCCACTATGAATTCAATGTTCTTGTATTCAATATTGTAACTCACATTTACTGATAAATATTCTCCTCATATATTGTATTACAATTTACTGTCTCCATTTAAACAGTTGATATATCTTACTCATATACTTCACCCATGAACTTAATTTATCCTCCCACTATGTTCTCCGAGGTAAATTAGACCAATTAGGTTTCATCCGACATATCCAACATAGTAACTTTTAAAGCAGTGTCTCCTATAACTACACATCTATCATGATTCATTAATATTCTTAATTATTTGCTATCATAATAGAAATGTATATTCAATTGTTTTCCTTAATTTAACACAGTTACACACAGGAATTATGTGAGACGTCGTCACCTTGTATATTTTTGATTTCAAATTAACACGAGATATTACTTATATTATATATATATATGTGTTTACATAAATAATAGTATTACACTCTAATAATAACATACAAGTTATTATATACAATAGAATTTAATATCGTCAGAGTTGGTTTTTTGATACTCTGAATTGAATTGTATATATTATATTGAGCTAAATTAATTATTGTAGATTTAATAAAATACATTTTAAGCGCTGTTCACATGAGCAATCTATTCCAGAAATGGAATTCTTAAGAATTGCCAAAATATGAGTCTGTATATTTTCTGCGATTATTGATAAATGTTCTAATCCGAATTTATTCTAGTTTTGTGACAATGTATGCAATTGGTAAATAAACGCACGCACAAGTATACTGACGAGTATTAATGCACACGCATTTACATTTCTAGGGATTAACCTATTTATAATCGTTTACGATTATAATTGATTAAAATGATGTTATTTAATCGTTAACGATAGTTTAATTAATAATTATGAATATATATATATATATATTACCACTTAATGATAATATAATAAACTGTATATATAGTTCATCAAATGTATATATTTTTAAGAATTCTACTGAAAAAAATAGATTGCTCATGTGAATACCCTTAAATTGATACGGTTAGGAACTAGAATTCTTAAGAATTACATTGCTGGAATAGATTGCTCTATTCTAGGGCTGGTAAACCCTACATGGTTTAATTTACATGCATTTATAATAACTCTCATATAAGAACTACTGATGTGTAAAATGATACATGGAATATTTCCTAATTGCTTTATATTCTTTTAATGTGAAAAATATTATTATTTATATACTTTGTGATGTTTTGAGAATCCTATTTTGATACATTTCTTAGTATTATATAAATATTTTACAATAAGTATCTTTTTAATACAGGTACATTTAAATCACAAATATATATATATAAAATTGTACATTTATTGAGATATATATTGTGGATTAAATTAAGTTTGGATAAATGATGATTATTATGTAGTATGGATTCTGGCATTACATTTTTTTTATTGTTTGCTAATTTAGCAATAGAATAAATATGAAATTTATCTAGAGGATTACATTATTCTCGACACTAATATTGAAATTAACTAGGATAGGTGAATTAACTAAAAGTTAATGACACTTATATAAAGGAGAAAACTGCTAGATTAATATATATATTTGAATATAAACTACATGTTATAATGAATTATACGACAATGTTTACAATCATTGATTACCAATACTAGGTGAATATTAAATTACAATTAATATATAAAATAGTAATATACAATAGATTAATGACATTTTTTTTTCTTTATAGAATAATTGGTTTTTTATATATATATTTTTTGAATTAAATAAGATTTTTAAGAAATAAGTACATTCTCTGTACCAGTGTAAGTATTATACATTTCAGTTACTATATTGTTAAAATGAAAATGTACTATTATTACAGATTTTAAAGGAATACATCTTATGTTAATACCCATTAGTGAAGTATTACATTATTTATATTTTTTTTCTGTAATAAAAATATATCATTTAATAATAAATATTAAACTATATAATTAATAATGTATTACAAGCAAAAATTCAATATATATAATAGAATATATCAAATAATGTATTTCTACTTGATTATTTCAATAACTTATATAATCATAAGATATACTTTCGACTATATAATTGCTTTAATAAAGTATCAATAGTATTAGAAAAATAATTTGATTACTATCTAAAATATATTTTCCAATTCTAAATATATTTATATTACAACTAGGTATTTAATTACATCACTATATTATTTATTATAAAAAGAATAATGTATGTAATATTATAAATACTATATTAATCTAATTTTAAAGAAACATGAAGAAGAATGAACACACAAATAACACCAACTTTACAAATAATATCAATATAACAGATTTATTAATGGGATCCTATTACTAAAAATATATCAATTTTGTTTATTAATCATTCAGATGTTATCTTTATAGCATGTTAGGCTAGTATATTTTGTATTTATAATGGAGATTCTCATACATATAGGAATGTTCAGCTTGTTTTTTTAATTATTTATATCTGAACAAAATTATTTCTCTATTTCAACATACCATAAGAATAGAAACGCTTTAATTTCAAAATTATGACATTTCTGAATAAATATAATACAAATTAGTAGTGATAATAGCTATTTATATATTAACTATTTACATGTAAATGCTCACTCACAATAGCATTTGTTTAGAATCACCTTAAAATAAACTTACGAAAATAATATATTAAGCCAGGGGTATACAAATATAAGCAAATTTATCTAATATAGAATTAATTATTCAAGAAAAACTCAATTAACATTATATCAATATATTAAATTAGAAATATAGTATTTTAAATACATGAAGAAATATGTATAAACAATTATCTATGTGATTAGTCAATACCTCATAAATATACAGTATATTATATAACACATGTGAAATTAAATATCTGACCTTATACCATATGTTATATGATTCATAAGCATTAAAAATATATACACTATATAGAGTACAGTATTACTCTGTTTTATATCTTTGAAATTAATATAAGAATCCTTATGAAAACAAACAAATTACAAGGGTTATTTTAAATTCAAACCAAATTATCAAAATAATTTTAAATTGTTAAATACTTGAATCACAGACACAAAGAATGGAAATTTATTATAAATTAAAGAAATATTGTAGTTAAAATCACATGTCTAGTAAGCTAAAACAAGTGTGGAAAAGCAAATAATATTTTTCTACCATAGTACACCAATATGCAGACAATAATAAAGGTGATGGTAGTTGAAAGGACATACATTTTTATATAAAAAACATAATAAACAATATTCAATACATATGGATATTTTACTACGTCAGATTATTATACAAATACAAAACTTGTTGATGGTAGACACTGTATATTAATATGACAACAGAACTATCAAATAAATATTTAACAGCTGAATGCTAATATATAGTATAGTACACTTAAATAACGCTTAGATTAAATTATTTATTGATTTTTTTGTTTAATGTGTACTCCAAAATATAGATAGCATCAGTAATGAGCATTCAGTTTTCAAGGATTCTCTTGTCCTTCAATATCTTCTACTTGGGAGTCTTTAGGCTCATTATCTGTTCATATTTACCAGCATAAATACACTATTTTTAAATAATATATAAAACTAACCATCTCCATGCATATCGGAAGTCCACAGGGTTAGGTTATCACGTAATAACTGCATGATTAAAGTGGAATCTTTATAAGACTCTTCACTAAGAGTGTCTAATTCAGCAATTGCATCATCAAAGGCAGCTTTTGCTAATCTGCATGCTCTGTCTGGAGCTGACAGAATCTCGTAGTAGAACACAGAGAAGTTTAGTGCAAGTCCTGTTATAAATATTTATATATATATATCAAAATTTATAAATATGGTATATGTATAAACTGTATACAATTATGTTATTTATATTGTTATATTTAAAAATGTATATATTATCAATATTCGTATAGAACGGTTATAATATTGTAAATAAATAAATATACTTATTAAAACATAGATATAATCTAACCAAGACGAATTGGATGTGTAGGTGGCAATTCTGTCATTGCAATATCGCTAGCGGCTTTGTAGGCGACTAAAGATTGTTCTGCAGCATCTTTTCGGTCATTACCAGTGGCAAATTCAGCGAGGTATCTGTGGTAGTCACCTTTCCTACAAGATTAATTAATTAGTTAGTTACTAAATTATATTAATTACATTATAATTCTAACATCTTGTAGTAAAATACTTTGGATTCTCCACTTACAGCAGCTGGAATCAAGTGTTTGTCCAATACCTCAAGAATATCACGACAAATTTGTTGTAATTCAGTTTCAACCTAATAAAATTTATATTTATATATACAAAATAATATTTAATTTATCTATATTTATCTATTATATAAAAATATATTTGTAAAATTTCTTATATAGCAATAAAATTCATTTAAATCATATATAAAATTGATATAAATCATAGAAATTAAATTTGTTTATTTAAATTAATCTCTTTCTCTATGCCAGTTAGTTCAATAAATATACCTTTTGTCTATACTGTCTAATCATCTCCAATTTATTTTCACTGCCTTTGTTTTGTTCTTTCTGTTCAATACTGCTGATTATCCTCCATGAAGCACGACGGGCACCAATAACATTTTTGTATGCTACTGATAATAGATTCCTTTCTTCTACGGAAAGTTCTACACCCATAGCTGCTACTCTCTTCATGCAGTCAACCATTTCTAATTAAAAATATATATGTATCACTATATATATTTTATTACAGTGAAATATGAATAAAAATTAACAAAATATATTATTATATAATTCTAAATAAAGTAATGTATGTTTTGTTTGATGTTTGATTTTATATATACCACTTTATATACAAATATAAATACAATATATTATATTATAAATATTAGTATATAAATACAATATATGTATTTTTTAATATATAATCAATAAAAAAATCAATTAATAAATTATTAATAATATCTAAATAAAGTAATTATGTTTATATCGAAGGAATATTATATATATCTAATAAAATGTCAAGGTGAAGGGATATTACTCGCTGCATAAAATATGTGGAATAATCAAGAGAAAAATCGATTTGGCAAATGATTTTTTTAATATATATCCGATATAAATTATTTACATAATTTGGCTTATCGAACATCAAATATAAATACACTATAGTTTTTAATAATTACAATTTATTGAATTTAATATGAAAAATAATAAAATATATGAAATTCCATTGTATCCGTAAAGCAAACATGGCTGACAATTAATCGACGCCCAATAGTTGATAATAAGCATTGATTTAATATTATTAATAAACAATTAGTATGTAATTAATGATGCACTGTATATTAATTTATATATTTAAAATAATATTATAATATAGAAAGATAATAAACAAATTACATGATGTTTTTTAATTCTATTCATTTTGACATTTTTAGAAAATAAACAAACAAATTTAGATTTAGATGCTAATATAATAGGTTTATAACGAAAGTTTATTAAACATACCATCATAACGTTCAGCTTGCTCGGCCAACTTTCCCTTGTAAACGTTATCTTCGCGGTCTGCCATTGCAGATGAAATATTATAACAGTGATATTAGTCGATTAAAATATGAAATTATAATAGGAAATTCCTCTATACAAAATGGCTGAACTAGACAACCAGAGTAAGTAGTTCGTCAATTTCAAACACGGAACTAGTTTTGTATTATTACGCATAATGAAATATCAATATGTTTATTCGTTGCTATGTTAAAATCACTATAAAAACTAGTTCTCATAATTTATTCCCGTAATGAGTTTTATATACTATTTGAAACACAATGTGTATACATATATACGATTTTTAATTATATATATAGTATATTATAAAACACTTTTATTAAATATATAATTAAATAACATTACTTATATTAAAAACAACTATTTTATGTTATTTTAATTTGTATGTAATTATTAATAAATATATACTATTATAGTAACTATACGACGTATAGTATACGTTTAGGAATATTTAATATATATTGGCTTATAATATATAAAATGAAAATATATATGTAATCTTAAATATATATTAATTTATTATAAAGTAACTTATACTCCTTTAAATGATCATATTACATGTAGGTACATATTATAATATATATGTATCCTATATATTGATATGATATTTCTAGAAAGTGTAATCTTGTATCTAATAATAATTGCATTTTATAATATACAATGTCATGCTTCATTATAAAATGTAATATATTATGTATCCAGTTCTTGATAGATTTTAAATTTTAATTCATTTTAACAAATAATATACTTAAATTACTTACAATATTAAAAATACTTTAAATATTAGTAAATCATTATTATTTTTATTTAAAATTAATAAAATAATAAATTGTATTAGTTATTGAATAATAATATTACCCAGCAAATAGTAATATCAGCATATTTAATAGACTTAAATGTTTACATTGTACTATTATGTTGCCATTAAATGTCTATTATGCTGCTATTAATTTGCCATGCTATTATGCTGCTGTTATATTGATATTTAAAGTCTATTATGCTATTATTATGCTGCTATTAATAGCATAATAGACTTTAAATAGCAATATAACAGCAGCATAATAGCATGATAAATTAATAGCAGCATAATAGACATTTAATGGCAACATAATAGCACAATGTTAACATTTGAGGCTATTAAATATGCTGATATTACTGTTTGCTGGGTAGTTATTAAATGTGTTTGATTCCCATGTTCTAAATATTCTCTTTTAATAATATTACAATATATATATATATATATATATACATATTATTATTTATTTTAACTTTAATTTTAATTGTAACAGGTATAAATGTTTGAATTAAAATTTGATACAGGATAAAGGAAATTTATAAAATAATAATATTATTAAAATTAAGTTATTATAATAGTTTTAAAATAATTATTTATTTTGTCCATAATGATGTTGAATGACTTTTAGTATAGCTGGCTTTACTTTCAATTATTTTTCTAATTTATAGGTTATAAATATCATATATTATATACTAGAAGTAATATAGCCTACTATACTTGATATAAACACAGTTTAGATGACATGATTAGCTCGAATATAGTCTTGAGTAAATTTGTTTATTGTACTATGAATATTAGATAGTGTAAATAAAAAAAGAAGTACAGTTTATTTTATATAAACTTAGATATAGATAAGATACTGTGTTTATATAAATATATAGCTTAATACTGCAGTGACATAGATTTATTCTCTAACTAAATTTTAGTATTATTTATTAATAAATCGATTTATGTATTAATTTGAATTTATTTATAGATAAATTGCAATGCTAATCGATTAATATTATAAAATACATAAGATAGTAAGATTACAGAACATATTAACAATAAAAATGTAAATTAAATAGGTTAAATTTTTATATATATATAAGATTCATGGTTTTAGATATTCTGCAATATTTTCTTGTAACTTCTAAACTCATCTTCTACATTGTGAAATTTGTCTATCGATCTTCTAGCATTATTGGTAAGTGTTGCACGCAGTTCTTTGTCTTCTAGGAGATCGGTCACTTTACCAGCAAATGTCTATTCATGTTAACGTAGTGTTAGTTATATATATATATATATATAAAATTAATATTTATTATTATCATGTAACTGCATATATATATATATATATGCAGTTAACTCTCAATATCTCAGAATTCAAGGGACAGAAGAAATGTGTCGGAGATATCGAAATTTGATAGATATACAGTTGATTAGATACAAAAGCAAACTTACAATGCTGACACGTACAAGATATTGGGTTTTCTGAGATATCGAGAGTAAATTATATATATATGCAATTATATATATATATGAATTTATAGATATATGCTATTTATTTATATTAATTAGAAAAAGTTAATTTACTTAATATTATTCAGTTAATAATAATAATTATTAAATTATGCCGTACACCACTATAGATCAAACATATTTTAATGTTAAAAACTTTCAATATCAAAGTAATTTTTATAAATATAATATTTCTACTTAATTTTTAACAATTTTTTGAATAAAAGTAGATAGTTCACCTAAGTTAATTATAGAATGAATTATTAAATAGAGATATTACTTTTTTTATTAGCGTATTATCAATAAATGAATATCACACAAATTATAAATATTAAGAAGTAGATACATATGTAAATTACTACGTGTAATACACTGATACGAAACGTCTACTTGATTCATTAAAGTAAGGCATCTATATACATGGATTAGTAACTTAATTATACATGTATCACTGACATAATAGCTAGGTTGGAGATACACCCTGTTATGCAGGTATTCACTGACTTCTTATAACACAGTACGCTGTTCATCTTTATATTATAATCCCCCGACATATATTTTCGAACACTAAATGTTCATTTCGAATAGGAATTTGAGGTGTTATTACATCAATAACAACTCCGACTATACCTTAACGATGAACTTAGATATTCAAGGTTACTTCTTGCACTATTGAGATACAATTTCTATCTGTGTTTAATAGACTACTAGAATGTCATAACGAGGAAATATGGTGAATTTAGTAGATACATACTCAATTGTTGTGAAATATTATAACCAGACTAAATGTACTTTCATCTATTTAATATAAATATATAGTTATTATTGTTAATCAAAGGTTATTTTCAGAGGTCGGAGGTATGTATTCGTATACAATTGTATATTTATATGAATTGTTTTAAAGGATAATTAAAAGTGAGAATATTGTAGGAGATAAATGTAGATATATGAAGTGATTAACATCTGATACCTATCAAGGGTCATTAATAGGTCTTGTGACTACATTTACGTCAATTTAAAATGTGTATCATTAAAAACAGTAATACTTGAAGAAACTGTCATGTAATATATGCTAATTATACTATGTTATATGATATTTGATCATGTAAATGTAAATATACAAATTATTAAAGTGCATACAGTTACACCAAAGATTTTCCGAAGGAAAGATATAACACTTACGCGAAATCGTGTAATTCGAATTTGTATACAAAATACCCTGGTGCCACCTATAGCGGGTTACTTTTAGGAACTATGCGTTGTTTATAATGTAAATTCGTATTTAACTATACACTTTTAAAATGTTAAATAATATGCTTTAAATTAATATTTATATAATGAAAAATAAGTGTTCATTACTAATATATAACAAACAAATATGATATGTATGTTTTAAATGCTATAAGTATATATTTAGTGAGTAAAAGCTAATTTATATTGCATGTAATTTAATAGAGCAATGAAAACATTGTTGTATGCAAACAGAGCCGAACCTAAATCTATTTCAGTGATTTCGATACTACTGCTAGCAGCGGTTGGGGCTATTACTAAATTACGTTGCATGCATAGGGAGTGTTATATCTTTGCTTCGCAAAATCTTTGGTTACACTATGTAGAAACAGAATATTTGCCTCCAATAATAGATAATATTTTTTATTTTTAGATATATGATATATTATAATTAACCTTTTTTAATATATATGTAAATATAAATATATTTGAATTTTATTAGCTTTACATTTTTTTTACGAAAGTAAGAAATATATAAAATGTTTATATAAAAATTAAAATAATAAATATGAATGTTTATTATTGTCTATAACTGAAATCAACAATAAACTACTAGTAAAAGAGCAAATAATGTTTACATGCGTTATAGTACGTTTATTATTATACAAATTGACTTTATATATATACAAATTAATATTCTATTAACTTAACAATAGGTTGAAAGATTACCTAGGAAATTAGAAACAATAGATATACTCAGGTTATAAGCTGTAATATAATTAATATATTATACAATAAAACAGAGATAAACTAATATACACTTGGGAATATAAGAATACAATCCTATACTTAATGCTATAATAATAGATATGATTTAATATTATCCCTCTATTCAATATGATACTATCATTTAATAATACTGGTATACGTATGCAATACAATGTATCATCCATATTTACCTTTTCATTATAGGTGTTACACTAGTTTTCAATTAATTACCACATAAATCTTAAATTAACCTTTTGATCGTGAAATAAAACTCCAGTTTCCCCATCGATAATCAACGCCCTATTTCCGGAAATATCTCTTGCTAGAACAGGCACTCCGATGCTCATAGCCTGTAGGAGGATGTGGTTATGAATCTAAAACACGAGTCTAATGAGTCATACTATGACTGGTTTAATAATTATGAACATATGTGTTTCACTGAACAATGCATATGAATCATATGCTGCTATTCATAATGTGCATGTGATATGATACATAATGCAATATATATATATGAGTAAATCAATATATTTCTAATATACATTCTTATATAACTCAAATGTAACACAAACATACTATATAAGGATTTATATAAATACATTATTATTTAAATATGCTGAATATAATAACATCGTACAGAAAGAAATGTTATATATATATACATAAATAGGTATCATAGTGACAATATATACATTACTGAATATAGCGTGTATAGTGTGTGCAAGTATTTCAACCATGGTTTATGAACATGTTTACTATTTAGAAATGTAAATAAATCCACTGAATGATGGATTGAGAAATACAATAAACAATTATCATTGCCCCGATTAAGATGTGACAGGAACCGGTGTATGCCTATTACACAGAGATTGATTATACTAATTAAATATAACTCGCGGAGGTAGTATTACCTAGTTATTACCCCTATATATGTGTAGCATATTTACCATGCGTATAATTGTCACTATTTCTCAGTTACATTATTATTTAAGTTCTATTTACTTTTGTAATATTTTTATTTGTATATTAATTAATAAAAATACATATGTAAATATTAATTATATATATATGTATATATATATAATTCATCATTATTTAAGTAACACATATTAATGAAATCTAAAATTACACATTCAAATTTCAAAATAATAATCAAAATAAAATAAATTATAATAATAATTATAAAATAAATATATTTACATGAACAATATTATTATTTTTCAATTTAAAAAGGTATCAGTTTATGGCATATTTAAACTTATAACATCTATTCAATATGAATCAACCAATTTTATATATCAATAAATCAATAGAACGTATCCATAAAATCCATTAAAATAAGCACAACATTGCATTGATTATTTCCTAACAAATAATTCTACATTTGAAATTTAATATTTACTTTTAATTCAATAATTTAATGGTATATATATAGATTTATTAATGAGAATACATATAACATATATAGTTATAATAACATGATAAAGTAATCTAATGATATATAATCTGGTAATATAAAAAAATAATATCAAATAAATAATAAAGTAATCTAATCAAATATTATCTAATATCTATTATCAAATATTATCCGGTAATATAACAAAATTAAGCTCACTATGAATTTTCACAGATATGAGCACATTGTATTTATGATTAAATGCAATTATAAATGATGGGACATTTTTTAATATAGTTATATAAGGTGATCCGGCTATCTGTATGCCTGAGCATTATCGCAAGCATATGTAGCATAGATAGGCGAACTTAACTAGCAAACTAATAAAACGTCTTTACCATTTAATAATTGGCGAAGTGCCAACAAAAATGTACTGTTATATATATATAGATTATATATATATATTCTATTATTAGGTTGATTTTTTTTCATTATGCTCATATGTGTATATGTAATATTGTTGTGAAATTATTAATAATTTTTAGTGAATACAAAAATACGCATAATATAAACTCTATTAAACATAATTACAAGCAAATGATGTAAATGTGTAATTTATATATTCTACAAATGTTAGGATAAAGTATTCGCTATTAAATAATTGACATTTTGAACACAAATAATTCTTCTTAGTAACACCGATTTGAAAATTACTTTTTAATTTGTATTATTTATAATTATTAATTTTTATTTTTATATATTTTATAGATTTTAATATATTATATAAGTTCTAAAAATCAATAATAATTATATTATAATTATTATAAATATAATTCAAATTATATATATATATCATTATTTTATATAACTAGTATTTAAAAAATATAATTACGTTGTTCACGCATTTAATAAAAATATCTTCATTTGCAATGTTATTATAGTCGTTGTATTAAACAAAATTATGTTTTATATTATTTCAAAAAAAAGAATTTACGATTTTTGAAAAAATAGTAGCCAATAAAATACTTTTATTTAAGCTAATTATACTTTTCAATCATGTTTAATAGATTCGTTCGTTTAAGTAATGGCACATATTCTCTAATTGGAGAATTAATAGAACCACTGCCTTAGTAATATTAATATGGTGTAACACATTTACCATTAAGTGAAAAAGCTAGGCTCATTTTATATAGTATACTATTTAATATTTTAATGATCCTATATTATAAAAAGATGATTCTATTTATAATTAAGGCTATTAAGTATTCAATAAATTATATGGTAATTTATACGTGCGACATAATTAAAAGGTAATTTTTCTTAGATAATAAAAATTTCAAATAAATAATGATATAGGATAATAACTTAGTACATTTAAACAATTAAAAATACAATTATTTACTAAATATAATATAATAATGAATAAGAATAACATTAATAATTAAACCAAAACTGGATGTTGCTAATGTCGTATTTAAATATTACCAATTTTAGATTTGTACAGATCGAACGTAACATATTATCGCTCATAAATTTTAAATTCATATTTACCTCATTATGATAGAATATCACATGATTTATTAATTAATTATCATTATATAAATGTTACCAATGTTGGCAATGTAAACTGTATGTAAACGATATACTAGAATTAAATATAGAATTATTTTTTTGTGATAATATTTATCTATTTTCAAATTAAATTAAAAGATTGTTTGAAGTAATACATTTATTATGAAAATTGAATTAAACGAATGTTAATATATTCACATTATAAGTATTTATATTAATTCAATATAGTGAATAATATTACATGTAATTAGTATAAATTAGTTCAATTCAGAATTCATAATAAATTAATAATTTTAAAACAACTTTTAAATTAAATTAAAAGTAAATAATAAGTATTACTTATTATTATGATATATCATTGAAGGCAATTTATTTTCCAAAATTACAAAATAATCTAAAAATGCTACTTGTTTATGAATTATTTACATACACTAATATTATATGCTAGTATAATGCTGTAAATATGAATAACATTATCATAAGGGCTTTTCGGTATATGGCTGCATCTACGTGGAATAATCTTCCAGACGATATACGGAAATCAACCATATATCGAAGAAGCGATATACTTAAAAATTACATTACGTAATATGTTTATTTAACTTATATATTATAATTTATAACACATTTTATTTTCGTTTTTATTTTATTATATTTTATTCCTTTTACCGAGAGAATATACTGTATATATCCTTTTTATTGTTATGCTATTAACTACGCACTATTTATTATTATTATTATATATGAGTAACATACTATAGTTTACTTAAACACATTTGAGAATAGCGCTCGCTATTATATATATATATATATATATATATATATATATATTATATATATATATATATATATATATATATATTTGTGTATAATAAACCATCATCATCATGGTTAAAGTTTGCTCGGTAACAAATCTCAAATCAGTAATATTTCAATACGACACTAGAAAGTAAATATGTTTCACATTACAATTGTTATTATACTATATTTCAAAAGTCTTATATTGGGATGTCCCTTTTAAAATTGTTATATTACACTAAATGTTGATGTATTCAATCGAATACCTATAATTCTATAATTGAAATTGTATATATTTATGCTTAATGTTTATTAAAATTACATTATTTACATAATAACAAGTGTATATTCTAATTTATATTATATTAATTATATTCCATGTAGTATTTATTAAATTAAAATAAAACAATTTTCAATTGAATTTTATTTATTTACTTAATATTAATTAATATTTGTTATTAATTATATAATTAAATAATTATATTATTAGATTAATACCAAAGATTTTGCGAAGCAAAGATATAACACTCCCTATGCATGCAACGTAATTTAGTAATAGCCCCAACCGCTTCTAGCAGTAGTATCGAAATCATTGAAATAGATTTAGGTTCGGCTCTGTTTGCATACAACAATGTTATCATTGCTCTATTAAATTACATGCAATATAAATTAGCTTTTACTCACTAAATATAAACTTATAGCATTTAAAACATACATATCATATTTGTTTGTTATATATTAGTAATGAACACTTAGTTTTCATCATATAAATATTAATTTAAAACATATTATTTAACATTTTAAAAGTGTATAGTTAAATACGAATTTACATTATAAACAACGCATAGTTCCTAAAAGTAACCCGCTATAGGTGGCACCAGGGTATTTTGTATACAAATTCGAATTACACGATTTCGCGTAAGTGTTATATCTTTCCTTCGGAAAATCTTTGTTAATACTATAGGTGGTTAACTTTTATAATGAAAATTCATTACAAGTTTAAACTTATTTATTTATAATGTACTATAATTTATAATCTCTTAATAAATCTGACTCGTATATCTAGATAATAGCGAAAGTTTGTTCGAAAGATTCATTTATTTAAGAAATGTTTCATTTATGGTAAGAGGATATCAATTACTGAACAAAATATATCAATATATGTTCATTATTATAACAGTATAAATGATTATAATAGATATAATAATTCCAATCGTATTAATACACACTTGCTTGTAATAAATATATATATGTATTATGTACTTATGTGCACTTTAACGTATTATAGATGAGTGTGTGTGTATAATTATTGTATTTTAAAATGTATTACAATTAAGGTGATAGTATAATTGATATAGAATATATATACAGGTTTCATAATCATAGAAATACGCTTAAATGAACACAACAATTCAATGTGATGTAATGGTGCCATGTTTACGCTACAATCACACGACTCATTCATAATTATCACGCCGATATCCAAGATAAGACAATGATGGCCTACAAACAGGATGATTAATTCACTGTAGTAGATGAGGTAAGGCTAGCAGAGAGAGCAGGAGGAGGAGGTAGTGTAGTACTACAGGCTCGCGTTAAACATTCGATGGGGGGGGGGATGGTAGTCGCTGAATTAATAATGCAGAGAGAACAGTCACGTACACGCCTTTGTATGCGCGTGCGTGTGCGTGCTTGTACTTGATATGCATTATTGATGAGATAGTGAAATGGTATCTTATCTAAGCTACTCTAGGCGGTGGACGAGGAGGATATAGTTATTGATCTGTACCGCATACATTACGCATTAGCATATCACGTGCGTAGGCGTGTGTATCTCGAGGCATCGACGCTACGCTATTTATAGATTAATAACCTCGAGTATGGCGGTGGACATTCCTTCGCTTTCGGAAGTGTTCAGGAACGCGTAACTCTGCGAGATCATGCGATGCGTATCGGCCAATGGTTGTCCTCCGATATAGGTCACCGATTGTAAACTATCTACGCGTTCGTAATGATAATCTTTACGATAAGATTTAATTCGGTTAAATTACAAATTATAACGGTTATGTTAGAGTATTATTGATATTAGTAATATTAACCTTATAAGAATTAATATTATAGTTATATTATTAACTATTATCAAGATTATAATTACATTAATGTATTATAAATATGATTATAATTAACCTATTTATTTTCTTGATGAACTTAACTCCATATTCGCGATCAAGAATAGGTCCTACTATCAGCAATCGTATGGAGTGCTTGCTTGTATCGGATAACTCTATAAGGGTTGTTTAATATCATAGTTATATATCTGCAGTAGTAATAGTATTTATAGTTCTATTGTTACTTATAATTGTTTCGTATTCGTAGTGTTAGTCTAAGTATAGGGTAGTAAGTACTTTAGTTATTCAATTCAACATAGATGTAAATACATTGTTGTTCATCACTTAGATAATCTTAATCATAGTTAGACTTAGTGAAGGTACTGCATGTTCTCACTCTTAATGTAACTAACATGTTTACCATAGTACATATAACATAGTACATTTGTCTATGATTCGTACGTGAATCATATACACACAAAATCAATAGATATATAAATATATATATATTAATATGAGGTCAGGTGCTAATAGATATAACTATGTGAATATCTAACAAATCATATAGAATATCATATTGTATAACGTACATAACAGTATAGTGTACAAGGCTAGTATTGTTTCTGTAATGGATACCTGTGAAGAAATATGTCTGGAATCTACTAAATTACTACTTGATATAATATTATAACTATGTTTTCATTTGAATATAGTATTTGAAATAAAACCCATATATTATATATACAAATATATCGCAATAAATATATTATTATATTTAATTTATAATATATATAATATTTATTGTATAAATATATAATTTATTTATTATTAGAAATGAAATTTAGAGATATCAATAACAATATGACATATTGGCCATAGAGTAGATATTTGGGGGTCGGGGTGGTGTTGGGGGTGGTGTAGGGGGTACATAAAAAGATAGGTACACCACACACGTCTTCGAACACTCACATACCCACACCTAAACGCGTGGCTGTTCACATTAATCATCAACCAATAGGGTATAGCCACAGAGAGCGTATGTAGTGATGAATTAGGGGCGTATTATGAGAGTGAGAGAGATAGAGAGAGAGAGTGATAGAGAGAGAGAGATAGATAGAAAAAGAGAGAGAGAGATAGAGAGCTAGATAGAGAGTGAGTGAGAGAGATAGAGAGTGAGAGATAGTGTAAGTTAGTACAACAGGGGATATATCAGGTCACAACAGCGTACAGTGATGAGTCACCCACTCCTATGTTTAGATAATGTATGGGTGAATCATACTACAACATGATACGGGTATTCTAGTGTGTTCTACTGTTCGATTAAGTGTTATACGTTGTTTATACTATCATACTGTAGTGCATTCAATAAACATATAATTATATGTATAACTAATAGGTTTAAGTCATTACTTTTATCTGATGTATTCTTATAGTTGCCCTATATGCCCGATATAATAGGTATGTTATAAATAGTAGCGGTGGTAGGTGAAGGTCGTACTAGTGCCCGCACCGACCTTGAAACGTATCGACGACGAAGAGGGGATCTTTAACAGGTCGTATGCCCGCCACCAATAGGAATGTCTTGCAGCAGTGGGACCATGCCTCCTTCGTTAGAGAGTGACTTTCATACGTGGTTACGGCTGTTGTATTCGAGTAAGGTTACGTAGTTATGTCATTCCCAAGGAAAGATATGGCATTCTAATGAATTAGTGAAATTAATGAAAAATTGCGCCATTTCTACTGATGACTAATTATTTTAATTCTATTTTTAGTTTATATTTGTTTATATGTAAATTTGAAAAATATATTACTATTATAAATGAAGTTATGTACATTTTTGAATACAATAAATATATAATTTATAGTGTTTTTTTAAGAGTATAACATTATTTTATAATTAGAACCAGTTTTCTTAAAATATACAGCCATATTCGATAAAATATAATAAATCAATAGTTCCATTATCAATTTAAAATTATACATATTTTGTAACATTCTAAAGTATTATGTAACAATACTTTGAAAATTTGTTATTGTAATTATTTAAAACTATAGTATTGCCACCTACATTTCAAACTATTCAGCATTACAATGTATTTCATGTAAATATATACAAGTGACTTATCTTTGTTTCAAGATTACATATCTTTGGTTGTGTGTGTGTGCATTATCTAATAGTTATATCCACATATATTACTATAGAACCTGCATATTCTATATGAGTATATACATTTTAATTATTTTAAACTACAATTCAATGATAATTTCAAACACAATATAATACAAAAAATCATACATATAGTATCACAAACACATATACATACAAATATAAACACATGCATACACAAATAGTGTTCACAATTTCTATCATACTCAAATAATATGTTTGTTATATAAATACTGAAAATCAATATAAATTGATAATATATTCAGTGAATATTATTCACATCATGAATGTATTAACACAATCACACACACATACACACACACACATGCATATACATACACTCATACATAAAAATATAAATATATATAAATTATGAAATAAACTGTGAGAATAACACCTCTAATAACACTGCCCACTACGAAATATGTGAAATCAGATTATTTTATGAATATAAAAGTGGGCGTGCGTTAGTAGTGATCAGTGTTCTATTTTTAAATATCATCTATTTATATATTCGGAATTATCAAGTGGATATTATATATTAGTGATATAATATAATATTACATAATACTCTTTCTGTATGAAGTATCTGTAAGAATATACAATTAAATAAATAATGTGTTTTGTACATTGGCCCATTGGAAATCTCAATTACAACACTAATACCGTCACATTTATAACCATCCTTATAGTATAAACAATATTATATATATATATATAATATACATTCGCGTAATTACATTACATACACACCTTGAGGGATTATCAAGAGATTACAAGTCTTTATTCGAGGCTGAAAATAATAAAAACGATATTACTATAAACAGCCATTAATAGGTAATTAGTCGTGCGGGATACATACACTTGATATGGTATTTATAGTCGCGTGTACGTACGCGCGTCTACACATGTAACAAAGCGCTTCTAATCTAAAGAATGGCAGATAAAGCAGCGCCTAGAATTCAACGTAATTAATTCTCTTTGAGCGTGTAGGCATTCTTTACGATTGTATTATAAATAAACGAAAGTGTACTACTGCCACTAAATATCCGGCCGAACGTGCATAAAAACACATACATCGGTATGCGCCCCCTATTGACGTACGTAGTTGTGGTTGCGCGTACGTATGTGTGGTATAAGCGAGAACGGTAGGCGCGATACCGATTCCGTTCTATTAATAGAATCACTGATGTTCAGTGAACGCATAGGTTCCTGAAATAAACAAGCTACGAGATGCATGCGATTGTATGGTGATACTACATGGTGATATCATGACAACGATTACATCATCAGTAATATTATGATTAGATTACATCATAGAGAGACAGATAGTAATCGATGTAGTCGATCAGAGAGAACCCATTGGTCATGTGTTCTAATGACAGGCATTTTAGATAAGCGGTGACTGAATGGGAACAAAACATGGAATAGATACTTCTGCACATAATCAATATTATTATTGGCAGCATCACATGCTTATATCACAGAGTATTACATAACCCACCCATATATGTTGAACAGCTTGCATCATTGATATGTTGAATGTGATGAGAAAACTGTGTAGGGATTATGTCATTATTATACAATAATTAAATACTATATATAATATATTGCATATATAATTATTTAATATATATATATATATATATTTATATATTTATGACATAAATATAATTACATCAATTTTATGTGACTATGGATATAATAATTTGTTATTGAGAAAGATAAAATTTAAAGAGATTTTATTGAAGATTATAAATATAGTGTTTGATATTAAAGTAAATATATAAATGCAAATATTATTTATTTACAATAAACATTATATAATCTTTATGATATTTGTTATTAATATATAAGGTTTTAATAAAAACATTCTTAACAAACTAGTCATAAATTATAAATAGATAGATATATATATATATATATATATATATATATATATATATATATATAAACTCTATGTATATATTATATAAATATATATAACTACTCAATAATAAATAAATTGGACCATTCATTGAGTAAATGTATCAAGTGCTTAATTTAGAAGGGATTATGTAGTGGTCAATGAATCATTTAAATAGAGTGCCACTTTAAACAATGCAATACACAATAAAAGCAGGATTGAAGTCACAATCAACTCATTAATACAAAGGAAACAATGCCCAATTTTATTATATGCATGTTGTTATTTGTTGTACACACATATCCAGAACTATGACTAATAAGTCCATATGTGTTATAATTTGTAAATTGATTGTATTTACTATAAATTAATTATAATTTCAATAATAAAATAACAAACAAGTATTCTATTAATATATATATATGATATATTGAACATAAATGTATAATATATGTGTAAATAAATAAACTAATATGTATATATGCATAATATTATATATGTTTTTATATCGAAAATAATTGTAAAATTAGTTTAAGATTAATTTATTTGAGAATTTTTATTGTAGACTATAATAATAATTATGTCACCTAATATAAAGTCATTTATCATAATATATAATTATCATTATTTATCATCTAGCATTATATCACTTACTATATTAAATGTGTCAACATTATTTACCAAAATAAATCATTATGTAATTTAAGGATTATGTGATGATACACTATGTGAACTATATATTGCTATGTAATAGATAAAAAAATACTTGCAGTAACTATCTTTGTATGAATACTGATAACTATTTTTTAAATACTTTTTTATATATATAATGTTTATCAATTATATTCTACAATCTAATACATTTAAAAAAATATTTTATAAATTATAATTTCAAAACACTAATATATACTATATATTATATAATATATATTATAAAATATAATATATATTATACAATATAATATATATTATACAATATAATATATATTATACAATGTAATATATATTATACAATATAATGTATATTATACAATATAATATATATTATACAATATAATATATATTATACAATGTAATATATATTATACAATATAATGTATATTATACAATATAATATATTATATATACATTTGTTGCATTGTTTCATGAAAAAAATACTAATGTGTGATAAGATAATTTACTAGATAAAGTGATAAGATTTATGTATTAGGCAAATATATACAGAGCAATATTTATATAATATATCATTAGTTTTTCCATATGAAGGATTAATATACAATATTTAGAAATTATGTCTAATTAAACATGTAAAAGTGTACATATATATATATATATATATATATATATATATATATATATATATATATATATATATATATATATATATAATTACATACATTTTGATATATAATGATAATTTTAAAATGTTACAAAATAATAAATAAAAATCATAAAAAGCATAAATACCATAAATGATTATGTCTAGTATTTAAATATATATATATATATATATCTGTTTTAAATTCTACGAGGTATAAATAATGATTATTTGAAAAAAATACAGTTTTTATCAAGTAATTCCTTATATAAGATAAAATATGTATATGATAATTTATAGATAATTTACTAGATATGAAATATTATTGAGATTGAAATCTACATACCATAATCAATTACTTATTATAACTAAACCTTATCAATACATTCCATAAATGTTTTCATCAAAGTATTTTACATTAAATAATAGAAATAATTAATATAATTCTAATATATTGATGATATAAATATTTGTATCAATTTAATATCAAAATAAATACAATTGATTTCTCGACTACAGATTGATCTTATAAATATATATATATTAATTAATAATAAGAGTAATACATATTGAGAAATGAAATTAGAAACTTATATCGAAATATATATATACGTATATATATTGAGGTGGTCAAACCTCGCTCTCTTGACCGTATCGGTCATCACGCTGAGAGCCAGACCATCGTTAACGTACACGTTCACATCTGTACCCGAACACACCAACGCGTAGCCGATACTTTGACCGCCGGTCAGCTGATATCCAGACTCCTCGTAGGCGCCTGTTTCTATTGGTCGGCGAAGCTCCTCGGACGTCGGATGTTCGTCGTAGTCTCCATCTTTGAACTTTGCACCTGCGCAACGGAGTTGTTTTAATCTCGCGAATATAAACATGTATAATATACGATATATGTATATGTGTAAAGATACATTTATTATTAATTATTATTAATTATCTATATATTAATTTATAGTTTACACAATATTTTTCATTGAATTTAAATTTGTATCGATTACATTAATCGATTTATATTGATAATGGAAAACAATAAGGGGATTATGGATAATAACAGGATTACGCAATAACCAGTGAGTACTACACCAGAGTGATACACGTGAATGCCTATTATGCATTTGATTTCTTTCGATATAAGATAGTTATCGAATTCAGTCCTGGAGTGAAATTCATTGCAATCTTTCGTGTAAAACTTGTAATTTTCATTGTTCGCAAAATAGTTACTAAAATGTAGATATATATATATAATTATTAAGAGAAATGAGTGTTAAGAATATGTATTTAATATATTTATCAATATATTTAAAAAGTCTAGATTGACTGTTCTAATAAAGTAATCTAAACTAATATATATTAAATGGTAGATAGACATTTTTTTAATTTATATTTTTTGAAAATTGTATTAAAATTATATTTATAGTGATATTTATATAATTTATATATATATGTGTACTTATTACGAATACAAATATTACATTTTAATTTATTATTATATATGTTAAAGAAAATAGTAGAGTAATATAACACCAATAACATTTAAACTCATGTAAACTTTGTGTGTTAATTTTTTATCATTTATATTCTTTGGCTGCATCGTGGTAAAATTAATCGCATACGTTATAGATATATTTGATATCTAATTACAGATATATCCTATGATACCGTAGAAAAAAAACAACGTTCAATTAGATATAAAATATATAAATGACACATTCATTTAATTATTCAGTACAGCTGCCTTAGGTTTTTATTCATAAATATGTATACATTTATAGATATGTATACCCATATGGTTTCTATTAGCATATTTATTTTGTAAATTATTGACTATAATATACCAGGAATATCTATTAATCTGTATATAAAAATGTACTCCTATCTCGTAATTCAATACGAGATAATAATTAACTATTATCGAAAAGTTTCCAATATAATAAGGTGAATATCCTTGGCAAGCACATAATAAATAGTTATAATAAAATTGAATAGTAATATAATAGTATGTATCTCGACTAAAGCAACATATTTGTAAACAATACTATGTATGAATTAATTATTGAAGGTACTAACAATATCTAAATAATATTGGAATATATATAGTAAATGATTATAGTTTATTAATATAGAGTATACATCTCTTCATGTGTATTCATAAAACGAGTGGATATATTGTATAATTGAGTTTATATGACAAGTATAATAAAGTAAAGATTAGGCATTTAGTACATAATAATGTTATATTGACTAGCGCCCTCTATAGTTGAACTGTATGGATTATTGCCTTTAATAATTTATATATATATATAAGAATATGTATACATTTAATTATTATAATTATATAAAAAAGTAAATATATATAGATAATTATAGAGAATTTTAATTATATAATGTATTATGAATTCCTATTTAACAAGTTATATTCAGAAATAAAAACTCAAAACATATATGGATAATTAATGTTTATATAAATAAATATATTTACATTAAGTTAATGTTTAAATATGTAATGATTAAGTTATAATTTATTTATTATAACTGATTACATATTAATAATATATCATATTATATGGATTAAAATAAATCTTACATTGATAATCAATTAGATTACATTTATTTTTTTTTAATATTCTAATATTAATAATATTTAATATCAACACTCTTATCATATAGTTTAAAATATATTTAATGACAAAATATAAAAAAAAATAACTTTTATAAAAATATTTATTAATATTCTAGGATATTTAATTATTCTGCACTTTTAGTGTACCTTATCCTAGATGCAGTAGAGAAATTTCCAGAACTTTGTATTATTTTTCCAATTATAACAACATTAATTACCATTTTTCATAAATTTTTATATAACTTTTGATATTTATTTTTATACATTTAATTCAACATGAAATATTTTATAAATTATTTAATTATAATTAAAATTTTCACAATATTAGGTTCAATGTCAAATCATATTCAAATATTTTAAAATTAAAAAATGTATATAATTATATTATTTATAAAAATATATAACACATTTAATTTAAATTGAATGATATATGTATTTTTTATAATTTAATTACATATATTATTCTAATAAATTTTATTATTTTATAGAAATTAATAAAATTTTAATTATACATATCAAGGACAAAATTAAATAAGTCCTTAATTTAATTTATTTTAATTTAAATAAAAATTCATGAAAAAAGATGTAAAAACATAATAATATTTATTTAATACATTATGAATACACTGTAAAATCATGTTTTTATAATTTTTATAAATGTATCCTGGTAATATATACCTGTCATTAATAAATAATATAATAAATAAAAAATATGAAATTAAAAAAATAAATATTTGTATATGATCTTTGGAAAATATTACTAATAAAGGAAAACAAAAATATGTATTAATATGTAGAACCAATATATTTATCCTATGGATATTTATATATATTTTTTGAATTCATAAAATAAAATAACCTATTGCATCCATACGTACCTAAGTATAGTAACATACATAAACACACATATATTTATATATATATATATATATATATACAATACCTCCTATAACCTCAGAGGTTATAGTAGGTATTGGTATTATGTACTATATTTGTAGTCGGATAACCATAATTATGTATATTTAATGATTATACTATTTAAATCTATTGGTGAAGTAATTTCCTATAATCGAAAATAAAAAGAACAGTATTCTACTGTAAATGTATAGAATGTATATATTATAATTATTCAATTGCAAATTTGTTAGCTTTAATTGGCTATACATGTCGGGCGGCACACGGTAACTAGTAAACACTCGTGAGCCACGTGAGGCGGGTGTATATGATCTGATTATTTCGAGAAGGCAATGTGGGCGTTCTATAATATTTTACTGGTTACGCTCTACTGCATATGCTAATATATTCTGAACGTGTAACATCTATATGAATAGAATATAGATACACACACATATATGCTAATTTATATATACGTATTTATATCATGGGTATACTATTATATATATATATATATATATATATATATATATATAATATATTATATTATATTATATTATATTATATTATATTATATATATATATAAACTGCCTGTGTGGCTCAGTGGCTAAGGCGTCAGACACACAAGCAGTAGGACACGGGTTCGACCCTCGTCCGGACCATTAATTAAATTTATAAAATGGGTCTTAAAATATTATTTAGAAGTGATCTTATATAATTGTGTATAAATAAATGATCGGCTCTCGTTAAAACCATGGATGCCTTAACATGAGAGCGGCTTCGAAGGGACATTAGAGCCATATATGGTTATAAGTGAAAACTTCATCTAAGTTCCTGGATGGGATGAAAGGACTCCACCAAATAAAAATAACAATAACAATATATATATATAATAGTATACTTTATAATAGTATATATATAGGCTGTATCTATATATATATAGGGGAAAGATGGATAATGTGGCCATGCGGGTAATGTGGCCACTTGGCGTATCTCATAAACTATAAGTCCAATCAAAAAAAAATATATACATACTAAATATTATTTACTAAATATTATTCACTAAATATTATTTACTAAATATTATTTACTAAATATTAAGTAATAAATATTATTTACTAAATATTATTAACTAAATATTATTTATTAAATATTATTTAATAAATATTAAGTAATAAATATTATTAACTAAATATTATTTACTAAATATTATTCACTAAATATTATCTATAGATAGTATATAGTAGATACTATCCACTACTATGAAACCAATACCACATATAACCTCATAGTTATAGGAAGTATTGCTTCTCATGTGAAATACAATACATACATACTCACATTACTATATTAATATAAAACATTATATATAAATTATTATATTTGAAATATTTGAATGTATCATTACTATAATAGTATAATCATCATTATAATATTCAACCTTATTTTAATATTATATATACATACCAATTATTCACACATTATATTAGCTTCCAGTTAAATATTAAATATATATTTAATCATAGGCATTAAATATGGATATAAAGAGTGAAATAAAATGTGAAGAATTCATATTGTAAGAATGACTGAGGTAACGGTATTAACGAAACGCCTTAATTCTATCTAGCCCTATTAAATTAAAACACAGAATAAACAATTATTAATTGCCTATGATATAGGTAAATATATTAAATCAATATAAATTAGAGTGCATATTTAGAAAAATAATGGAATACTTTTCTAAACACAATAATTAATGATATAATTATAAGCATGTCTATTTATAATCACTGCAAATGTTATTATTTCAGCATACTCTATTACAATAATTAAAAATTTTATTTTCACTATTATAAAGTATAAGTCCACTGACTATTGTCTTCTTATCTTAAGATAATTAACTATAGTTGAATATAATTATAATAAAGTACTATATTACGTATATCATAGACAAATATTATCCGAAGGACTGCTTCACAGAATGTTGCGAAGCACTATCTTTGTCATAGAGTACAATGTGTTACTTAATATTTAGTGAGATTCCAGTAATATATAAATAGCTGATTTAATTAATAGCAATATTTAAATTAATTCAAAAATCATGATAATTTTATTTGAATATCAATAAATCTCAACATCTAGGTAATTTATGTTTTCACATTATAATCATAAATCAATACTATTAGGTAATACTTATTTACCCATTTTTTAAATAGTTATTAAAAAGGATTATTTATTGTTGTTAAAATTACTCATTTAATACAATTAGTTCATCTAAACCACATATAATTATTAAAATGTTTGATATATATATATACTTTTAGAATAATTACATATATGTATAGGTTTAAAATATAAGATATATCTTTTAACCATATTCAATACACCCATTATTTGTCATTGTAATAAGGGGCGATACTGCCAACGCCAATACCTATTGATCTAGAATATGAATACGCTTATCAGACTATTTATATATTATTGTGTGCTGGAGAGTAATTTTGTATGTTAACTGTTATAAAGTTTATTTTTACAGTAGAAATGATGATAACACTGTACAGAAGAGATATGAGAGGGTATATATATAATAACTGCCTGTGTCACAGTTGGGTTTGACACACGAGTAGTATGTGGGTTTAAACCATCGATATAAAGAAAGCTTTCTATGGTTCAAACCATATATGGACCAATAAAATAGGTCTTAACATAATATTTAGAAGTACATTTATATAATTGTGTATAAATAAATGAGCAGCTATCATTAAAACCATGGATATATTTACATGATAACGGCTTCGAAGGGAAATTAGAACCATATGGTTATAACTTCAGCTAAGTTCCTGGATGGGATGAAAGGACTCCAACAAAATAACAATATTGAAAAGAAATGAGACACAGTAGGATATATATCTATATATTGAAGTGTAATGAGACATAGGACATATAGGAAAGCACATGTCCTTGATATAGAGTTACATAACTACTTAGGTTTATTTATCTTATGAAAGAAAATTACTAAAGGGAATTGAAAATGAAGACATATTTAAATAATGTAAGATATAAACTAGTGAATTTATATTAACATTTATTATTTCATTATAATTATAATGATATTATATTATTTGTTCATTTACATATATATATATATATGAATACTGAATTAATTTTAACCACCAATACATTTCTGTATTAGTTAATATAAATTAATTTTATAATTTTACTTAATATTGTTTTATTAGTATAATAAATATATACTAATTTGGGTACGATGATATTATTTTATTTAAAAATGTTATTTATAAATTGTTTATTTTAAGAAATTCATTATCTTTTTATTCATTACGCTGCCAATTTTATTTCATACAAAAATATAATACTAATGATGCCACTATAATGTGAATACTATGATTTCATATATAGTATTATAAGTCTATCGAGGATAATTTATTCTAAAATTAAATATTATAATAAATTACTATATCTACAATCAGGTTGTACTGCAATTGTAACACAATAGAATCTCATTGTTATCTTTAAAATTAAATTCATTTTGTTAATAATATTAAATTATCGTCTATATATTTAAATCATATAATCACCTATAAATAATACCCATCAGATCACTGATGATAACTACATCTAACATGGGTCACTTATTCTTGTGATGAATATCTTATTTTAGTCATGCTGTTTATTATAAATGTATTATTATACTAATAGAAAGCAAATATAGTTAGCAAATATTTATACTTTATACTTTCGATTATATTTTCGGCTATGTATTTGCTTAAATAAATTATCAATCAATAGAATTATATATATATATATATATATATATATTATTAATATTGACATTGCATTAATGTAATATATATAAATACATAATTTCATGTTTAACGATTTAATTAGAATGAGTTTAATCATAAATTCTATTATAAAAAGACCATTTTTTAAACACCTCCATGTTATTGTATTTATATAATGATATTTATATCGTAAATCTACATGCACAATACATCATCTGCACATGAGATTAATTATCAAATAACATTTACATTTGCACACGTACAATTTTGTAATCAATAAATATTTGATTAGAATGCTACACTGATATATGATACTGTGAAAATATATTAATATTTTCAAATAGTTTACCTAGAAGAATAAAATATTACAATTATTGAGAATTAAAATTTATAATAATTGTTATATAAATGTATAAATTTATATTCGATTGATATTATATTAATTTGATATTTAAATATTATTATAACTTTGGATACAAGTAACGTTAACGTTAAATACATATCGTACAAAATAGCAACTAAGTATTCACATCGATAATGTTATATGCTTTAAAACATTATATTCTACCGAATATGTGTAATAATTATACTATAGTGAAGAATGGTGAAGTAGGATACAATATATATATATATATATGAGTATAATCATATAAACTATAATAAGTTTTCTATTTATTTCACAATATAGAATCTGAAGTAAAAAATAAAACTTTATTAAAAGAAACTCACAAACACTGTTGGGCGTATTATATAACACTTGTATTACTGATCGTCTAATACTACGCATGAATAGTAAGGATATACATATTGGTAAAATGCATGCAAACACTCTAAGAAAGAGAGAGAGAGAGATCAAAAACAATGGGGTTAAATTAATCGTTCTATATACAATTGTGTTTAGTTTAAAATTCAATTCATTTAGATAATAATATCTTGGGGGGAGGAGTACCGCATATGGGTAATATGAGAATTTAGATGAACCAACTCAATAGAGAGGTTAAGATAGGAAGAAAGAGAGAGAGATGGGGATAAAGTGAATGAGATAGGGACGGAAAGATAAAGAGGATACCCGCTAGGTATATTCATATACATAGGTCGTAACACCCCTAGGTGGTACCTAAGAAATAGTGTACACACTCACTGCTAGGTGGTACCATATATAGTTCACAGCCTCACTCCTAGGTGGAGACACTGGTGTCAAGCCCTAGTATCTCGTAGATGTAGTCAATCTCGGCGATGTTAGACGACAATAGAGCGATGAATTCATTGATTTCGTCGATAACCTACGTATTGTATTTGTCTTATTATATATATATATATATATTATCATTTATTATAGAGGTGTATATTAAAACAAAATGAATTTTAACTATATAAATCATATTTGTTAAATCTAAAATATTTTAATAACTAAAGCTAACTTTGTTAAAATATACTTTATACTTAGTTCGTTAAAATGTAGATGAGTAAAATTTTATGTATTCAACAAACTAATAAAGATATAAATACATTACAAATAAATAGTATTAATAAATTTATGATTAAAATCATTAAACTAGATTCATATTTGGATCTCTATACAAATAATAATAGATAATAACTTAATAATGTATCCAATTGTGAAATATTTTAACATAAATTTGTTTATTTATACCAATCTTTTTATTGTAATATATAATTAATAATGTTATACTAAATTTTATAGATTAATTAAACTGAATGATTGAAGAAGTCCAATTGAAAAGATAATTAAATTATAAAATATGTATAAAGGTACTAATAAAAGGAATAATACACAATTAAAATATGTCTATCTTCTAATATACCTATCTTCCTAATTAAATTTTAATATAAAATACAATTATTCTTCTTATACGAAGAGTAAAAATAAAGTTGTTCATAATTTAAAAAATATGAATAGATTTAATGTTATAACGTTATATAATGTATTAAGAATATATTAGTTACAAGTTGTTACTAACAACTATATTATCTGCCAATATATTCTCCATTTCTATTGTATTGAGAAGCAAATACTTTAATTTTATAAAATAACTGATATGAAATAATTATATAATATAATTGTTATTATATAATAATATTAGAGGGCCTATATATTTGTGATTTGTAGAAATGATATTCAATAATATCACCAATATTTGTTTGGAATAGGTATATTAGTCAATAGAATAAAGTGAATTCATGATAACAAACTACCATCAATTATTATTATTATTATTTATAAATTGATTTATAATAAATTAATTTATGTGTATTAACTTGAAAAAACAATAGTAAAAAAAAATAATGCAAGTTTAGATGAAAGCATAATTTGAATGATGTTAAGTTTATATTCTATTTTAAATTTATTAATACATGGATTAGAAGATTTGAGATTTGTGAGAATTATTTTTCCATTTTTAAATAAATAAATTATCACAATTAAAATTCATTTATATTTTATTATCTTTATCTAATTTTTCATTACATAACTTGATATGACTGTTTATTTATATATTTATTTTTTAAATAAATATCTCAATATAATATCTAATAACTAGAAAACAGTTAATTAATATCTTAAAAATATCTCTACAAATTAAAAATGTATTCTGAAACAATTCTAAAATGTAACATATTACTACTACTACTACTACTACTACTACTACTACTACTACTACTACTACTACTACTACTACTACTACTACTACTACTACTACTACTACTACTACTACTACTACTACTACTACTACTACTACTACTACTACTACTACTACTACTACTACTACTACTACTACTACTACTACTACTACTACTACTACTACTACTACTACTACTACTACTACTACTACTACTACTACTACTACTACTACTACTACTACTACTACTACTACTACTACTACTACTACTACTACTACTACTACTACTACTACTACTAATACTACTAATACTACTACTACTACTAATACTACTACTACGATTTACACTCCCTTTATTTCTACTGCCAAATACAGTCATATATTGATACCTGAGGATATTATATATATATAATAATATTACTTCTAAGTTTAATACGCATTGTTGCTGGCTAGTATTTAATACGTATTATTGTTATTAAATAATTACTTATAAAAAATACATATTTAATATTGACATATATATCATACGTTATTTAAACTATTAAACTCTGTACATAGTACTAAAGGTAGCATCACTCTCAAGTGCATGGATTCTATTACATTCTGAGTGAAATATGAGATTATAAATATACTACATGTATAATATACATGTTCTATGATAATATTACCAAAGATTTTGCGAAGCAAAGATATAACACTCCCTATGCATGCAACGTAATTTAGTAATATCCCCAACCGCTGCTAGCAGTAGTATCGAAATCACTGAAATATATTTAGGTTCGGCTCTGTTTGCATACAAAAATGTTTTCATTGCTCTATTAAATTACATGCAATATAAATTAACTTTTACTTACTAAATATATACTTATAGCATTTTAAACATAAATATCATATTTGTTTGTTATATATTAGTAATGAACACTTAGTTTTCATCATATAAATATTAATTTAAAGCATATTATTTAACATTTTAAAAGTGTATAGTTAAATACGAATTTACAACACTTTTACAACAATTTTATAAACAACACATAGTTCCTAAAAGTAACCCGCTATAGGTGGCACCAGGGTATTTTGTATACAAATTCGAATTACACGATTTCGCGTAAGTGTTATATCTTTCCTTCGGAAAACTTTGATATTACTATTATTTATAAATATCCTACCTACATAAAATATCTTAATATTAACAAATATAATTTGTAGTCAAAGATATAATTTTATATTTAAGAAAAAATTCATTATTTTTTAATATAATAAGAATAATTGTTTAAAAAATATATTAAAATTAATTTAGAAATAAATAAAAAATTTATAATGCGATATTTTAATCTTTATATGGTATTACTTATAATTATATATATATATATAAATAATATCGAAATAAATAATTCAATATAAATATATAGGATACTCTAATATCAGAATGCAGTAGTTTAATAACACAAATATACATAATACAAATTAGAAAAGGAAATTAAAAATGTAAAATATACGATGTTAAAGTATATGATATAACTAATTATTAAATGTTGATTTTAAGTAAATTTAAATTCAATGGAACATTTTAAATTATAAATATATATATATATATATATATATATATATATATATATATATTTATAATAATAATTAGCATTCTATTTATAAGTTAATTTAATTAATATTTAGCTTTATATTTAACAAATAACTTATTTAAATTTAGATAAAACTCCAAATATAAATTGATTTATTATAATAGAGGTAATTTATTAATAATTAATATAAGTTAATCAATATATACATTTAATTGTGTATACTTTATATTTACTATATTAGTATGTTGAAATATAAATATAATTTAAAAATAATAATTTTTATTATTATAAAATTACACTATAAAGTGATAGATAATTTGTTATTAATAATTATATAATTTAATGTTCTTATATTTCTATGTATAGCTCTTAACGCATTAATTAATGTAAATACTTTGTGGTAGGTATGTTGGATGATGAAGATTACCTTTTCCTTTGGAGAATTAGGTCCCAGAAGACTTAGAAGTTCACTCCTCGACGGAATAACTCTACAGATTACCCCGAATATCTTCTGTATGAACCATCCTGAATGTTGATTAGAATAAAATAATACAAAATAATAGTCAATAATATATAATTTACATTAAATTTAATGATTATTTTAAACTAGATTAAAATTTAGACATTATTTACATCTATGAAAATTACAATACTCTTTGAATTGTACTAATATAATACATAATTTATAATATTAATTACATTAAATTGGAGGCAATATATTTTCATAGTAAAATGTATTTTATAAACGTATATAGTACAATAAATGATATTTGACATATTAATGCAGCTGTTCTATAAAAGTATAATTCGCCTTTTTATTGGGCGTCGCTTATCCTTTAAATTAACAAATTTTACTGCGCATTTAAACGTTATAAATTATAACTTATAATATAATAATAGGTGACGCTCGCTTTTGAACATAAATAAACAGAACTACAGACTAAGTTATATTTGATATCGTTGAAGAAGGAACCATGATATGGACGCAGACAAGCATTATAAGCATCGAGAGCCGCATCACGTAGGCTGTCATCTTCGCAGCGATGTATAGCTTCCGATTTCAGAAATATGCTGCGTAGAAACGTTTCAACAAACTTTAGCGCCCTGTATGTGTGTGTGTGTGAAATCAAATAATTGATAAATAGGTATTCTTTAACTTCAATTAAATTATTGGCTTATATATAAATCTATATATAATTTTTTATAATACTATATATATATATATATAAATATCGTATTGATATATAAATTGATATTGTTATATGATAAGTATAACAACTTTTAATTTTATTTTATAAGTCAAAAATTCATTCTTAATATTAACACTATTTAGTGTTAAAATATATGTATGTCAAATTGTACATGTAAATAAATAAATAGCTTATGGAACAACCGTGAAATTTACAAACCGTACATGAACAACCGTAAAATTATCTTTAGTGAAATATCCAAACGTGAAATATAATATCCGTGAAAATACAAACCATGAAATAATTATAAATATATTTTTTATATTGATATATATATATTATGTATATATACTTATAACATAGTGTATATATACATATATACATATAGTATATATATTAAGTATGTAAATAAGTATAAATATTATAAAAATATATATGTTATTATGTAAAATATAAAACCTAAATTATAAAGTATAATTTCGGAAAATTAAAATCTAATTATACTCTTAATTAATGTTAACGAAAGACGATGATACATCATATTAATTTTATTATTAAATTTATAAATATACTATAGTATATATCTATGAGTTTATGTAAATTACTAAATTATACGTGAATGCTCATATTAGCCGCCGATACTTTTCAAAGTTCAAGTTAGGCGTTGCCTATATGTGTCAATCAAATGCAATCGTTACGCTCTATTGCACAATCAACAATATTCTGAGTGAGTAACATCTATATAAATATAATACAATATACTTATACAATAAAACACATATGCATATACCTTGTAAATTAAATATTCAATGTACATACGCACTTATATTGTATAATTTACTTATTCAATTATAAAATAGTATATGTATCCTATAAGATACATATATGTATATATACATATGTTATCGTTGCGAATTATATATATATATAATTCGCACGATAATATTACGAATAAACGAACATCAATGTTGGGCGATAAGAAATTTTTAAAATTTATTTTTAAAGATATTAATTTTTTATTTTTATTTCTAAGTTGCGGGGGTAGTTTATTCCATTTAATTGTTGATGCGGAGCTGAATTTTCTACTTTCGTATTTGATGCAATGGGTAATTGGTTGGTGTAGTATAATGGAATTGTTATTACGTAAAAGTCTAGTGTTTGGTTTGTTTTATTTTGTTTCGTAAATTATAGGGTGAGTTATAAGTAATAGTCTTTTTAAGTATTGTAAGTATTTTGTGGTTGATAGAGTCTTCAGTGTTTAGCCAGTTAAAGTTTGTTACGTAAGTCAGTAAGAGGTCACCAAGAGATTATAAATAAACAAAGCTTTCCCACTGCAATGAGTCAATGCGTGATTCTTAAATTTCTACCTGCCACATATGTGATATAATATATATATTTTTATATTATAAAGTGTAATACAATAGTTTATGAAATCTATACACACACGCACGCACACACACAAACACACCTACATACATACACATACACACACCTATATACATACATACACACATATACATAAGGTTGTTAAAAAACGCGTTTTTTATTAATGCTCGTTTAAAACATGTTTTTAACGGTTTTTTTCGTTTTTAATTCGTTTTATTCGTTTTTTTCTATTACAAAAAAAATTATTATAAAGATATTATTAAATAATAAAATAATAATAAAGTAATACATATTATGAATATTCATTATTAATTCAAATAATATAGTATCTGTATTATTAGCATCATTAAATCATATTGTCATACTCTACATTAGTATGACAATTATAATTATTATAATATTTATTTTGTTACAATATAACACTGATTATTCATGTATTATTTAATGCTATAGATATGGAGATTGTATCACAATCTATGTATAATATATAATTAATATATATACATTAATTAAATATATAATTAATATTATAAAAAATGTATGAACTTTCATATTTCTTTTATAATAAATTATTATAAAATAAATATATTAAACATAATATATATTATTATACAATTGATTATATCAAAGCATAAAATAAATCTAATTTTACTTGATTATTATAATAATATTATTTATTTTATACATTTATTAAATAATAATTAATTTTTCAATTAGTATAAAAAATATAAAAGAAATCTAATTTTACTTTATTATTATAATAATAATATAATAATTGTATACATTTATTAAATAATCATTCATTTTTAAATTAGTATACAATATTATATCAAAGCATAAAATAAATCTAATTTTACTTGATTAATATAATAAATATAATATTATATTTATTTTATACATTTATTAAATAATTATTTAATTTATTGATTATAATCATTAATTTTTCAATTATTATACAAAATATAAAAGAAATCTAATTTTACTTTATTATAATAATAATAATATTATATTTTAAACACTTATTAAATAATATCTCGTTTTTTTCTGTTTTTTTCGTTTTTTATTCTTTGTTTAAAACGCGTTTAAAACGTCTGTTTAAAATGTGTTTTTTATTAACTCACAACCCTACATATAGGGGCGTCGGAACGATATTTTGTATGGGGGGGGGGGCTATTTATTTATATTTTATATTATATATCCTATTATGTATTACTAATATAATAACTAATTATATCTTATTAATATCGTATACCTCTTTAGTCTATATTAACCCTTTAATATGCAATTAATAATATTTAATTTTTATAACAATACTTAAGTAGGAATATATTAGAAAATAAATAATAAACATTAAATAATTTATTATTATATAAATATAGATTTTTATTTATAATTATATCCATCTCAATTGTGTGAATTATTTTTTGATTGATATTTGCCAATACCAATGCATTGCATTTACTATCTAGCATAGTATATCGTAACAACGTTTTTATTATTCGTAGCTTACTAAATCCACCCTAACATAACACAGAACTTGAGGGGAAAACCAATAAAAGTGTGATCAAATATATTATGACGGAAAATATTTTTTGAATTTTAGGAGATGTTTCCATCATGTATATGTTTATCCTCGTCAGATGATATTGAACTTATTGATTGATTTGAACATATGGAAATTCGATCTTTCAATCGTTAATTCTTCAAAAATTGTGTATTAATGTTTAGTGTAGAAAATTAATAGGATTAATAAGATTAATCTAAAAAAAACAACCTTTTTTTCATGAATTATATTATTTGTAATAACGATTCCTTTAATTTATAAAATTGTATAAATAAAGTTTCCTTCGTATAAAATTTTGTTTTAATGTTCATCATTATGGAATCAAACAACTCAGTATATTTTATTCTTTAAATATTAATGATAAAGTATGATTTACCTATATTAACATATTAATTGATTCATTCTTATATTAACATAACATGTTAACATAATAATGTTATATTATGTTATCTAGATAAGATGTATGTCTTTTGAATTTTTATTAGGTACTATTCATCTCATAAATATTTATAATAATTTATATAATATGTCTTATTATTATTCTCTGTATTAGATATAATTAGTAAATTAAATTAGATATATTTAAAATAAAAATAAATTATTATAATATTTTATAATAAACATTTATTATAAGCTATTTTTTATTTTATATAATATTTTTATAAAAGTTGGATATTAACCTTGAATCAATATAAAAACTTTTATATATAAAATATAAAATACTTTTGTTTCTATATCTTCAATGAATGTGTACAAATTATTTCTATCATTATTCAATTTAATTAGAATCATATTTACTATTATCTAATCCTTTATGTTTATTTATTATTGAGTATTATTATGATTATATAATTATAATCATATATGCTTTCAAGTATATTTTTTATAAATGTTACCTTCAATAGTATTTGTTGGTATCATGAAAGCTTTCACCTTGAAATACTCAAAACCTGAAACTTGAAATATTCATATAACAAATATTTGACTTATTCATATTTTTTAATAATAAATTTGCAATATATTTGTGGTCATTGGTAATATAATATAATTTTTTATATTATTTTAGTGCATCGATTATACCACTATATTGATATAATGTTGTTTTAATACATGATTTCGCAGTCCATCTTGTTGGGCATAATGGTGTAAATGTATTTGTTTTGTTATTATTAGTATTATATACAATCCGTAATTTGATAGTTTGTTCATATAATAATCCCAAATCATAAACCACTCTCAAGGCTTTTCTTATATTTATATTATTATCCAATGATTATGCTATTAAGTTTATGCGATGAGCTCCATATTGTTTATCACAATGTAAATGCTGTCTATTCATTATTATAGTATTTATAACATTATATTGACCAGACATATATATGTTAATATTAGCTAATATTAGCTACACCGTCATATGACTGTCCTCTTAATTTATAAATAGGCAAGTTAAGATGTTAAAGTCCAGGTAACATTAAATTTGCTATATTTTCTAAGTTGTATCCTCAGTCATATTGCATATTCCTATTTCCAATTTATAGTTTTTATATCAAATAAGGAACCACCAAAATGTCCTGCTCACTTCCTAGTATATCTTGAATTCCATCACATTGAATTGATAAAGTCCCATTAATATCTTTCAATCAAATATTTAATAATTCAGATTTATATAGTTGAATAATTTCATTCTTAATATCACCGATTAACAAGTAGCTCTCAGAGATTCTCTTATGAATATTATCATATTTTATGGATGGGGGGGGGGGCAAACAATGCTTAGCCCCCCCTATATGTTTGGTAACATTCTTTAGAAAAAAATTGTATTAACAAAGACAATATACTACATTTAATATATATATAACATTTATTAATACATATTTCATGGGGGGGGGCAAAACATACTTAGCCCCCCCCATATTTTTGAATGGGGGGGTCCGATACCCCCCGCCCCCCCCCCTTCCGACGCCCCTACCTACATATACATATACACACATACATTCCCACTGCAACGTGTCAATGCATGATTCTTAAATTTCTACCTACCACATATGTGATATAGGATGTATATTTTTATAGTGTAATGTGAAAAACAATAGTGTTTCAAATCTATATATATATATATATACAAACACTCACGTGTATTCACACACAACATACATACATAGTGTATTACACACACACACACACACACACACACACATTTAAGTATTGTTAATTAAAACTCACATATACACACACATACATGGTTAATGTAATACATACTTACATACGCGAGAACACACACACACACATACCTGTAGTTTCATGATTATTTATTTATAGGTATATTTATTATATATATATATTATATTTATATAGATGTTACTCGTTCAGAATATTGTTGATTGTGCAATAGAGCGTAAAGGTTGCATTTGATTGACACATATAGGCAACGCCTAACTTGAACTTTGAAACGTATCGTCGGCCAATATGAGCATTCACGTATAATAGTAATTTACGTAAACTCATAGATATATATTATAGTATATTTATAAATTTAATAATAAAATTAATGTAATGTATAATATGTCTTTCGTTAACATTAATTAAGAGTATAATTAGATTTTAATTTTCCAAAAATATACTATATAATTTAGGTTTTATATTTTACATAATAACATATTTTTTTTTATAATATTTATACTTATTTGCATACTTAATACATAACACTATGTTATAAATATATATACATGATATATATCCATATAAAACATCTATTTATAATTATTTCACGGTTTGTATTTTTACGGATATCAAAGATTTTGCGAAGCAAAGATATAACACTCCCTATGCATGCAACGTAATTTAGTAATAGCCCCAACCGCTGCTAGCAGTAGTATCGAAATCACTGAAATAGATTTAGGTTCGGCTCTGTTTGCATACAACAATGTTTTCATTGCTCTATTAAATTACATGCAATATAAATTAGCTTTTACTCACTAAATATATACTTATAGCATTTAAAACATACATATCATATTTGTTTGTTATATATTAGTAATGAACACTTAGTTTTCATCATATAAATATTAATTTAAAGCATATTATTTAACATTTTAAAAGTGTATAGTTAAATACGAATTTATATTATAAACAACGCATAGTTCCTAAAAGTAACCCGCTATAGGTGGCACCAGGGTATTTTGTATACAAATTCGAATTACACGATTTCGCGTAAGTGTTATATCTTTCCTTCGGAAAATCTTTGCGGATATTATATTTCACGGTTGGAAATTTCACGAAAGATAATTTCACGCTTGTTCTTGTACGGTTTGTACATTTCACGGTTGTTCTTGCACCCAAATAAATAGTATTTAATTTCATAAGAAAAATATTAAATAAAAACGAAGGCTAACAAATATTTCTATTTCATAATTTAATTAAATTTAAGATTAATATTTTTGTTGAAAGGTTTATAAGGGCAGGGTTAACCTAACCTTTCTATATAAAATTTGTATCGACAAAATATGTAATTTCCTTTTTTTTAATATTTAATTTCCAACTTGACTTATCAATAATAATACATATAAATGTGGCAAGTTTAGATTGTAATAAATGAATAGTATTAAAATAAAATATATATTATAATAATTATACTAATATATTAACCTGAGAAGCCATATCAATGATGTAGTAGCTGAGTTTAATTCATTTGTTTTATTATTATCAACTTCATACTTTAGTAGACTATAAAAATCTTCGTAATTCAAGTCCAAACAAACTGCTTCAATTTTATGTATATTTCCATTCATATCTGATTTGACAATCTTGTATGGCGAACCCAACAAATCTACAAGAATTTGAGTATATTAGATATATATAGTTTTTATCCTTATTTTAAAAATATGAAGGCTAATAAATTATTAAATAATTATTATAATATAAAATAATTACAATTGATTGGATTATAAAAAATCTATTTATTGTATACTTAAAAGCCGTAAGATTATATTAAATATGAATTAGTAAACAATTAATTAAGAAATGTGTAGTAACCTACTACTAGTAGGTAATTCACTAACCAAAAAATGGTAAAAATGATTTTGTTGCATCTAGAAAAGTTTTAATATTTAGCCATTTATTATCTCTATTTTTTATTTCTGATAGTATATATTTATTATCATATTTATAATTATGTGAAGTTATCTCATATCTTATTTCTAATCTGTTAAAAAATGATTCTGTGATCATATTTATATTTTAAAAGCGAGTAAAATTTATAATAAATTAATATTTCAAATATTATTTGGGTTGTAAATATTAAATAAACTATAGAATATTAAATATTACTAATATATATTTTAATATCTCAGTAGAATTTATATCTTTATATAATAAATAATGTTATTAATGAGATGCTTTAGCTGTAAAGGCTTCATATATAGTGAATTGTTATATTATTAAAATAGATTCAATTTGAATAATTTTGTTTTGATCATGCGATATAATCTTCGGTCAAAGTTCAATGGAAATAATTTATGTGAAAAGTAATTTATGGTTATTGATGATTTATTTGAATTCTGAGGATTCGTAAGAACTTATAACCCTTATAACATAGATATATGGGGCCCCACTCTAATGTCTATAACTTATACGTATACATATACACTTATTAGGATATATATATATATATATATATATATATATATCCTTTATATATTTGCATACCATAGATAGTTTAGCATGCTCATAAGGACACTGCAGTGTCCTTGATGCTCAATGAGCATTGTTCATCTATCTATGTTATTCCAGGGTTATATATCCCTGGTTATATCCCAGCTAACAGTAAGAGCAGCATAATAGAATATGTAATAGCTTCACATGTTTACATTGTGCTAATATGCTGCTATTATGCTGCTATTAAATGTATATAATGCTGCTATTCATTTGTCATGCTATTATGCTACTGTTATGCTGCTATTTAAAGTCTATTATGCTGCTATTAATTTTAAAAGTATATTATGCTGCTATTATGCTGCTATTATTAGAATAGCAGCATAATATACTTTTAAAATTAATAGCAGCATAATATTAGCATAATAGACTTTAAATAACAGCATAATAGTACAATGTAAACATTTGAGGCTATTACATATGCTGTTATGCTGCTATTATGCTGCTATTACTTTATGCTGGGTAGTTATAATAAAACTAAACTGGCTTACCTATAAACACTTCATAAGCATACATACACTTCCCAAACAAACACATACTACCTATAGGTAGTTATAATAAAATTAAACTAGCTTACCTATAAATACAGACCCATTTAACAAACTCTAAATATTATACATATTAAAATATATACTTAACTTCCTATATAGAAGAATCAATTGAATTAAAAAATTTAAATAACTTGAGGTCATCAAATAATATACTTTTAAAACACAATCAATCTACTAACTACTCATATCACTTGAATAAACTCCCCAGGACAATAACTAACGAAAAACACTTAAATAAATCATAAAATAAACTACATAGATACTTACTTGAACTGGACTAACTAACTTTATGAACTCTATCACTTTAATACACTCTATAGAGTGTTATAACACATTTCCATACAATTAATTATTATTATATTTAATTATTTATTATGGATTTCGTCATATATCATTTCCGAACCATTTATTTAAAATTGGATTTTTGTGAATAAATAAATAATACTATTATTACTACTACACACACACACATACACACATACACACACACATACATATTTATATATTAATGTGATTTATATTATAAATTATAATATTAAACAAAGAATATAAAATCATATTATATATCAGATAGATATAGAATATATTCTATATCTATATGACTAAATTGGTAAATATTTTGATTTATTAAAACTGGGCATATTCCCGGAACCCTGAATAAAAAACCACAAATACTAAATTAATTAAAATATCTTTTAAGGATTTTTTAAGGATTTATTAAAATATTTAGAAATAAATTAATCTAATATAAATGAGAAAGATTACAGAAGGAATGTTCTTGATAGAATGATAATATAGTGCAATTATTATGAGCAGGAGGGTTTCCTTTCAAGGTAAACGTGAAGTAATTTGTGAACTAAATAATGGCATTACCTAGGTATCATAGAGTTAATATCAAAAATATGATCCATTTCTACAAACTATTTTAATATCTACGATACTTTGGTTAAAAGTTATATCTCATTTAGTATATGTAACGATATTATTGGTTTATTACTCAAATAGTAAGGTTACAAATTATATTTTGATTAAATTATCTAAATTATTAGAATTATAAAAAATATATGATTTAGTCATTATGAATTGTAGAAGTGAAATCTATCGTAATGTAAGAAATAATTAGGTGAATTCAATAGGATATAAGCAATACAAAATGAAAATAATCCGCTGAATCTAATAACAATAATATACAAATTTAGAGCTATAATCAGGGAGCCCTGCTATAAGGAAACTAATGATTAATTCATATGAAGATATTAACGCAGTATTTGTATTACGTGTATTACTATTCTACTTCTCTGAACATTGTAAATGTGTATACTACAAATGTGTATGTGTGAACACAGTGATTACTTATCACCGCGATTGTATGATGAAGGGCTGATGATCTGTGGTATGTACATTGCTTAACATTAATCTACATTACACAACATATAAACTTCAATAACATAAAGGTGATCAGGGTCATTACATAACCTATAGATCAACATAACCAATATGTCATTACATAACCAATAGGTATTCCAAATTAGTCAATATGAAGATTTTCTCTCCTAATTTTACAGAATCGTAATAATACAATTCTGATATATTTAATCCCATAGATAATGCAAGTAATATATCTGAGAGAAGTATTTCAAAACTTAAATAATTGACAAATATATATTATAATTTCATTAATACAATTATTTGATTGTACAATTTTATCTATACATTTATACATATTATACATATCTATTAATAATATTATAAATTATAAGTAGTAAAAAGTAAATGATATTTGTTTTTATTTTTAAATTATTTATATTTTATTTAGAAGTATTTATCAATGTTCATACATATTTTGTAGTAATTTTAGTTTTAAATAGATAATATTTATTACGATTATCATGTTTTTTCAATCAAAATATATTATTATAATTATGATAATATTATGTTATTTTATAATTGTATATAATATTATGAATAATTTAAAATTTGATACATGAATTATGATATTTTTTTTTTATTGATAATTAATATTTAACTATGATATAAAATGAATATAATTAAAATATATTAATTATTATTGATTATTTTTTTATAAGTTAATAAATATAAAATTAAAATTAAATTATGTTAATATTAATGTAAAATGTAATTGTGAAATGTCGTTGTATTTGTATTTATATCATATGTTATTGTGTCATATTGTGATTCAATAAATAAAGATCATTATTATAAATACAATTTATATATAAATTCGTACATATTATAAATACGCATTTTAATAATAATAAATAATATAAAGGATCGCGAGTTTTGATAAAATTCGTTTATTATAAAAAAAAGTGTGATTCTTCGTCGAATCCGTCTCGACGCACGAAATAAACGTGTGTTATGTAATACCAGTCTATGTAACGATTCGAGGGTGTGTGTGTGTAGAGGGTGAGTAGGTGTGTGTGTGGGGTTGTGTATATGTATGTAATGTCGTTATTAAACCACAACATAACTAAACGCGCTATTGAACAACTATAAAAAATAAGAAACGGGAGTTGAATAGTTACAGGAGGGGTGGGGCGTGGGGTGGGGGTCCGTAATGGCTCTATCGGGGGCGAACATGGTAAGTCAGTAGGTCACAATCGTAAATACAAAAAGGGGGGCAGCGGTGGTAGCTACATTCAGTGATACGATGTTAGTACTCCTCTTAAGCATGTGTGTATCGTACACATGCACACATGTATACAAGTACACAAGTTCATATATTGTGTGCGCATAGTATCGCGATGGTGATGAGTTGCACACACACTCGGGTAGACAATGACCACGAGGTGGTTACGAGGCAACACTAATAGTATGTCCTCCACATATGTCCTCCACGTATGTCCTCCACGTATGTCCTGCTCGTATGTCCTGCTCGTAATGTGTGTACCTCGTGTGCACATCGCGATAGCGACGAGATACACACGAATATCAGCGTATGGGAAGGGAGACGCTACTACGGCGGTAGTGATCGTACAGCCACTACTACTAGGCATCGCTAATAGTATGCGTACGACGTAGCAGTCGTATGAGCCTCGTAAAACTAGTGCGCACTTCGCGATTTTGGACGTGAAGTCTACGCTGGTAGACGTATACAGTACACCCCGCTACTACAGCCGACACACACACGGGTACATTGTAGACGTGTACGCGGTGTACCCGATACACTCAGGCGTCCGACTCCTTTAGATTATCGATGTAGTCGCGCATCGCCCTCCTATCCACAGTGTTATCGCATCGCCACGGCAATGCGACCGTTTCCTGTTTCCACGCGAACATAGCGGTGTCGTCTCCGTTGCTGAACTGTTCCATATCTGTGTGTGCGGTGAAGCGAGGCGAGTTGTTAACGTCATGTTTCGATGTATGTCATGCTTCCATGTTATGTAATATATGTTAATGTATATCTATATTCAGTTGTGTATTGTATTATTAAGAATTATTAACAAATATAAATAATATATTTCTTTACAATTAAATATTTTCATACTTGATTACTTTACCGTAATGGGTTATGTTTTTTTATGTATAATGTACATTGTACATACGTTGTACAATGTATATATAATTCATAATATATATATTTAAAAATAAATAATATATACATATATATGTATATATATTTATATTTATATTTATAATTGAAATAAACATTTAATAGAAATTACATAATGCAAGTGATATATAAAGATATTTGTAATTAAATACTTAACCAATATCAGGAATACAAATATTTAGCAAAATAAAAAGCTGAGAGAAAAATAATAATACAATACTATACAAATACTATACAAATATTATTCGAAGCACTCTTAATGTAATTATTATTGTTATTGTTATATTTATTTGGTGGAGTCCATTCATCCCATCCAGGAACTAAGATGAAGTTTTAACTTATAACCATATATGACTATAATGTCCCTTCAAAACCGCTCTCATGTTACGGTATCCATGTTTTTAACGAGAACTGATCATTTATTTATACACAATTATATAAGATCACTTCTAAATAATATTTTAAGACCCGTTTTTAAAAATTAATTAATGGTCAGGACGAATTCGCATCCTACTGCTTGTGTGTCTGAAGCCTTAGTCAACTGAGCCATACAGGCAGTTATAAATTATTTTATGACTATATTAAATGCTATAAAAATTACTAAATTTAATAGACTAAATTCTCTTGTATATAATATTAATGACATTAATGGTAAATATAATTATTCTTAGTTTTTTTTATATATTTAATATGTTTATTATTAAATATATAATATATAAATATATATTTATGTGTATAAGAAGCCTGTATAAATAAAACATTTATTTACCTATATCACGAAAGGTACGTTTAATATGAAAAGAGCTTATTATCTACACTGATAAAGCATGTCTACAACACAATGTATCACACGAGTATGTATATGACATCAGCATTACACATTAGCGCAATAAAAGATCGTCTCACATGGACGATCATTACCGTATTGTTCATTCATTCCTAGATCTGATTGCAGTGAAGGATGAGGGTGTATCATTACTTGAATATCATTAAGTGAATATAACATTTATAAATATAACATTATCTTTATTTATAAATATCTTTAAAAACTAAATACATTTTTAAAAGCCTATTTTTAGCTGATCCATGTTATATATATATATATATATAAATATATAATGTACAAATGTATATTATTATCTAATATTATATGAATATTATGATTATGAAATGCTATAAAATATATATAATATACTAATATATATTTGTATTCCATGGCGGAATTATTGGTGTTAGATAATAATTACAAAAGTGTTTTTATTAAATTTAAATAATTTAAATTAACGAGTGATATCTAAATCCGAATCCGTGTGCCTAGAATAGATCACGTGACCATAACGATAAGGTTGACTGGGCGTACTGACCTGTGAACGGATTAGTCGTTAATCTCACGGAACATTCACTTCCCTTATAGATACTCGACCGCGTTGAACTGTTGCTTCCCCTAGTGTCAACTGAACTCTGACCTAAGGATGGAGATTTGTAATGGAAATATAAATCTAATATATGGTTTCGAATGAATGATTACGAAACGCTGCTATTATTAAATTAAATATTTATATATTAATAAATTAATAATTTTTATAATATTCATATTGTAATTATATTTTTATATATTTATTACTTAATTATATATACATGTTAATATTACAGACTATTTCTAAGATTAAATTAATTACATCATTAGAAAGGATATTATTTATTATTAGCTATCTACTATAAATTATTTAAGTAGTTTAAATCAATTTACTGGGCCTGCGAAACTTTCGATTGTTTATTTATTATTAAAATATCAAAAGTTAATTAAATCTCTTCAAATGATGTATAACATGTCATATAAAAGAACTATAAGTGAATCACATATGAATATTATCATCAGCCTAGTGATAATATAGTTATAAACAGTACATTAGTAAGCTAACATCCTTATCTATTTAAGATATTACATTTCCCACTTACAGTTTATCTATTATATAAAAATATATATTATAATGTATGTATTAGTAAATTTAATATTGTTATTTAATTTTATGTTAGAATGTTCATATATATAATAACTATGGTTATTTAAACACCTCAGAGATAATATTATATTTAACTGTTTTGAACTCTATATCGTTGCAACCTTTGATGAATATTTATAAAATTGTTATACCTATGTTAACCTCACAAAGTTAACCATACATTGTTATCATTTATAATTTACTATTTTAGGAATGGAATTCTCATAAATCTTTAAACTATTCTAATCTATTAATTAATAAATTCAAAAGAGAATATAAACTTTAACATTATTAAATCAAGTTTTGTATACGAAATTGCCTTACTTCTTTTGAAGCTTTTATTTTTTTCTCAAATAAATACAATTAATATATAAATTTATAAATAAATAATAATAACTTATGATGAGTTTGTTACGATATATTCACTTTATTCTATTGATGCATTATATGTTTAGATACATTTAGGTTACATAATAGGCATGACAAAGTATATGTTTTTATGTTATCAGTAAATAATAAGTAGATATGATTTCTATTGTCTTATATAAGTATTCAATAAAACACTTTCGCTAGATATAAATATTATCTAGAAAATAAACAAAATTAGTCATTCCTTACTAAATTACCAGAGATATCATTTTTTTAGTAGACACATTTATCCCTATCTTTGTATGTAAAATATGTAAATATTTCACTGGTACTTTATAAAAACAATCAAACAAAATCAATATGTCTATTACATGCCAATGAATTATATATATATATATATAAATATATATATATAATATGAGAATCTTCCAAACCTCTGTGTATAGACGACCTGTGATGTCTGAATTTATCATCAGCCATCAGAGCTTCGTTAGGTTGAACTTTGACATCATTACGACGTAAAGTATCGCCACCTATCCACACCCAATCTTTTGCTTCCGATAACGATCCTAAAGAAATTAATAGAGGTTCATTGTAACTGATGTTATTAAGTTACGTATAATAAGAATATTATAAATAAAATTAATAATATTATTATCATTTAAATCATATAAATATAAATATATATCTATATATACACTTCTAATTAGTATTATAATATAATGTTTTTGTAGAACATATATTATTGTTCTGATATAAAATTTCATTTTAAATTTAGAGTTGAAATATTTGATGATATCGCACATGATATGGTCATTAGAGTAAACCAAAGATATAACCACACATATGCATATTTGTGTTTATATGTTTACCTGCTCATCCTTAATATTAATAGCTACCACTTCTATACATATCATCTACTCCTCCTCCTCCTCTACACAATAAGATCCATATTCCACTTACCTTTCCTCCTCTACTCTAATAGTTAAATCCTCCAACCCCCTAACACTAACCCACCTCCACCTCCTAACACTAACCCCACCTCCATCCTCTAACACTAACCCACCTCCACCCCCTAACACTAACCCCCACCTCCACCTCCTAACACTAACCCCACCTCCATCCCCTAACACTAACCCACCTCCACCCCCTAACACTAACCCCCACCTCCACCTCCTAACACTAACCCCCCTCCCCTCCACCCCCTACACTAACCCCCCTCCACCCCCCTCCCCCCTAACACTAACCCCCACCTGCACTACAGGTGCCATCGTCATCGCTGCCCCCATCGTAGCTGTCGTAATGTCTATCCTGCCGATAACGCCTGTAGGCGGCACCAGCGTGATGTCCCGCCAGTATCAGTAGCGTTAACGTAAACACCGTCACGGTCGCGTACAGTGCTATGTGTAGGGTCGTCCACCGGCTCGTTTTAGATGCTCTAGTGGGGTTTGGGGTGTGGTAGGGGTTAAATGTGATGCGGTAAAGTTGTATATGATGTAATCTGTATTATCGTGGTGGTTCTACTACTAACGCAGCCATTACTATAGTTATACCAAAGATTTTACGAAGCAAAGATATAACACCCCCTATGCATGCAACGTAATTTAGTAATAGCCCCAACCGCTGCTAGCAGTAGTATCGAAATCACTGAAATAGATTTAGGTTCGGCTCTGTTTGCATACAACAATGTTTTCATTGCTCTATTAAATTACATGCAATAAAAATCAGCTTTTACTTACTAAATATATACTTATAGCATTTAAAACATAAATATCATATTTGTTTGTTATATATTAGTAATGAACACTTAGTTTTCATCATATAAATATTAATTTAAAGCATATTATTTAACATTTTAAAAGTATATAGTTAAATACGAATTTACATTATAAATAACGCATAGTTCCTAAAAGTAACCCGCTATAGGTGGCACTGGGGTATTTTGTATACAAATTCGAATTACACGATTTCGCGTAAGTGTTATATCTTTCCTTCGGAAAATCTTTGGTTATACATTGTTTTAAGAGTATGTTTAAACTATAATAAATTCCTAATGAGAATCATCAATTTTTAATTTATTTATGAGGTCACATAATTTTACATAATGTATGTAATAATATATTTAGTAAATTGACTAATATAATTATTAATTTTAAAAATACAGTATTTTTAAAATCAAAATAAAATCTTAGATGATAGTTACTACTATTTTTTAGTTACCTTAGATGATTAAATATAGTTATCGTACTATTATAATATAGTGAAATCTTAATGAAAAGTGTAATCTTAAAGATATAATAAAGTATAAAGTTAAAATATAGTATTTGTACTATTATAATAAAGTGTAGAGTTAAAATAAAGTAAGCATAAAGATATAATAAAGTATATAGTTAAATATTCTGTTTGTACTATTATACTAAAGTAAAAGGTTAAAATAAAGCAAGCGAACAGATGTAAATAGTTAAAATATAGTGTTCGTACTATTATAATAAAGTGAAAGGTTAAAATAAAACAACCGATGAGATATAATAAAGTTAAAATAAGAAAGTGTAAAATTATAATATAGAAGTAAGTTATTATATAGTATTCATACTATTATAATTTGTATCATCATCACATTCATAGAATAAATTTGTTATAAATATTATTAATGTTTTTATTATTATTTTTGAATACCAATTAGTTATATATATATATGCAAATACAAAAATACATATATTAAATAAATTACTTTTATCATTTTATTTATTCTGAGAATAATTTTCATAATAATATATGAATGAATGAAATCAGTTTATAGATTAAGTATAAGTAGAAATATTATATATATATATATATATATATATGAGAGTAAAAGTATATATATATATATTATATATATACGGGTAGCGACAATAAACTATTAGTCATATAAATATGGTACCTCAAGGACACAACAATATTTCTATATGTGTAATTATGATTATACAATTTATATTTAGTAAAGTTAAATGCATACATAGTCAGTCACGTTTAATAAATAACCTACTATATACGTATTATAAATATAATTAATAGAAATATATTGAATATTCAAGTGTATATGCATATTTAATAGATATTTATTTATTCTTATGAGATATCTCTGCATTTATATTGATTAAATGTGAATATTTTCCTTTTAAATAATATCTATACGCATCATTGTAAAATATATGTTAAATGAATCATATTGAATTATATATAATTATATATAACATATATACTATCATATAATTATTATGCAAGTCTATATTTATATATATATGTATTGAATATTTTTTTATTTATTCGAAGAATAATTCTTATATGATATTTCCATATTTATTTTATTAAATGTGATTATTTAGACATTTTAAATGATATCTATACATATCATAATATTCTATATGTTAAATGAACGAAATACAATATATTAGTATATACTTGTATATATTCTATATATCTGAATAATCATTACATTCATTTACATGTTTTAATATTAGAATATTTTAATATTTACAGTAAATGTCATTTATATTTTAATATTTAAATTTTTGAATATTTAATTATCTTTGAGAAGTTAGCCACGCCCTATAAAATATGAAAATTATCGCGGCGGCCAGATTCAAGTGTAACCAACTCAATAAATTATTTCATTTATTCTTTCAATCATATATATATTGTTATTGTTATAGGTATTGTGTTATTTCTATTTCGGTGGAGTCCTTTCCAGTTATTTATATGAAGTTTTCACTTATAACCATATGGCTCTAATGTCCCTTCGAAGCCGCTCTCATGTTAAGGCTTCCATGGTTTTATCGAGAGCAGATCATTTTTTATACAAAATTATATAAGATCACTTCTAGCTATTATTATAGACTTATTTTATTGATCCGGACAATGCTTAAACAAGCGTCATATTGCTTGTGTGTATGACACCTTAACTAACTGAGCCACACATGCAGTTATAGTGTATATATATATTTAACTGCCTGTGTGGCTCAGTGGTTAAGGCGTCAGACACACAAGCAGTAGGATACGGGTTCGATCCTCATCCGGATCATTAATTAATTTTATAAAATGGGTCTTAAAATATTATTTGGAAGTGATCTTATATAATTTGTATAAATAAATGATCGGCTCTCGTTAAAACCATGGATGCCTTAATTTGGGAGCGGCTTCGAAGGGACATTAGAGCCATATATGGTTATAAGTGAAAACTTCATCTAAGTTCCTGGATGGGATGAAAGGACTCCACCAAATAATAATAACAATAACAATAACAATATATATATATAATATATATTATATATATTATATATTATATATATATATAAATAATGCATACATTTATATATATATATATATATATATATATATATAAAAATGTATGCATTATTTATATTGTTAATGGTTAGTATGTCTATCCTGCATTCGATATGTCACTGCTCAATTATAGGAATAGGAAAAAAGATGTGATTTATAGAAAAATAAAATATATTATTTAAAAATGATAGAAACAATACATTCACTGATACACAATGATTATAATGATATATCTCATTCACATGCATGTGTAATAGTGCATCTTATACGTATTCTAACGTTATATTATATCGTGGAATCATGGTAGGAAAGGAAAAGTTAGTTAGATTCATAGAGAATAAAGGAATTGTCCTATTGATCTATTGATTGATAACAACTAGAGTGAAAGTAGTACTATGCTTAACTATAGTGTCTAACTATGTGCAAGTATACTGTATACAGTCATTATTAGTGTTATACATTTATAATAATAGTAGTGAAGGAATATTATGTAATATATAATAAAATAGGAAGGTGTTATACCGCTCCCTGATTATACAATATATATTCTAAAATAAAGCATCAGTGTTAGTCAAAAACCCGGGATTAAACAATTGTTTTTATGATTAAATTCTAATGTCATTGTTTATATATTCTGAAGAAAAACATGTGTTATTATTTATTTGTATTTACAAACAATTGTTGATCTATTATTATTATGCATTAACATTCCAATGTGGTATGTATTACATAGAGAATGATGAATATTCATAGTGATTATATTACTTTATAGTATACACAAGCACACAGAAATACACAAACACACACACACACACACACATACATACACACCTACATACACATATATATATAAATATGTATTACCATGTTTTCTTATTTAATTATATTTAATTATATATATGCCTAATAATATATAAATATAGAATTTTTAAATAAAGATAAAATTTATATAATTCTATATAAATTTAAATTAATTAAAATGAATTTTAATAAACAAATATATTATAACATGCTTGGTTATGAGATGAATATATACATATTATAAAAATTATACAACAAATGTTATTTAATTTTTTAAATTAATTTTATTATCACATCAAAAATATTATATAATTAATTAATATCATAATTATTTTATAAAATATAATGATTATTTACCAACTATCAATATAATAATAAATAATTAAATTATTAAATTAATAAATAATTAAGTTAATTATACGTATATATATATAAATATAATGTTATTGTAGATTAACTGGTTGATTAATATATACCTTATGTATGAATGTTTCATAGAAGCTGCTACAGGCTTCTTCTCATCATTAACTGCTATGTAGTTGTATCCTATGTAATTGATTATAAGTTATCATTATAGGGTATATTAACAGGGTATAATAAGGGTAGAGTATATATATATATATTTAAATCATAAAGTTATAGTTATAGTAATAATTAATTCTATTAAAATAACAATTATTATTATTATAGTATATATTTACTTATTTAGTCATATATGTATACATATACGTTATATACAAATGAAACCCTGAGCATCAGACTGTGGCTGTTCTGAGGTGTTTACATCCGTATCAGTTAGCATCATCTTCTTCTTAGTGCGATGACCTTTAACCCCATCGTTAAGCCCCGCTCCGACGGTAGGGTTAACTGCTGCGGAGACCGCGATCGCCCCCACAACTAGCGCCCCCTGTGGTGAGATATGCGCTAAACTGGTGGCGCCCTCTCTGAATACGATATCGACGTAGGCGTAACTGACGGCCACTATTCCCCCGGCGCAGACGATGTTACTCGTGGAGTCGGGTTTCAGAACAATGATCTTAAGATATTCTCCGTTTCCTGTGATACGTATTACATTATGATAGTAGTCTATTATTAGAATATTATTATATTAGTGCAGTACTTTATTGCCATTATATAGTAGTATCAAAGGGCTTTGGTAGTATATTATAAATATATATATATATATATATATATATATATATATATATATATATGAGTATACAATTGCTATATTAGGAATCATGAATATCTTTGTTGATATATATTTAACTTTATTTATTCCGTAAACAATTCGTGATTAATTGTAAACAACATATATAATAATTGTATTACAACTCCGTGTAAACAACTTATGTTTACTGTGATTTATCAATTATTTATATAATATTATCATAAACAATATTCCAACATCCGCTAAATCACATATTCATTTTCACATTTATATTAATAACATTCGTGTATGAACTACATAGGATAAGTAGATATTACGGATACATTGCTGTATGGAGTAATACCAGGACCCTGTGACAATGAGCAATGTTGCCCAGCATGATACACATACATACAATATAGATTAGTGGCCACCCACTACACATGTATGTCATGCTTATACACTTGTATATACAGATAATCAATATGCATAGGGAGGCTGCTATACAGATAGATGTGTACTACATGTACTAGATGTACTGATTTATATTAGATAGGGGAGAATAGTGCACCCAACACACAAACAGTAGTGGGTATATTTCACTATATTCTATTGTATTACTCACCAATATCATAACATAATAACAATAGACCAAGATATTAAGAGGTACCTAATAGGAATGTAAACAATTATATAATAGAACTATGCAGTGGAACTTATTAATTATATTCTATCTACTCTAGTGGATTAACACTAATCTCTATCTTATTAAATTAATCAATAATCTAAACTATAGATAACATAAGCTCATGTTGATTACATGGTAATTAAAGGTGATACAAGGCTGAATATACAAGGATGCTATATTAAATGTACAATGTACCCAATGTTTCTATCCTTACATCTGACAACAACAGTTAGATCATATGCTGACAAACTACTAAGTACCGAATACATCGCGTGTACTTAGAATAATCTATTGCATAAGATAAAATAGCTTCGAAGGGACATTAGAGCCATTTGTTTATAAGTAAAATGTCATCTAAGTTCCTGAATTGGGTGAAAAGACTTCACCAAAATAAAACACTATACTAATTACTGGTACATTTTTTATAACAATATGGTAATTATAATAATAATATTTTATTTAGACACTTAAATAATAGTAGAAACAATTCTCTAAAATGTAATGAAATAATAATGTTAAAATATATAATTATAATAAAAGATATTTGTTCGCTGTTTCGCGACTAAGTATCGACTACGAACCTTCGCTTTGGGCGATGATTCTCCAGCCTGCCCCTCCAGCGTCTCCGGTTCTACCGCCCCCTTCTCCGTCACCCTGGACGACGGTGACCACATTATCGTCTAGAGAGCTCACCAGGAGGCGATAGTTGCGAGGGTTCAGACGAGACACATCCACTGAGGTTCCGTCGTCGTACAGCAGCGAAATAGACAACCTAGCTTCCTGTCATCATTAGCATCATATATACATTGAAATCACAATATATATATATATATATATCTATTGAATACAATACAAACATTGTATACAAATATATCTATTCAAGAAGTATTAAAATTATACATGTTATAAATAACTGTTTGGGGCCCTGAATAATAAAATAAAAATAGAAAACTTTATTTTCTAGTGTTATGATGTAAAATTTATTAAGTTCTCTTTATTAAGTTGATAAACACATGTTATGTAATATTAGGTAATAATGAGCATGTAAATACTGGACGATTATGTAATAGGGACCACACCTACATTTCTGTTAAAGTGATCATTATGACTAAATAAGTGATTATAGATCATCTGATTTATTGAAAATGACTGACTTAGCAAATTTCATTAATTACATGCAGAGATGATGATTTAATTGTATGCAAATTAATCAATGTATAATGTTTACATACCATAACAAAATACTTTCGTCATTTATTATTAATATTCATGATATGATATGATATACTTGCCTACAGTTGTCCACCGTTAGTAAGGCGATAATGTCAACATTTAATTATTCATTTTAATATAACATTTTTTTTAGATTATATTTTAACTTGTTAATTTAGATATTCATATTCATTAAATAAATAAATCATCATTGTACCAAATAAATAATATTTACCAGTCGATAATACAGCATTAAATACACTTATATCGAGCTCCCTCCCCTGCCTCCCCCCACCCTCCACTGACCTGATGGACCCGCTGGAGCTCACTAGAGAAGTCCACCTTCATGCTGACCACATTAGGAATGCCTTCAACGCGCGTCGTCCTCGCCTCTATAGACGCTATCGTGAATACGTTCATAGAGGTCACTTGTACGGGGTCAGAGGTCACAGTTAGAGGTCGACTGGTTCCGTACACTAGACCCGACCGCGATATCAACTGATCATGTGTGTAGAGTATGGTTAATCAGTAGTGAGGTAGGTGTGGGTATAGGGTATGCAGATAGATGTGTAGCAAGATGGAGATTACATACGGAGAGATTGCCACTACTGACAATTACTATGCGGTATTTCCATGGGGTAAACTAAGATAAGATATTCAAGTCTTTATTTAATGTCTATTGAAGAGAAATTATCATTATAAAATGAATAAATAAAATTTTACGAAAGGAAAGATTAATTAAAACTCAATAATTTATTCTATTTTATTCTATATAATATATAGTCTTAATACTATCCGCGTGCTTTTAATCACTACAGAGTTATTACTCAACAATATTATGAGCTTCATCGTACGGCATATGTATAACTATTTAATATTCAACTGGTTTGGAATATTTAAGTAAAATAATATAACCCTACAAAGTTATGAATAATTATATAATAATATAATATATATATTTCATCAAATAGGTGAAAATAATGTGTTATATTTGTATTCTATATATTTAAAAACACACTTTATTATATTAGAAAATAACTATGATAACTATCATATAGCTTTTAAAATGTCTAATATTTATATAGTATGTAAAAATAATAAATAAATAATAAACATTTCTGTAATATATTAAAAGAATCAATTTCACTACCGATCGGTTAATTAAATATATCGCATTACGTTCATTATCATCTCTCCCCGGTCATAATCATCGCGTATCTATCTCTATCTATAACCTGAACTGTAGTTTGACCTCTGCCGATGCCCTCGACGATGAGATGCCCTCCAGCCTCCGCGATACAAGCGACATTCTCGTCCGACACCTTCACAAGGTCGTATCTCTTGTCCCCTAGTATGTCCTTCGTAATCTGAAGCTTTATCTTCGGGTGGCTCAAATAGGTTCTGTGTGAGAAATGTTCACATTATTCATATATATATAAATATTATTGGGTTATAGTATTATTATGGAATTTTTTTATTATATAATCAAATTATAACAAAACAATTATATTTTAGGAATCTCAAAATATATTATTTATTATATCGATATTAGTAAATACATTACATTGATTAATTCATTAACAACGCTAAATATAGTTTAATTGCAACAAATCTGTAGGGTGAGGCATAGTAACAACTAACTTGGTACCGTTAACTTGCATGTAAAATCTGGTGTAGATGTCGATGTTACTTTGTTGATATAACTGGCGAGAACAATACGAATATCTATTGTTGGTGAGCTCGTAACGCGATCTATTGTTCCTTGACCTACTACGGCATAGAGGTCGGCATGAAATATACAAGATTTGAACATGAAATATACAAGATTTTCACATGAAATATACAAGATTTTCACATGAAATATACAAGATTTTAACATGAAATATACAAAATTTTAACATGAAATATACAAGATTTTAACATGAAATATACAAGATTTTAACATGAAATATACAAGATTTTAACATGAAATATACAAGATTTTAACATGAAATATATAATAGCTTTAACGAAATCTAAAAGAACTTTATATAACATATATATTTATATGTAACTAGTAATAACTTGTTATGGGAGTATCCTGGAATAAGCCAACCTTCTACTGGGTTTAGAATATACTGCGATAACTTCACCTATGTGTAATAATTATTATTTATAACATATTAATAGTAGTATTAATTAATAATAATTAAAGCAATCCTAATGATAATGTTACAATGATAATAATAATAATAATAATAATAGTAACAATAATAATAATAATAATATTAGTAATAATTAGTAAAGCTGATAAACTAACAATAAGTGGAAGTTCAGGCAACCATACCCTCACTCGAAGATAAATCAACATATTCTTGTAGGTTACTTCAATGATAATAGAATCGCTGCTCTCTTTCTCGGTTCCGTCCAAATAAAGGTATTCGCAGTTATTTTGAACCTGATCGATTGTTAGTCACCAAGCTACAATATTACCTTAACTACTACTTAGGTACATACACAATTGTTTTACGATCATATTAACTTTATTGAATATATTAACTCGCATTGGCTACAATAATAGAACATATTTTATATTATTTTGAATACAAACTTAGGAAATACAAACTTCTTCTAATACTATATTATTAATATTATTATAATTAATATATATTCATGTACTGAGAATAATTACGAAATGAATATAGTGTCATACTGTCGATGTTTTCCTATAGACTAACTTGGATGACGTAACTATTCAACGACCTACAACCGCATTTAGAGGTCACATCGGTAATCTTATCTTTAGCGCTGATAGCGTACACCGTTATCTTGTGTTTCTGTTTTCTTCCGTTAATCGTCGCCACATTCAGAATGTCGGAGTTCTGTTACAGTGAGAATTGGGGTATAACATAGAGGTCTGTTACAGTAGCATTAGGGTATAACATATAGTTATGTTACAGTGAGCATTGGGGTATAACATAGAGGTCTGTTACAGTAGTATTAGGGTATAACATATAGTTATGTTACAGTGAGCATTGGGGTATAACATAGAGGTCTGTTACAGTGAGAATTGGGGTATAACATAGAGGTCTGTTACAGTGAGCATTGGGGTATAACATATTTCTGTTATGCAGTACAAATAGAGAGAATTTAGAATTATACTTTTATTTACATATAATTAACGAAGAGCCCACCAAAGATTATACAAGAATAAACTTCGAGAGCGGAGGAAATGGTAGAGAAAATGATATAATAATATAAACAAAATATATATTAATAATGAGTATGTATATTTACACAGAATTAATATAATTGTGCACCCTATTAATGTACTAGGTATGAGAGCATGTTGTTAAGGACGCATTGAGTTGTAGGGCTTACGTTGTATACAGTGTGTAACCCTATAGGGCTTAAAGTGTAGGGTCTACACCGAGGTTCTACAGTAAGGCCCTATACAGTGTATACTATACACTGTATAGTATACAGTGTATTATATATAGTATAGAGGGTATAGTATTGGCTCTATAGAGGGTATATAATATACACCCTGTAGAATAGGACCTATATCACATAATGTATAATATAGGATCTATGATATATGTGTTATATTATAGGGCTTATACTAGTGATGTAAATGATGCTCACATCTAAAGCATCTATGCAGTCTCTGTCTCAGTTTCATAAAGTCTTAACTCGGCTCGGGCTCGTTTTTTTCGAAAATGAAAGTCTCGGCTCGGCATCAAAAAGCTTGGCATCATTTACATCACTATCCTATACTCTAGGGTATATGTACTATAGTATGAGCGTATAGACCCTATACGCTAGAACATATAATATAAAGGTATAGACCCTATAATCTATAGATAGCCTATAGGCCATATAACCCTATACTATATTCCTTATACCCTAGAGTCTAGGGTATAAGGAATATGGTATAGGGGTATGAGTCAATAGTCTCTGTGCATAGGGATTATACTCTATGGGTAAACATTTAGAGTTAGCTCTAATAGTGCATACATAAATGTACATTCAAGATAAGCTATTAATCAGATGCCTTTCAATGTAAATTTACTTAATCAATTTACTAATAGGAAATTGTGCATTGACATATTGGTCAGGCATTTATATATATTACTGTGTATTGAGTGTAAATAGATTGCATGTTCCTAATAGTTATAAATGACATGAGTGTTATATATATATATATATATATATATATATATATATATATATATATATATTTATAAGTGTATATATTATAATACTTCATAGAAGAAATCACTGGGAGTACACAAACTGTGATGTATTTATTATTAGAAGGATGCCAGTGCTGATAGTGACGGCCGTGAGGTCACGTGATCTTATACACCCCTATAGGGTTAATATAACCATGATGGGGGGGTGGACTGATGTGCGAAAGCGTATAGAGCCCCCCTGTGTGGGGCGCCACTAGTAACTAGTGGGCGTGGTTTAGGGAGACTACACGGCCGTACAGGGTAGGGGTTAGACAGGTCGCAGTAGATAAGTTACACTAGGGCAGGCGCGGGGAAATGGCGGGAGAATAGTGAGAAACACTAGCACGGTAGCAATAATACCGCGGTAGCTTTAATAATACACATAATGTGCATGTCTGGGTGGTATATGCATGCGTTAATACATCTACATAGTATAAGAGTATACCTATGCGCTTGTGTATGTATGTTTGTGAATGTATATTAGTGTTTGTATGTGTATGTGTATGAGTGTTCATTATAGTAAATATATATATAGTTTATATATATATATATTCATGTAAAGTATTGTCAACATAGTAGCCAGATATATATATATATATATATATATATACAGCAATGTCTACAAGCTGTATTGGTATACTATACTATACTATATGATGTATCATACATCATGTATGCCCTATCACTATTATATTATATTATTCACTCGAAGTGAAGATTAGCACCTAGCAGTAATATTAGCATGAACATGTGTCCTTGGTATTATCCTAAAGGAGATAAAGGCAGGGGGAAGCTGAGAATGCCACCACGCGCATTCCTAATCTGGACGATGACGCAAGTGGCATGATTTATCCCCCGAGAGCACCGATTATGCAATACTGCATAACTCCACGGTGACTATTAGACACGTGAAACATAGTAGGCCTATCTAGGACTTTAATGTACTTGGTGGTATATTAAATAATCGATTGTTTCTAGAAACTTTTTTTGTCGGCCATTAATATTTATATTTCTAAAATGCATACACACGATGACGTAAGTGCACTCTATCTCTCTCGCATACCGTACACATACGCGCACACACGCATGAACACACATACACATAAACACGCAGTGCCATACACACATAGGCACATACACATAGGCAATAGGTAAAAGTAAATATTAGAATGTTCATTACTTTATATATTTTATATATGTACACCGGCTCACCAATATGTCTACACACATGTGTGTGTAATTACGCCTAAAGCTACGTACATACGTACATGTAAACACATGTTAAACAACAACAACAACAACAAAAATAACGATTTCAATAATAATATTGACCCCTCCCATTCTGAAAAGGGGCGTGGCTAGATAGATATGCGCTAACCTGCGGTACTACGAATGCCGATACGCTTCTCGCCGGTTTGAAGGTCAGCTTGACCTTGGCATCGGCACCCTCTCGGAGAAGCTTCACCTGCAACCTCGGCCTACTTATTCGAGTGGTCAGCGAGATCTCTAGTATTGCATCATCACTGTTATGTAATTAGGACGTGTTACTCGAATTGATTAGGTGTTGAGTTATTTGTTTATTTCCGAATAATATATATTGTTATTGTTATTGTTATTGTTATTTTTATTTGGTGGAGTCCTTTCATCCCATCCAGGAACTTAGATGAAGTTTTCACTTATAACCATATATGGCTCTAATGTCCCTTCGAAGCCGCTCTCATGTTAAGGCATATATGGTTTTAAAGAGAGCCGATAATTTATTTATACACAATTATATAAGATATATCTAGAAGTTATATTTAGAAGTTATATATTTAGAAGTTATAACTTCTAAATAATATTTTAAGACCCATTTTATAAAATTAATTAATGGTCCGGACGAGGGTCGAACCCGTGTCCTACTGCTTGTGTGTCTGACGCCTTAGCCACTGAGCCACACATGCAGTATATATATATATATATATATATATATATATATATGTATTATACACTATATATGTATTATACACTATATAATATATATATATATATATATATATATATATTCCATAATATATTAATTGATTACTTTTTATTTACTTCAATATTGAAGTTTAAGGTTGTATGTACATTTATTAGTTCAATTAATATATATATTAATTGTATACAATAATATATTATATTATATATACAAAAAAAATACTAATTATATTTTATACTTTGGTTTGGATACATGGGAATCAAATTTTGTTTTAGTTTTTTTCTTTCTTATAATTGTATATTTCGATAAACAATATATATAATATAAATATTTTTGAATGATACACAATCGAATTAATAACATTGAAATAAGCGCATGAAACTTACAATTATTATAATTATATATGTATTATATATCATATTATATAAATTATATTATATAATGTTCATTATTATTAGATAATGTATATCTGTATTATATATATATATATATATATATATATATATATAAACAATAACATGACAGGTGGATACAATTATTTATATATATATATATATATATATATATATATATGTATAATACCTATATAACTATAGTTATCTGTAAATAAATAGAAGCAACAATTCAACAATTCTAGAAGCATTATAAGTCGGTTGTCTGTTAACGACGCAGTACAAAGCCCGCTATAATATACTGCTGCTGTGTTACAGATGATACATGAATGAAGATTGTGCGATGATTGAACAATAAAAACGTTTATTATATATTAGCTTAGGCGTCCTGCAGGGTACCCATCTATAGATAAGATCTATAGGTTATTGTGTATATATTATTTATTTTACATTGACTAAACATTGTATAATATCCATATAGGAAAAGCATTAGAATATATATATATATATATATATATATATATATATATATATATATATATATATATATATATGGGTTTAGTGCGCACCCATGGGTGTGGGTGACTATATATAAGATTAGGTTTTACCTACATGGTGATTACTTCAAAACAATATTTTCTATAAATAGATTTATGAAAAAGTCACTATTTTCATTTAGTATAAATCTGATACTTCAAATATATAGTTAACCCATAAACAAAATCATAATATATATAAAACCCATATGTTTATATTAAATATTTATTTTTTATAAATATAATCATATATTAGTAATTTCTCTTATACGAATATAAATATACATATTCATATTTTATCTTAATAATCCTAAATGGGTGAAACACATATATGAATGAAAAATTAACTAATACCATACAAACGTATGGCATAATAATCATATATACATATATATATATATATATATATATATATATATACATAAGGTGTATTACATGGTGATTATTTCAAAACAACATATATTATGTAATATATTTGTATGGTTTTAGTTAATTGCTCATTATAATATCTACATACAATGCAATACATCTGATATAATATCGATATTACTATTGTGCTATACACCCCTCTCTCTCTCTCTCTCTCTCTCTCTCTCTCTCTCTCTCTCTCTCTCTCTCTCTCTCTCTCTCTCTCTCTCTCTCTCTCTCTCTCTCTCTCTCTCTCTGAGAAACACTGCACACCCTCACAGTATAGTGTGCGACTATAACTACACCTAGCGAGAGAAAGAGTGCGAGAGAGAGTTCGCAAATTCGCACACCGATCACTGCACACCGCACATCACCCGCTCACAGACAAGCAACATTAACTCTAATTCCCTCTCTGGTTACTAATACAGTATACTGTATTATAATAGGATAGGCGATAATTCAATAGAATAAATCATTCCTCCTCCTCCTCCATCAGTACCACCAGTGAACTATAGAGGCAGAATGGCAGACATTCACATCCGGTGTCTATATGCCCTCTGTATCCGGTGTCTATCTTCCCCTATACACCCACGCACGCGCTTCTCTCTAGCTGTTGCATTATGGGAACCAGCGTGTTGTTTATAACTTGCATTTTATTAATAATTGCGCGTATTCTTGAGATTAATAATATATAACATATTATATTATATAAATATGAGTGAGTTTGTGTGTATACACTATAGTGTGGGTGTGGGTGTGCGACGCACTCTGTGCGTGTAGTGTGTACGTGTGTTTGTACGTGCGAGAGATTATATGCGTTATTATTTATATAATATATATTATATATATTATATATATAGTATATATTATATAATGTTATACGTATTAATATATGTATACATATATGCTAATCTTCATAGCTACATATACCTATAGGCTATAGTCTAGTACACGACGTCAATAACCCCACTGCTACGATGTATACATTGTGCATAAGTAAATGTATACATACTTATGTAACGTGACCTGCGCATGTTCACCTCGTTGGGGTCGCAATAGGGGTAACACCCCCCCCACATACTTGTGGATACACGTGTGTTCACGATATGGCTATTGCGTAATAAGCTAGTCATGTTAATTAGGTAATGCGATTATGTTGATCGACTAATTAGATAGGAATATATGTATACGAATATATATGTATCGTATGTGAATGTGTATCTGTATGCATGTTGTTGAAAGTATTTATGTATTTATATGTTTGTGTGTGTGCGTGAGTTTATGTGTGAAACGAATGTGCATTTATGTGGTATACTAAAATATCATTAACATTTGATATAATGAAGGACGTATTTAATAACCTTTCACTATAGTGAATACTCTCAATAGATATAAGTACCTGCCCTGTACGCCGTGCGTATAACGTAATTGAATTTTGTGGGTAATTGCCCCACACACTATTATTTGTGTCCACCCCTCCCCACTTTTAAAATTTTCCTCACAATAAATCAGATTTTGTCATAATCAATTATATCACGATCCTATTTATTTATTATAAATCAGTAGATATATTTTATTAAAAAAATGTTATACACAATTGAAAATAAAATACCTACTTTTTAAAATTCTAAAAAGGCCATGATACACGCGCAAACATCAATGATAGACATTTACTGCAACACCCTAATATTTGGTTCTAGTCACTGATGATAACATATACATATTCAATGTATAATGTGACCTATTTGCAACTATTCCACTCTTCACATAGTATGATATAGTACTATATACAGTGTACGATGCAGGTTACACTTGCACTAGTACGCACGATAAGGACACACGTAAGGACGGCTATATTATGTAATACTACGTCACGTGTACACTGTATAAATCATACATCGGAAATCAATGCTTCAGAATCATTTATCGGATGCCACACTAGTTATAGGATGGACGTATTCATTATTAACTATTTATTAATGACTACTAACTATTGTAATATTTACATAATTTTTATATATATTATTTATAATTTAGATTCAGACGCCCTTAAATGGTATACATTGGTAAAAATATATACCTACTATGTATTACCTAGGTATATATATATACGTATAGATATACCTATGTAGAATATATGCCTCACTGATGCATTACAATGATGTTCAGACATAAGCGAATAGGATGTATGCAAACTTTGCACATGCAAATCTACTATAGTAGTACTATAGTACTATAGTACTATAGTGGTACTATAGTACTATAGTACTATAGTACTATAGTACTATAGTACCACTACTACTATAGTAGTATACTACACACAGCACACACACAAACATACACACACAATAGTGCGGGGAGAGTAAATCACTTCGAAGTTTAACACTGTTTAACTAATATGTCCTTATAACTTCGCTGCTTTATGACTACATCTTGCGTTATCGGTATCACATATATGTGTACTGCACGGAATACATGTGTACTGGTTATTATGGTGAACATGCATGTTAATCTATAGGTTATATATATATATATATAATATTTATTTATTGAATCACACATATAATAATATCGGATACAAATGGACCCCTCAAGAAGTCATAGACTTGTACATGTTATAAATAACTGAGAGGAGCCCCGGACAATACAAAACAAATAGTAACATTTTTGTTCTTGTGTTTTGATTTATCGTTTATTAAATTCTTGATAAACACAAGAGAAAAACAAGAAATATCTGGAGTCGAACAGGGGACCTCTGGCTTACTAGCTTTTGGTTGTCCCACTGAGCCATCGACCACACACACATATATATATATATATATATATATATATATGTGTGTGTGTGTATATATTAAAATGGATATTAGGAACAGCTGATATAATATATATAGACATATGCTACTGATCAAGAATCAAATTAATTATATGTTAAACATATACAATTCTAGGTACCCTTACTCATATGTATTAAGTAGTATGCGTACTAGGTAATAATCAATATTACGTAATACCTAGATGTACGACAGACAGACAAGTTTACGAGATGTAAAGAGATTAGGGGGCTAGGTTAATTACATAATGAATTCAGCGCTAGATAAGATTATGGTGGTACTAAAACCTTGCGCTGAATTCATTATGTAATTAACCTAACCCCTAACCGCTTTACATCTCGTAAACGTGTCTGTATGTCGTATATATATAGGTATTACGTAAGTCTTCGGTAGGTATACCTTCTGAATACATCCCCAATCTTCCCTATAAAGTATACGTATATTAATTTGATCCATAGATATTGAGTGAGGTAGATTGCTATTCGACGCGTCACGTGACCTATTTTAGCGTAACAGTCATGTAGAAGAATTCGCCATTACAGAAAACCACAAAATAATATTTAATATATTAGTAAATTTTAAAGTTATATTATAATTTTCCTACTCCTAAACTACTAATATATTATATATTTTGTATAAATACAGTTAATAACACTATTATTGATTTTTATATCACATAATATATTAAATAATTATACTATTATACCATCTTTCGGTCGAAATAGTAAGTCTATAAGACTCAATTTTGCCGATTGATATGTTCAATATATAATGATGAGTTTTTTTTATTGATGCTAGAATCAAATAATTACCACCACTGGAAAGATAATTAAAAAGTAATAGGAGTTTCATATTTTCATTTTTTAATCAGAATAAAAATAAAAAAGTTATATGTAAAACAATGTCAAATTTATGTATATAAAATTAGCCCATATATATATATGTAGTTATTTGTTATTAAAAACAAATATGCAGATAATTTGTTAATTAATATTTTACGATGAATTTTTCACACATTATTCGTTTAAATATATTATATTAATATAAATTATAAATATTATATTAAATTAATCAAAATGGTCAATTTTGTGTTGGTTATTTATTATTTTAATTTTTCAAATAATTTTTATCTTAATAATTTTAAGTATTTTTTATGTAATATGAATAAATAATTTGTATAAGTTTTATAATTAATTGTTTGGTAAACATATATAATATTATTAAAAATGTAATAAATAAATTATTTAATAATTAATTTAATATAGTAATAAAATTAATAGAATAAATATTTGTAACATATTTGAAATACATTTAAATATATTAATAATATTTTCATATAAGATTAATAATTATCTTTTAATATGATATATATATATATATATATATATATATATATATATATATATAATATACGATGGAGGACTTTGAAGTCAAGGAAGGAGACGAGATAAGCGAATGTCGTTTTTATAGTTTATTAAGTTCAGTATCGCTTTTGGTTATAGTCTATCTAGCCTCATACGCATCAAGCGTCTCTATCGGATATAGCCTAGCTAGCCCCATACGCATTAAATGTCTCTTATGGATATAGCCTAGCCTCATACGCATCAAGCGTCGCTTTTGGTTATAGTCTATCCAGCCTCATACGCATCAAGCGACTATTTTGGATAGAGCCGGGCTATATCCCCATACGCATTAAGTGTCTCTTATGGATATAGTCTATCCAGCCTCATACGCATCAAGCGACTATTTTGGATAGAGCCGGGCTATAGCCCCATACGCATTAAGTGTCTCTTTTGGATATAGTCTATCCAGCCTCATACGCATCGATCGTCTCTTTTGGATATAGCCTAGCTAGCCCCATACGCATTAAGTGTCTCTTATGGATATAGCCTCATACACATAAAGCGTCGCTTTTGGTTATAGTCTATCCAGCCTCATACGCATCAAGCGTCTCTTATGGATATAGCCTAGCTAGCCCCATACGCATTAAGTGTCTCTTATGGATATAGCCTCATACACATAAAGCGTCGCTTTTGGTTATAGTCTATCCAGCCTAATACGCATCAAGCGACTATTTTGGATAGAGTCGGGATATAGCCCCATATGTATTAGGTGTCTCTTTTGGATTTAGCCTCATACGCATCAAGCGTCTATTTTTGATAGAGCCGGGCTATAGCCCCATACGTTAAGTGTCTCTTTTGGTTATAGCCTAGTCGAGTTATAGATATATGTTATATAATGATGGAGATAATAGTGACAATGAATAGCGACAACAGTGCAAGACCCGGAACCAGCAAATACGATGACAGATATCGACTTCTAAGAAATTTTACCTGAAACACGTGTAACATGATTGCCTCTAAAAGTTTTAATTATTTCAGTATAAGTAGAATTCATGCGTAATTGTATAGTTTAACTAAATATATCGTGGGCATAGTGAGACCAATTGTGTTCTAGGCTTTTTATCACTCGAAGTCGAAGCGCACGCGTCGATGAATTATCTAACATAGTTGTAGAATATAACTTGAATAAAGATATCTGAAAATTGTATGGTCTCGTCTATATTATTTATATAATATAAGTATTAGGGCATAACATATAGGTATACATAAATATTTTTAAACAAGCATATAATCTTTATTTACAAATGGATAAACTCGCTCGATACCCGTCTCACTTTTTGTAAATATATTGAGTACTATTACGACCAAACTATTTGATTAACTTTTATGTAAACAATAAATTTGTTGTACCCAACAACTTTAATTTGAACAATTATATTTATAAACACCAATATATGTTGCGCTATCTAATTATCTATCGTTAATATATATATAAATATATATATATATATATATATATATATATATATATATATATATATATTTATATGCAACTTATATATTATATATATATATACACATATGTATATATATATATATATATATATATATATATATATATATATATATATATATATATATATATATATTCTAGACATTTATTTTAAATTATAAATAAATGCCTATATCTACAATGTAAATAATTATTATATTACTGTCAAATACACATAATTATAAGTATATAACATTTATTTGCAATTTTAATATCCTTTTATGAGCGTTTCTTTGATTTTAAACGCCCTTATTATGGATACACCAAACCAAGCCAGTGAAATAATTATTTTAACTAACACCCACAATATTAGGCACCTTAATAAGCACGCCCAACTTTAACTATGATATATATCGGCGGCCAAGATGATCATTCACTATTATTATAATGGCGTGATAAAATAAAAAGATTCTATTTTAAAAAATATTCTTCTATACATTTGAATATTCTAGTATACTAGTATACTTATTATAACTTTATAGAGTTATCATATTTATAGCGGCATAAATTTAAAAGAGAATGGCGTGAGTCGAATTCACCATTTAAAACCAATAGAGGCACTCCTAAAAATATCGCGAAATTGCGTATACATTTTATATAAAATATTATTTAATAACTTATTTATTAGCATATTTATAATAATAATATAAGAAAATATTATATTAGCATAATATAATTAATTTACTTGTAAAATGCAATTTATTTAGGTTTATTTTTATGAGAGTTATGACAATTAATTACACAACAACAGATAATTTTATTTGAAAAAATATAAAAATAATATAATTATTTGAATATTGTAAATGTGGTTTTCTGTAATGGCGTCAGTGGTTTTCAAATTGTTACGCTTTTGAGATATCGAATCACAGTCTACCTCACTCTAATGTCTATGATTTAATCCGATGAATTTTAATAAGAAACACCATCGGAATTAATATAAATATACTTGTAGGGAATAGTGGGATATATTCGGGAATTATATATATATAGAAGATATTGGCGATACTAAAACGAAGATAACATTGTGGTGAATGCGTTATATAATTAGATACCTACTGAAGCATTTTATACGTCGTAAATATGCCTCTCTGTTGTACATATTGCATAATCTAATTACTTTTATTTTATACATTTATAAAATGTTATTTACATATATGATAGCCTATAGGATAAAGTATCCTAATACAGACAGTGCCTTAATACGGACAGTGCCCGAATACGGACATTCTCAGTATATATATATATATATATATATATATATATATATATATATATATAAGTATATATATATCAGAATCCAACAACAAAAATGTTAATGAATACAATTTTCATAATTATATAAATAGTCTAAATAAGTATTTTTTATTTTTTATTATTTAACATAATGATGATATATGCAATAAACTGGTTTTTTTATTACAAAAAATGCAACTTAAAACCTTCTCAAGCATAACAAAATTTATAAATATAAAATATAGTATTATAACTAAATTATTTTAAACATTTTATACATAATTGCAATAGTTGTTATAACATATTAATTAATTATAAGCATATAGAGGTCATATAAATCCCTAGCAAGGACATATGTCCATATATATATATATATATACCTATCTAATTAGCCGATCAACATAATCGCATTACCTAATTAACATGACTAGCTTATTACGCAATATCCAGATCGTAAACACGTGTATACACAAGTATGTGGGGGTGTTACCCCTATTGCGACCCCCACCGAGGTGAACATGCTTATAGGTCACGTTACATAAGTATGTATACATTTACTTGTGGACAATGTAGCAATGGGTATTACTGGCATAGTGCACTATAGTATAGTCTATATACTATATTATATAGCTTATAAGCCTTATATTTACCCTATATATAGGGTAAATATAAGGCTTTAGTAAGATTACACACTTTATTATAAATATATATATATATATAAATAATTATGCGAATATAGTATGTACACTTGGTAATTAAGGGGCTTAATGGGCTTAATTAAATGGTGTATATATCCTATTTGGTAGAATACATAATTTCGAGGTAACTGAAGAGCGGCTGATATTAATTATTACTTATTATTATTACTAAATTATAGTGCTGTTAAAACACGGTCTTTAAGGGCATACTTGATGCGATATTATCATATAGTAAGTGAGCGAGAATGTGTATATATATATATATATATATATATATATATATATGTGTGTGTGTGTGTGTGTGTGTGTGTGTGCACAGGTGTGTGTGTGTGTAAACTTATGAGATGGTGCATTCGCGCGGTTATTCGACTGTGTGTATAAAACAAGACCACACACACACACATACACATACACACACACACACACTAGTATACTCGTGTACCATGGCATCAGTACACGCACACAGACATACGCACACACATACGCACATTTACTGATCGCATTAACTGATTCCGAGTTCAATGCACCGCGCATGAATTATATATCGCATATACTAGTATGTAACATACCAATGCACCGAACACACATACCCACACACACACGCACACGCACACACACCCACACACACACACACGTACACGTATTCTAATACGCTGAATAATAGATACTACACACACACAGTGTACATACATCGTACAAAGTGGCCATGCATAAACATGGTGGAGGGCCCTGGGGAAGAATGTTACTCCTCTCTCTCTATCTCTATCTAATCTCTCGGCCATATCTCTATTGCCCACTGCCGCCGTTAGATTCATCTCACTACTACTGGCGACATCTAGTGGTCATCTACCTAGTTGGGGTCAGCATCTCCTTCGCTTGACCCCCTGTTAACCTAGTCACCGGTAGTACGCCGGAGTGAGCTCTTACCGCCGGTAGATGGGGGTGTAGCGGAGGACATGACGATATGTCCTCGCTATAGTCGCACCCGAACCCGCACCCACTCCGCGGTAGATAAGCTGGTAATGAGCTGATGTGCGCATGCGCGTTCCGGTATCACGTGACACTCGCACTACACATCACGTGACTGCTCTCGTATGTCGCTATAAACAATGTCGATATAAACTAATAGTCGTTATTTATACACATCTATTGCCGATAAGTTCGTATACGCTCTACAGTAACTATAAATAGTAACCATAGTTACTATTTTAAAGTTACGCCCATATATTAAAACACATAATATATCATTTAATACATAATAATTAATTTACATTAAATAGTATTTAATAAATACATATAGCTATTTTTAGCTTTGGCACATTGGCTTAACACATTGGCTTAACAGAGTATACAAGTTAATAACAGGGTATACAAGTTAATAACAGGGTATACGAGTGGAACTCAAACGTTTACAGTTGCTATTAGAAGTCAGTTACACATGGCCATGGCAATGTGTACGTATTTATTTGAAGAGTACGTAATGGACCATTACTAATGGTAAACAATAGATAATAAATATAATATTAATTGATATTATTAATAATAATGTTAATTAGCGTATACGCTAGTAGTATACTACTAATATTACTCTATAGATATATCACGTGTAAATCACAATTATTATTAATAACACCAAGAGGTAACGTAAAGACGAAGAAAACAAATTATATTTTTAACAAATATAATGAATACAACATCTGGCGATGAAGTAACATAGATATTAATAGAGATATAAAAAGTAAAGTTAATTAATACAGGAAGAATATAGAACTCTAGTACTATATAACTAGAGTATACATCTGGTATTCCCTGAAAGATAAGAAAAACGGCAAATGAAAATATAAATAAGTTAAAAAAAGCAAATAATCATTCTATAAACTATATATATATATATATATATATATATATGATAGCGAAAAATGATAACATAATTGATCCATTGTTGTAATGACATGTTGCAATCATAATGCATTGTTATAAATGATTTAGAACTATATTAACGTGTAGGCTTAACAACACCTAATGAACAACCCCTGTGGCCTTACAAAGATGCATCAACTAAAGTATGGCACAATATGCGGATATAATGCACATGTAAATATAGATTTAGTGAACTACTGGAAGAGTAAAGTTAACGTTATATACGCTGGTGTTATAAACCAATATATATATATATATATATATATATCATTGAATCACATTAGTAGAAACACAGACAGTATTACACAGACAGTTACTTCCTCGGACGCTAATTAACGACGCGTATGACATCATCATGATTAATACCCGCCCCGACCGCTAGTCTAAAGTAGTCTGGTTACGTAACTTTATGACGTCATACGTTACATGTGTGCGTGTCGTTGACCACAACGTTGACCAGTGCCCCGATGATTATGGTCTCCGTGTGTGCGCTTAATGCATACTGCCCACGCGCGTGCGCCTACAGGTATTATAGTAACTGTATACAGTGTATGTTAACACGCGCGTGTGCGCATATCTGTAATGTATTACGTCATCGCCAAGATGACGTAACTACGCCGGATTACGCAATACTTGCGAACAGAGCTCGTTACGTAGTGTTAGTCGCGCCCTATCGTACATATGGATCAAAGGGGAGGCTGTGATGAGGAGGAGGGAGGAGGGTAGGGGAGGGGTGGCGAGGTAAACGAATTATATCAATTGTATACATCCGGTTATACATATTTTACTTGACGATAATAACAATAATGATATGCTAATATAATTTATATACACTATTATATATATATATATATATATATATATATATGTGATATATGCATACACACGTACACATTAACTTCTACTAGCCTTGATTCTACCCGAGGTCGTAGCCTGTATTATTCTACTCCTAAATTACACGTAACTTAACGTAACGATATAGGTATTGTACACAATGAAGTGTACTTTAATTGTACACAATGACCACTACGATATCCACCACATTGAATTGTTATCAGTGTATATGTGTTGTACGATACTAGTGGACATTGTCAACTATAATACACCTGCCAACTCTTCACGCGTATTACACACAACTACTAGTATTCAGCTGCATTGTTTTGTTATAATCTACCACTATGTTCAGACTAAACCATTTAATCACAACACTGAACCACTGAATCACAACATTATAGAACACGTGTTGAGTAATGTGATCAATTGTCAAACTAATATGTAATAGGGTGTTCACATCAATTCCGTTTTCCATTCCATCAAAAACGTACGTGTAACTGCAACTTCAAATGATTCATTCACAGCAAATTTGAAGTAACAGATTTTTAAGTGTTCACATCAATTCCGTGTTTTTTAGTTTGTCGTAAGGGTAGACATATATCGCCACCTATATTTAAATATGTACAAATAAAATCAATTGTAACAAATCTAATTGTGGGATATAGCTAAATTCAATGTATAAATAGTAGTATTATATATTTCTTTAAATACACAAATACATAAATATTACATACATTATATTTATTAATTTAATATTTTTAACTAATATAACAAATACTATATTATTATATAATACATAAATCCTTATAATTATATCTAAACTTATGAAATATATATAATTTAAATAAATATTTAATAAATTATTGAAATATATATTATATATTACTATTGTATAGTTGATATATATATTATTAAAATATATATATATATATAGTTGTATACCATATTATATAACCTTTTTATAATATATATATATATATATATATATATATAATATATATATATATTATATATATATATTTAATAAATAGTTATTCGATAAGTTATATGTAATAATATACTTTATATATATATCAATTGGAATCAAGTGGAATTCTAGTTGTTCTCTCAAATTCTGTGTGTTCATTCTAGCTGTTCTCTCTAATTCTGTGTGTTGTTACGTACAGAAAATAGGATTAATCCTATTTCAGAAAACGTTCAGAAAACGTGTAGTCCAACTTCAAATAAATAGGAATGTGACTCATAACTTCAAATTTGCCGTGAATGAATCATTTGAAGTTGCAGTTACACGTACGTTTTTTAAAACGGAATTGATGTGAACACCCTATAATAGAGACATAATAAAAGAGATGATGCCTAAGAAATATTATACGATGGATCTGAAACTAAACTAACCCTCCAAATATTAAAGTAAACTGTACGAATTGTTAGTGATCCTGAGGTCTCTGAATCTGAGGTCGATTAATGAACTTTGAACCACGCCCTATATCTATAATGACTGATACCTATATTCCGTACATATACGACGTACATTATACGTTATGCTATTTATATAGTGTATACATGACGTATACGTTATGTACACATTCATGTATACATTCATGTATACATTCATGTCAATATTCATGTATACATTCATGTATAGACGTGTACATACAATTATATAAACTCATCCATCACAACAACAACCCTCATAATCTTCCTAAGAGGGTAACACCAGGCAGGGTAATATCGCCCGTAATAATGTATAGTCCCAATATTACTTCCATAAACCTAAACGTACACTAGTAGCTTACACTGTTAAGTTAATTATATATATATATCGAAACAAATTTTCATAACTACTAAACATTATATAAGATATTATCGAAGGCTAACATCGAACATCATTATGAGTCTAACCTATAGGTCATATATGACCTATGACCGTATTGACAAACTACATACAACTAACCTATCCATGTTAAGAGGTTCATCTTTCCTCTTCACGATGACAAGGTGTAGGGTTTTGGGACCCCTCCATCTCCTCGCCCTTCCTTTGTTCTTACGGCTATTCCTCTTCGTGGTGGTGGCGCCACCATTAGACTTGCGGACGAACTTCCGGTACTTGCGGCCGTTACGTTTGCGACCGTTACGTTTGCTCCACAGCTTCTTAGAGGTCACAGTCCAGCCACTTCCGGCGGTGACGTCATCCAATCTGAGACCTCGGTACACTTTCAGTCTGAGTGCGAAAGTGTGTACGAGTTTTGTAATGCACACATGCGTAGGTGTGAACGCACGTTTGTATATACGATATGTGTACTAGAATGCATATACACATATATATACTCATATACATACATATATACCCATATTCACCAAAATATACATATATATAATCTAAATATAGAATTATGTATCAATAAAAGATAATACATAGTGTAATATATATACATTGGGGATTATGTACATTGCTTAAACAAATATTGCATATTTGTATTGTATTAGCGAGAATATCAGTAGTAGAGCGTGGTAAATTATAGTGTTTGACCTTTGACTTCACTTGTCTGTATAGCCTAAGGTCCGTATTACATGATGCTCATTATTACCATTATTAACAGTAGAAGCAGCGATATCGATATCATTAGCGATGTAATATTAGTAATAGTAGTATTGTAGTAATAGTATACTGCAGTAGTAGTAGTAGTAGTAGCAGCAGCAGCAGTAGTAGTAGTAGTAGTAGTAGTTGTAGTAGTAGAAGAATATGTTGGTAACATTCTAGATGTATGTTCAGATATACGCATGTCTGCTTTTTCTCACATTCCCCGTGATTCCTCGAGATAAAGCTATAGCTTTGTATACAGAACAACAGCTAACGATAATAAACAAACTGACGGTCTCTCACGAAGAACAGATCGCCTTGATAACTGCATAATTACATAGATAATTAGATAAGCTCATTCACCCATTGCATATATTGCTCCTACTACGTAGACTATAGTCTACATGTATAGTTATATAATATAGATATTGATACCCTACTACCAAAGAGTTTGCAAAGCACTTTGAGTTCTTTACATACATATAAGATCTAAAAGATCAACATTACAAATTTGTTTTGCTATTAATAGTAATTACTATGTGATATTATAAAATATATAGAACATTGAATAATGTTTATGAAGCAACATTTTAACAGTTACATGAAAATTAATATCATTTGTTACATACATTTAACAAATAAATGTCATATTGTTTAATACAACTTTTAATTTCCACGAAAATCAATAATATAACATTATATTAACTAATATGTATTAAATATTGAAAATTCGGTGTTCACACCACTTAACGGATCATGTGAACAAGCGTCCGTTCGCGTACTACGCGTTACTTTACTTATTTAATGAAGGTACGCGATTTAAAAACAGCGAATTATAAAACAATAAATGTATGGGACCAAGAATATAACAAAGATGTTGTTTCTCCACAGGGTTTTGTATTTGTTACCATATTTATGTGTGTAAGTTACTTAACGTGTTATACAAGATACAGATATTAGATAGTCACCATAATAAGAACAAGATAATATTATATTTAATTATTTAATATATGCTGATACTTCTTGTCCCGTCGGTCTTTCATTTTCGGGTAGTAGACTGAGCATATCAGTTGAATATTTTATATAGAAATCACTATCATATATTTTTAATAATATGACTACTTTATCGTTAACGGAATAACAGTTGTATTAGGTTAATTTAAACAATATATTTGTTATATTCTTGGTCCCATACATTTATAAAATAAAATCATAGATTAAATAATTAAATATAATATTATATTGTTCTTATTATGGTGAATATCTAATATCTGTATCTTGTATGACACGTTAAGTAACTTACACACATACTTATTGTAACAAATACAAAACCCTGTGGAGAAACAACATCTTTGATATATTCTTGGTCCCATACATTTATTGTTTTATAAGTCGCTGTTTTTAAATCGCGTACCTTTATTAATTAGGTAAGGTACGCGAACGGACGCTTGTTCACATGATCCCCATGTATAATGTCTTTACGACTATTGCTGTATATAGAAGATATACAGTACAATAATAGTACATGTCACGGAAGTAAAATAAACTTACATTAAATAATGATAACTCCACCATAATTGTGATTTCAACAAATTAATCAATTCGCCAATAACAACAACAACATATATACACATAGACAGTATATCCTATTAGACACCCTCTCCTATCCGTTGATGATTAATTAATGATATTATATTACTTATATTGCCATTGTATAAATTAATTGAAATATATTTGTATTATACTATGGATGTTATTATAATGAATATATAATAATATAACAACTATATTATATCTACCCTAAAACTATAGGGCCTATGGGTATATTAGGTTAACATAGTTTTAGCTAACAATAGTGTCGAGCTTAAGATATTTATATATACATTTATTTTAATTTATATATATATATATATATATATATATATATATATGATCTTGTGTTTGTAATTGTATCATATAATGTTGATTTGAACAAATATATTAACTATAGTATCTATAATTAGATGTCATTTATTAAATGATATATATATATATATATATATATATATATATATATATATATATTATAATCATAATTGTTGTTGTATTTATAAATAAAATGTTCATAGTTAATCATGTTAACAATGCAGTAGGTTGTTCATATATTGCCAACTTACATAAGCAAAGCAATATGTCCCAGGCACTACGCCCCAACGATAGCTATGGCTGTACATAATGGTTATAACACATCCCACTTATATGATCTCCTACATATTGTATCAATTACCACTGTATTATTATTAAATCTAAAATATATTCTAAGAATAGATATTATCATTATCATAATATATAGGTGTATATATTGGGTATTGGAAAGTCTCCGATTACCGACCCCCTCTCGTAACTCAGTAACTATAATATATATCAAAAAATTATATATACATGAACTGTTAGTAATTTAATAATAAACATGAATAAGTATTTTGTTTTAAAAAATATTTAATCCTACAATTGTTGTTTGATAAAATGTAATATTCTGTTTTTACTTTTTAAATATTTTAATAATAACTTTTTTTAAATCATTGTAAATACTTTATTAATTAAAAGAAAACTTAATTTTGTGCATAATATTGTAGATAAATAAAATGTGTATAACTATTATAAAAATAATTTAATTTGAATAAATATTAACCAATATATCTTAATTATAGAAACCCATATGATTTTCTTAATACCGACCCCCTAAATTACCCTAATAACCCAACCCCATGTGATTTATAATATCTAATAAAAATATATCCTTATTTTACTTAATAATATATCGTAAGTTGTTTATGTATCATTGATTAGATTTGGGATTCATGAGTCCAGTTGATTATTAACATACTGATTAATAAATAAATATTAAATAATAATATACACAATTTTAATATAATTACTATAAAGTTTAAATTTATATTTAATATTACTATTAAAAAATAAATTAAATAAATAATAAAGTGTGTACATGTTATAATTCATTATATTTATGTATAGGGGAGGGAAGGGGGTAGTGGCCGATAATTAATATGCATCAGAAGATTTCTAATATATCGATAAATACTGAATATTAGGCTCTTATTTTTCTGAATTAACTAGAAATCATATAGTTCTAGAATACTGTGATTTCACTTTTATATTTAAAGTATGTATCCTAATAATATAAACGTTTGATTAGGCATTAAAAAAAGCACTAAAATAAGGCAAGGCAAGGCTCTAGTAGTGGCCGCTAGTACCAGAAAATGCGATAGGTGTCTCGTATGTATTCGATTTATATTTTTTTAATTATGTAATATTAAATAATTATATTTATGATGCATACGCACCTTATTTGATTCAATGATTTAATTATATATACACATACTCTTACATGTATATGCATATAAATAAGTATAAATATATATAATCATGTTTTTTGTCAAAATTTGACAAAAAATGATTATATAATAAATTAGAGTAATTAATTAATTATTTAAAAAAAAAAAGTACTATATATTATAGATATTTGGATTATCTAAATATTGTATATAGAACTTTTTATCCTATCAAGCACCATTTAAGAGTTAATTAAAATGGCCACTTCTCCCTCCTCGGCCACTACCCCCTTCCCTCCCCTATCTACTATTTTATTGGATATTATAATAATACAATTATTTATACCACGATTATTTTAGGGGGTCGGTAATAGGAGAAGGGGGGGTATTAGGCACATATATCCGATTACCGACTCCCCTGTTTATTCTTGTAAATATAATTATATCAAAAATTTAAAATAGCCACATTATTCATTGCCATAATATTACCCTAATTACAAAATTTCAAATAAATATATTTAATATTGAATAAGTTATTACAAATAATGATTTAGGTGTCGGTAATCGGAGACTTACCCTATTGCATATACCCATGGATATATACCTCTATGGAGGATTTTAGTTTATACGAATATATCGTTAAGGGGAATATAATATAATATACAATTAAATATACAATTAAAGACACAATTACTCATATAAGAAATTGTTAATTAGCATTGGCATACTAAATACGTATATTATATGTTTGTAAAAAACATTATTATATATAAAATATTAGATTAATTAAAAAGTAGCATTTTAGAGAAAAAATAGCAAACTTTTGATAAATATAAACTGCAAATTTAAAAAAATGAATTAATTATATATATATATTTATAATTAATATTATTTTATAAATGGCAACTCTATACAAGATACACTAATAGAATAAGTTGTATTTTAAAACATATTTCGCTACCTATCGGATATTCTAGGAACTATTGGTGAAAACTACCTAATATATGAACAATTCTAGATAATTTGTGTTTTCATTCGAATAAAATACTACAAAAAGTATGTAATTAATATCACCAAAATCTAAAATATAATATTATTAATATTTTATTATATTAATAATTATTAATATTTTGTATTTCTCATTTTGTTATCTATGTTGACCACCATTAATCTAACCCCTACCTCTATTCAACCGCCACCAACAGAACCACTATAGTGCAGGTATACCTCTATACAACCGCCACCTACATAACCGGTACCTCTAAATGCACCAGTGGACAGTGTCCAATAGAATGGTTCGATCGAATCAAATTGTAATGCTTCATATATAATATAATGTATATATAAAGTGTTCATACAATGCAAAAGTAATACATCGATAAGTACAGTTATATATATATTATATTATCTATACAATAAATAAAAACATCATATGTAATTATACCTTACTAAAATAACTAATAATTTAGACATCGATACACCCTACTCGATGTCATTATTTATTTCCATTCGGTGGCTTGTTTGCTTAGTTTCCATAGAGATTACTCTCATTTGTAATGTGAATCTGGGTACTCTTGGAGAATGTACATGTCACATTAGTAAGGCTATTACATACACAAGCCATCAATCATCTCACCGATCTATCAATATATATATATATATATATGTATATATATATATATATATATATATATGTATTATATATATGTGTATGTATACACTATGATCATTAATACACAACTACGGTAGTTCACCAGTACATGGAGATTGTACACTTGTACACGTGTACAATGTACGATGTACAATGTACATTTATACATGTGAACAGTATACATTAGCCTATAATATATACTCGGATAATATAACACAATAACAAATCACCGTAACGAATGCTACGTACAGACATATGCACGAGCGGCGCACAAACATGTGTTGGTACACGAGCACACACATACGCACACACCTACGCACACACGCATACGCGCCTGGATAACGGTAACATACTGTAGCAATAAAAAGGTCAGCAGTAGTAGCGGTACCAGACCGATGTGCAATACCACCTCTAGCATACACTGACCATTACAAACTGACCATTACAAACTGACCACCCTACACTGACCATTACAAACTGACCATTACTACTGACCATTACTACTGACTAGCACACATATGCAGTTAACATTGGTCGATAACTATAAATTCTGTTTTCAATCGATTACCGAATGCTTTATTACTATTCGCATATATATATATATATATATATTTATGTAATGTATATATGCTATATATAGAAATATGTTATATAATTATATTCTATCATTATATTTATATCACACATATCATATGTGACATATGTAGCTATGGGTACACGTGTACTATTAATAATATATTATATATATATATATATATGATATAAAAACTAACATGAAATTAAAAGTAGAATTTCGAGTATTGCTGTTCATACGAATTTTAAAATCGGAATCTTTCTCTACGGTCTTTGGCATAGTCAACCGGATGTCGTCCAGAGCAAGAGATATTCTCATGTCTCCCTTCTTCAGCGTGATAGGCGGAAGTGGCTTTCTATCCTTCGATAAACACTTCTCGTTCTACAATGAAGGCACAATTTCGTTAAAATATATTCTAATATGTCATATTAAAATAAGTATACTTATTGTATTCATATATGCAATTAATAATATATACACATACACACACATATACACACACACACACACACACACACATATATATATATATATATATATATATATATATATATATATATACACCTATGATTAGATCGAGGCCTTTACATGCCTTTTTATTAGATAGACACGTACATCCGGTATTGATGGCATTACTGATAACGCACCAGCACCTTCAACTACACATACTATTACCATATATGGTATGCGTAAACAACGATGACATAATTATGACGTAACTTTTACGCGGCGGTGATGATTATGACGTAATATTTACTACGTCCGCTATAGTGACGTAATAGCGAGTGCACGTGACGACACTACCGGCTGTGTTACGTAATTAACCGTAAACGTGTTAAACACGTGACTCGTGACTCGTGACGTATGACATACGTCGTATGTACACTTTACACTTTACACTGTACAGTGTATTGTATTGTACAGTGCGGTAGAGTAGGCAGGTATGTTGACAATAATGTCAATAATAACAATGCGAACCAGGCGGTTAAAACGCATCAAACTATGTGATATATATATATATATATATATACATTATAATGAAATATATGTCATATAAATAATGACGGATGGTAAACAAAATTGAATAAAACAATAAATATGTTGTATGTAAATAATGCCTGATATATTCAATAATCTTTATAATTAAATAATCTATTACAATTATTTAGTAGTGTATTAGTATAATAATATATGGTAGGCTAACTAATTTATGTATTTTTCATAACAATATTGAATACTTTTATAACTTAATTTAAATGTATGAGAACTTGTTCGTTACGAATATATTTTGGAAGTTTAATCCAAAGAAAAGTTGGGAGGGTGTTCTGAAATGATGATATATGTAGGACCTACAATGTAGGTTTACGGGAATTTAAATAATTAAAGTAATAATTTAAATTTAAAGAATTATGGCGTAGGATTATATTAGTATTTTGTATATATATAGGAGATATTGAGAGATAAGATGATGTGTATAATGGTGCTTGTATTTATTTACACTCTGTACGAGTTAGTATGCACATTTTAAGTGAAGCTCTCGATTTAAAAGATTCCTGGGAAATGTAGTAGAAATTACTAATACTTCACGTGGTGTTTGTAATGGGTAGAATAAGTGAAATGCAATATATGCATATATGAACGTATCGAATAATTTGAAATTTCGTTAAATATAATTAATATACACTGCATTTATATTTATAGAATATCTTGATATAACTAAGATTTTTTTCTATAAATAAAATTGTATATTAGAATATTTGTTTAATAAAATAGTAAAAAGGCCATATTTCGGTGAATTCCCAAACTCCGCTTATTTTCCAAGAACGTCCGCTATGTGGCTATACCTTACTTATATGACCCGTCATTCTAAACTTAAATATATAATTAAACAAAATGTAAAACTACGTTATTCAATATTAAGATATAATAAATATTCTTTACTTATTGTTAAATCATCATTTAATTACTTTCCTTAAGCGAAATGTAATAAATTCTAACACCATATAAATCAATAAATAATATAAAGGTTATTGATTATTAATTTATTAAAATTAAATATTTCTAATCTATAATTTTGATATGTAAAGTTTTTCAATAGGATCAATAACTATTGAAATATAACAACCATTCTCCGCGAAGTATGGGTACTTTCCCCTATAGGTTATTTTAGAAAGTATATATATATATATATATATATATATATATATATATATGAATCTAAATGATACGTTTATTATTTTAATAAGTCTTCTGATTTAATGTTTAGTTGGTGTATAATTAAAGTAAGCTGTTGCAACATACGAGATTAGTAACTACTAAAGATGATAATATTATGTAGGTAATATAAATGTAATACTTAATGTATGTTTGTTTAATATGTGTTTTACTTGTTTGTTTGGCGTGTAATCGTGCATACGCGAATTGTTTAGTGACATACTTTCTCAGCCACTATAGCATGTATACATGCTTACATAACGCAAGTCCTACTTAACAATACATATCGTTAATCTACACATCATTGTCATCGTATTATATTGTCTTTATATTCTATATTTATGAGTTCGTTATTTTGTTATTTTTTATCTTATTATATATACATCTATATGAATACAAATATAATATATATATATATATATATATATATATATATATATTACATCATCCTAACGAGACTCCCCAGAGACTGCAATGTAAATGTCAAGTAGACAATGATACATTAGAATAGTCCCAGTAAATAAGAATATGCATACAATCTAAACATTGTATATTGCGCCCTGCATGCACACTGTGCGACGCAGTAGAGGAGATGTGTGTAGTAAATTACCATGAAGGCGTTTCATTGGTCTAAACATGATATTGCGCAACTATTGACGGTTATTATTGCATAATAATTAATTCAGTTTAAATAGTTGATCAAATTCAATTGACTTTGATATCTAAGTATAACACATATCTTGTGTATTACATGTATTACAATAGATAAAGTATATTGTTATAAGGGAATATTAACTGTTGTTATAGAGGTTGAGTCTTACTCTAAGTATGCGTGTGTCTATGTGTGTGTGTGTGTGTGTGTGCGTGTGTGTGTGTGTTTGTGTGTGCGTGTGTGTATGTGTGTGCATAAGTATCATAATGATATCTATAGATCATAATGCATTATGTAAACATTGAGGATAACCCGATCTCCACTAATTATCATTGTTAACTAAACAATAGATGTACGAAGTAAGGGTAAGGGATTACCGCAAGGGTAAGGGTAGCCCTGAGATAGGCTCTACAGAGATAAGCTCTAGTTTCTACAATAACCGAGGTGTAAACAACTAAATCTGATATAACAACAACACCACCACACTACAGTGTCCACATGCACTGACACACACACACGGGCATTGTAGGGTAGTGAGATATTATAGGCGTGACAATATTGATGTAACGAGGTGTGAATAAAACAACAGTAGAAGAATGCTACGGTTACAGTGTACACTGAATACTGCTACATCACTGTAACACACTACACATGGGTGTCTTATAGCGATGTGGCCATGTATATTATAGAATACGTATATTTAAGTAAAAATTATCAAACTTATAATTTATATATATATATATATATATATGTTTATATTTCTGTATATAATATTTAATTTACATACATAATATATTTGTAAACAATTTGTAAAATATTGTAAATCTGAAAATAAAATACTATACAAACCCAACCCAGTAATGGTAATACAACCCAGTAATGGTAATACAAGCCAGTAATGGTAATACAACCCAGTAATGGTAATACAAGCCAGTAATGGTAATACAACCTAGTAATGGTAATACAACCCAGTAATGGTAATACAAGCCAGTAATGGTAATACAACCTAGTAATGGTAATACAACCTAGTAATGGTAATACAACCTAGTAATGGTAATACAACCTAGTAATGGTAATACAACCTAGTAATGGTAATACAACCTAGTAATGGTAATACAACCTAGTAATGGTAATACAACCTAGTAATGGAGACCTGCACTCTAGTATACGTGTACAACTAACGTTCGATATGCAATAATTCAAAGCGAGGCTATCGTCGCGTGCGAACAGATCAACCGGAAGTTTGAAGGAGGCCACGCACTTGTTACTCAACAATAGACAGTGGGCGACCATTGTTCCGTCGGGCAAGTGTACGCATCCCACTCTCGATATCTCTCCCACGAACAATACCTGCGAGTGTGTGGTGTTATGTAATAGCGGTATGTCACGTGATTAGTGGTGTTACGTAACTACGTGTACAGTTGTTTATGTAACATTTGGTGATCACGTGGCATATTTATATGTCTTCTCATTATATATATATATATATATATATATATATATGCCCATATAAGCCAATATCACGTATTATTATATATGGTCACAGATTTATATATATATATGTGTGTGTGCCCACATTTATATGAATATGATGCCATATGAATCACATGGTATGATACAATGATGTGATATATAACATATCGATACATCTGTATACATATCAATATCGAGATATGTATATGTTAATCTACAAATAATGATGATTATGATGATGATGATTTAATGTATCACAACAATCCATATTACAATACGATATATAGACGATTTATAAAGTTAATACATACTATTAATATCTATAGTTAACGTTATTAAAACTATTATATACATAATATTAATAAAAGAAAATAAATAAATAAATAATATATATATATATATATTCTTATTTATTATAACATTATTATTTATATTTTTAAAATAATGTATTCGCACACCTATATTACGTACACTGTACACTGTATAGTCCACATTATATATCTAGTCGTACATTATACGAGTAACATAACATCTGAGGCTTACATAATATACATGATCCCAGTAATATAAATTGTCACATAAATAAGAAATAGTTCTTTGATAATAGTAAGGACATACGTGTCCTCGGTAATAGTGTTAAGGGGGATTACCTGAACGACGCGATCTGATTCGTAGATGATGTCACGTGATATATATCCTTGACCCCAGAGGTGATTAGTTACACTAGTGCTATAGTCACCGTAGTTAATTTCCGTTCTCGAAACGCCTGTCGATAGCCAATGGAATGATTTATAATCAGGTCAAATACATGCATTATGATAATTCGATGGTTGTACATTATAGATAGATACATAAGTTTTAATATATGGGTGTGTTGGTATGTGTGTGGGTGTGTATGTGTACATATGAATAATACTGTATTTAATCATACGAATGTTATCTGTGAATGCATTGGTGCGTATATGCGTGAGAGCGTGTGTGTGTGAGTGTGTGTGTTCATTCATCATAATTATATGACATTAATATTAATTAATAATTCTACCGACAATAACAATTATACTGTTGTTCTATTATTGATCTATTATCTATTATTGTATATAACCACCTAAGTGGAAGGCATACCACAATCATTACCTATTATAATCTATTATATATATGCATACTTACACATACTAATGTATACTAATTAGTATACATTAGTATACATATATGTTAAATGATATGCTATATAATAACACTGCCTAACAGGGCGTTCATAATCACACGTAATAACTGATTACATAAGAAAGAGAGAGAGTATTGAGACAATAGAATATAGTACTAGTAAGTTACTAGTAATAACACAATAGAATTAGTCGTGTTAGAACAATTAGACGTGGGCTAAATCTCGTCTGATACGAGCTACAATGTTTAATCTATTGCATAATACACTATGTTAACTATTGCGCAATAATCATATAATGACAGGTGTTATCGTATTACGTAATCATTATATAATGTAGAGATTACGTAATCATTGGTCATGTGGTCTACACTTTGACACGTGACCCACTTGTATGTGTGCTGAGATTAGTTATCGAATTAACCCATATAAGTAACTCATGCATTAAGTATATATATATATATATATATATATATATATATATATATATATATATATGTATATATATATTATATATATATGCATTTCTATAATAGGTAATAGAGTTAAATAATATACATTATATAATATAGTCACATAATAAAATGACATTATATTTGGGGTATATACTATAAAATAATATATTATTTATATATATATATATATATATATTAATTAATTTATATGTATATATATATTAATTAATTTATATATATATATATTATTAATATTGAATACATTAGTACTATTGTTTATATATATATATATATATATATATATATATATATCACTGTTAGATTCACATACACACACATATGTATAACATGTATGCCACTACATGTGTTGCGTAATGGGTAGCGTGATTACGTCATCCGTGAGATATGACAGTATCGTGATTGACAGTTGGTGACAACTTCATTATACATATAATATGTATACATAACGTATACGTATATATGTCTACATATATATATATATATATATATATATATATATATATATATATATACCTGAATAGATATATTCAAAATGAGTTTATTGATTATGTATATATGTATATTATATATTATTAATATAAATATTTATATCACCCTAACATTACATTTCTTGTAATCCTCGTATCTATCATTGTCGATTTACAATTTATAGAATATACAGATGTAATATATACATGTACATATTTATATTAAATGTATATTCTATAAATTGTAAATCGACAATGATAGATACGAGGATTACAAGAAATATAATGTGAGGGTGACATTATGGGGGACAAGTTCATATAGGCTAAACTCGGTATCTACCCCCTCTACAAGGTCATTAGTATGATGCTATCGCCCTCAGTGGTTATTATATTATTAGAGATAACAGCGAGGGGGGGGGTTGAGGTGAATTACGATAGGTGTGATATCCGAAAGAGATATAACTCTTCTAGTGACTCATCGCCTATGCGTCATACACGAGGATGTAGCCTGTGATTAATAGATCATTACTCATCATATAGTAAATACTAGAATTGTGATCATGTGATGAATACAGTTGTTGTTGAATGTGGGTTTTGTTTACTACGTAAATAAACAACAATATATAAATAGTTGAATAAGAAAATAATATAACACATACACATCATCGATATAAAGAAAGTATAACTTTCTTTATATCGATAATACACATACGCACACACACACGTACACATACACACACATACGCGCACATATATGTATACATATACTGATATCGTATGCGCATGTATCAATGTCACTACGCGCGTATGGATGCATGTAGACACGTGTCATTGCATAACGTTACGCAATCAGTAGTCACGTGTATTTACACTTCCGGGCTATTCACCTCCGACTACTACTACTAATTATGTCAATGATCTCCTATTAGCATGGGCGTGCCATTGCCGTTAGAGTTGACATATCAGACGTATTAGTATTCATTATATATTATACGAACTCTATGAATTATATAATATATATATAAACATACATATATATATATATATATATATATATATATATATAATATGCATATGCGATAGGTATACACACATGTATAGACGATATTTAATACGTATATATATATATATATATATATATATATATATATATATATATATATATATATACGTCTCGTATTAAATGTGCATGAATGCGTACAGACATTTACTGTTATAGTAGTATATTTTCTACATGTAAAAACTATTGGAAATTCGATAATGCGTTCCATGGAACTTTCCCCTACATGTATACACACACACACACACACATATATATATATATATGTAACATTAACACACAACCATATACGATATTGTACGTTATAGCTATGTACTATATAAAACAATGTATATTATAAATTATAACGTAAACAATGATATTGAGAGTGCCTCCACCCGTGGGAGAGGGAAGGGGTAATAAACCGCTCACATACCCCTGCAGGGTGAGAGTGTTTACCCGTTTGTTTGTTTACACATGAGTAGCACTCGTCGAGTATGTACAGTGTACAATGAACACACCCACGCACACACACACACACACACACACACACACACACACACACACACACATACACACATACACACACACGCGCGAGCGCATACAATGTACAATGTGTATATGAATATAAGTATTAAATATATATATATGTAATACATATTATGTATGTATGGATATTATCTATTTTTATAAGCAAACATTTTAATAGTCAGGTGATATAAAGTGTAAACTCTATAGAATCTATAGTATATAATTTATAGTATAGAATCTATACTATATACTCTATACTATAGATGAATAGATGAACATGATTATATAGATTACATTATTACCATATATGTAGGTCGTGTATGTAATCGTAATTATAATTGTAATGGTTTATTTAAACACTTCAATAACTATAAAACATATCTCAAAAGTATAGAAAATATACAAATAATCAGCAACACAGTTGCTATGGATGATTATAAATATATAATAATAAACATAACGAGAACAAGAAACGATAACGAACGATAATAAAATAATACTAGTCATAATTTAGATTTACATAGCATTACGTGCTGCCTACGTAATAACAATATTTGTAATCTAGTTTTAAAGGTGAAGTGTTTTTTGATATTCCTTATATTGATTGGAATGGAATTCCAATTTACAAGGGACATACATTTAAAAAATATACCTCAAAATATTTTTTTATTTTAGAGATAAGTTTGTAGTCGAATGGCGAATTAGACCTAATATAGTAATATGATTATTATGATCTAAGAGGTTATAAAGGTAAACTGGTTGATGTGTAAGTAATAATTTGTGAGTGAGGCATAGAAGTTAAAATTGGATTCGATTTGTTAACTCAATTTGTTAAATGTTAACTATTTTAGTAAGGAAAGAAGTGAAGAGACAGAGGTAGTATAATCAGAATAAGATAAATTAAAAGTAAGTCTAGTAGAATAATACGATAAATTTGATATATTGGTATAGAAGGAAGAGAGCAGATGAGAGAGTTACATTAGTCAAGACGAGACAAAATAAGAGAATGTATAATAATAGAGCAATATTTTGTAGTTATAAATTTTCTAAAATAAAGCGAATTTTATATATATGTAAATTAGATAATTTACAGAATAAATATGATAAGATATATTAGAAAATTATTTAATTAGTTTAGATATTGGAAGAATATAGGGGAAAAAGTAAAGGACCAAGCACCGATCCATGTGGTACTTTACAAGTAACGGGTATAGGTGAAGAGAGCGATTCACTAATGTGTACAGAGGAATAACGATTAGAAAGATAAGATTTAAACCAAAGTAGGGGAGCATCAGATATACCTAAGTCATATAGCCTATTTATAAGTATATCATGATTTATAGTATATAAAGCAGATGAAAGGTCTAAAAGAACCATCTGTATGCATTGGTTATCATAAAGAGTAGTAAGTAGGTCATTTAGAACAGATGTTAGTGCAGTCTTAGTTGAATGGTTTTTCTTAATGCACTCTGATGAGGGTCATTGAGGGTCAAGGATATTATTGACAGAAAGATAATTACAAATTTGCTTAGAAACAATTCTTTCGAGAATCAAAGAATGTATGTAGGTAGGTAACACATCTATGCATTCGTGTGTGTGTGTGCATGTGTGTGCCTATGTGTGCGTGTGTGTGGTTGGGGTATACACACGTATACGGCTTATATTGTACGCATTATTTACACATACTGTGTGAGAACAGCTGATGAAATAGGCGTACCGATACAATATGCGAGTGAAATATATATATATATATATATATATATATATATACTATACTATACAATAGCGTATATTATGACTTTATTATATAATAAAATATCCCTGCGTTGCTGTGATTATATAACTTTGATCTTTCGTACATATTCCTATTGGGTATATTTATATGTACAAATGCGCGCGCGAGCTCACACACATACACACACACACACACATACACACACATACACACATATAAAGCCAGTAGAAACTGTAGAAGGCGCAGTATGACTCAGGCACCTCGTGACTCACAGCGCCACCTATACTTCACGGGGATTAACGACACAAATACCACGTGGTACTGTTAGGCTATAGAGGATATCATATGTAGCCAGATCTATATCTAGAGAGAGAGAGAGTGAGTGAGGGGGAGAAGGGAATATATCCATCACTCTGTCACTTCCGTATTTGATATTGTACAGGCAGTGTCTATCAGACACTACAAGTGATTCACATTCGTATACTAGTGTAGCGAATAGCATATATGTTATATTAGTTTACACGTATACAGTGTAAACTCGGTTAGTCGAACATCTACTACATTAACCTTTAACATATACAACATTCATATAACACATATATAACATATATGTATATATACATACATATACATACTAAAAATAGAACCTTTAAATCTTAAAATATATACATGTTAACATATATTATATATACATTAGAATGTATACATTCTATAAATAGCTACGTATATACATATATAATATATTAAAGCTGTAATGCAGGTATTGTATACATTTGTATACGTGCAATGGACAGCTTCGTATCATGGAGTAGCAGCATAGATTTACCAATGTGTGTAATACAAATCTATGAGTATCTAGGCGGTATTACGGCAGGGGTATTCTGTATAATGTACACTGTATAATGTACACTGTATAATGTACACTGTATAATGTACACTGTATAATATACACTGTATAATGTACACTGTATAATGTACACTGTATAATGTACACTGTATAATGTACACTGTACAATGTACACTGTATAATGTACACTGTATAATGTACACTGTATAATGTACACTGTATAATGTACACTGTATAATGTACACTGTATAATGTACACTGTATAATGTACACTGTATAATGTACACTGTATAATGTACACTGTATAATGTACACTGTATAATATACACTGTATAATGTACACTGTATAATGTACACTGTATAATGTACACTGTATAATGTACACTGTATAATGTACACTGTATAATGTACACTGTATAATGTACACTGTATAATGTACACTGTATAATATACACTGTATAATGTACACTGTATAATGTACACTGTATAATGTACACTGTATAATGTACACTGTATAATGTACACTGTATAATGTACACTGTATAATGTACACTGTATAATGTACACTGTATAATGTACACTGTACAATGTACACTGTACATTATACAATGTACACTGTACATTATACAATGTACACTGTACATTGTGCAATGTACATAAACACACACGAAATATGAGTGTGCGACACTCACACTGTGCGTGTGTGCGGTTCACTATGTGTGTGTGTGCGGTTCACTATGTGTGTGTGTGCGTGTGTGCGTGCGCATGGATTAATAGATTACGAGCGACAACAAGTCTTTAGTAGTGTGCGGTAGTGTGCGCATAAGTATACTAACAGCTGCATACACGCACACACACACACATACACATACGCACAACAGCATGCATGTCCGCATATACACACTAGATACACTATATGAAATATAATAGCGAACATATAATACACCATACATACATAGTATTACAATGTATATTATATATATATATTGATGAATTATATTAATATGATCATATATCGATCGTGGAATTAAATATTGTTTATTATGACTTATCACACATGTTATGCTCATACTGACGATGCATACATATATTACATAATATTATTATGTAATACCATATAATAGAGCTATAGCTATAGATCATCGTGATCTATCTAATCTATCACGTGTGTAATATCCATAGAGCTAGAGAGAAATCTCTCTATCTCTGTGGTAATATTGCATTGTGTTAACGCTGTGTTTAGGAATTATATATAGTGTGTGTGTATGTGTGTGTGTGTGTGTGTGTGTGTGTGTGTGTGCACTATTAATAGCGGGTTATAGTGCATTACTAATAGACATAATACATTATACACTGCGTTAAGCTAACAGTGGAGTAGTGGTGTAGTGGCCTACTTAACGTAGCTCCCGTATATCGACCGTGATATTATTAGATCTTACGCGTAGATATCTTATGTAATAGAGGCGTAGCGGAGGTATGTTATATCACCTGTTACGTAATGAAAGAGAGCCTCGTTTTCAATTCAACTCGACTACGTATGAGATTATGCAATGTTGTATGATTCATCGAATTATGCCGCTGAAGATTTGAAAATACTCTCATGTACGTTTTTATACGGATTATTTCAATATATATTATATATATATATATATATATATATATTATATATATATATATATATATATATATAAATATATATATACGTATTTCAACAGTACTGTTGAAATATGATATTATAATATTACACACGATTTATCAATTATAGATATTCGGATAAGAGCGCCTGCTCCGCACGAGCTATAACTAACGTGTCTGAACACACATAGGTTGACCTACTATACATCACATACTTCACGCAGGATGATAACGCTACCAATAGGTACAATGCCACCATTGTTGTGATCCACGCCACCTCCACGCCGCAGCTAATGGCCGCTTGGTGTCACTTTAGTAGAGTCTATTTATAGATACGCGCGTAACACTATTTATCGATTAGCCATACTGATACCACTGTAGTATACTACTGATATAGTATAATACTGATATAGTATACTACTGATATAGTATACTATAGTATACTATTAATACACCCAAACAGCAATAACTCTATTTCGCTAATTTAGTTTTATTCAGAAATCATCGACGTCTACTTGTAATAGATTAATCTATAGATTGTGTATAATATACACTTTATACATATACACTATAGAGGCGCGTGATTGATTTATATGCACACATGTGTGTATATTATGAATTACCCTCACCTCAACTTATACACGGGTTACATAACTAGAGGGGTCAAGGTCACTGTTAGGCTGACCTCACAATACAATAGAGGGTTAAATTAAGTTCCCGGGTGTTCTGATTTAGATTAATTATTGAATACAAGAGAACACCCCACAAAGGGTAGGCCACCAATAATAGGCCTACCTGAATATCACATACGGATTCCTCACTGGACAATGTCCAGTATACAATGTACATCTAACTATGCTCTGCAGTTGTGTATTATGCAAGAGTCTATAATCCGATCGGGCTTTGTCGAACATCAACTATAGTTCAAGTACACTCGCCATTATTCGCCAACTATTAATTATATAACAATATTTAAATATGTTGTATAGTTACTATATTCTACATCAAGTCTATATAGTATATGGTCTATACTATATACTCTATATAACTACAGTTAGTACTATATATATATATAAACACATACTATAACCATAAATGTAAGACTTATAAAGATATAGCTGCATGGTCATATGTAGTCATGCGTATGTGTGTTAGCCACTGTGAATATTCTGCGTGGCATATACATAACGTATAGTATAAGTGTCGACGCATAGAACATATGTGTAGCAATATGTCTACGGAATTTACCTTGTTAGGAATATATACCGACATGCAATAATCGTAGAATACACACACACACACACACACACACGGGTGTGGGGGAGGTCAAGGTAAACCAAGGACATGTATGTGATGTAACACTAGCTAAGGACATGTATGTTATGTAACACTAGCTAAGGACATGTATGTTATGTAACACTAGCTAAGTATGCTTAACTAGTCTATATATATATACTTGCACACATAAAAACTATAAATGCAATAACACTAAAGTGTCTATAGAAAGAAGCACTTTAAGCACTTTAAGAGACTAGTGCAAGTAAATAGAATATGTTGGTTGTCTGTCACTTTCTGAAATAAGATGTACTCGTATATTGTATTGTGTAAATAAACTATTATTATATAATTATTAACCTAAACCATTATTAGTGATCACTTTGAACAATATAAGTGAGATATAAATAAGTTATATTATTTGTAAACATATGAAATACCCATGTACAATTTAATATGATTCATATATTTATAAATATTACACCATCTTTATTTATATGAGATAACGGACGACTCTATTTAAACGATAATTAAGAAATCTTTACATTATACATACATACAACAACGTCGTATGTCTAAATCAACTACATGTAGTTACTCATTGTTATCAAATGTGTATAACATACAGTGCACTGTCTAATAAACGTCTATTAAACGTATAATATATATATATATATATATATATTAAATATAATAGCAAATAGAGTTGTTATTATTTTCAATACTAGTGTTAAATTAAATAATTCTTTAGTCTACTTTTAAGTACTTGATAAAGAGCAATACGTTCACTGATCGTCGTTCAGTAAGTCGTAGTTGACAATGCCTTGCAAGGCACGACATGTCGTGTATACCAACACGTGTGTACATTAACAATGGCTACTTAATCGTGTGTACCCTACAATGTATACCCGTACAATGTAGGCCTACATAACAATATATTCACTACACATCATGTATTATTGTCATTGTTGTCCTCGCGAGTGTGTGGTGTGTGGTGTGGTGTGGTGTGGTGTGGTATGGTGTGGTATGGTGTGTGGAGTGTGGTGGTGTCGGGTGACCTATTTACGTAACCCCGCGTAGAGGACATACATATAGGACACGCTCAGACGTATACATACACACGTATATACACCGGATATTGTCAATACCTGCAGGACATTGTCCGAGTGGTCGTAGCAGTGGTCAACATGATTAAGTTACGCATTATACCTTAATTAGGTATCGACAGTTTATAGGTGTCCTATAGGACAGTATAGAGTAGAGAAATGAGGGTGGCCAGAAGATTGAGGGGGGAAGTGGATGTAGAAGAAAGACATATATATATATATAGGTGTAGAGATGGGTATATAGAGAGTGTAGAAGAAAGGTAGATAACGATAAGGGTACTGAGATAGAGGTGATTGATGTAGATAGATATATGGGGGTATATAAATAAGAGTGCGCGACGCATGCTCTGTGGTAGATACAACTGTAACAATGAACAGTGAATAGAGGGGCGTAAACAACAATAGGTTACAGCGATAAGGTGTTAGATCTATTGTGCATGTATTGTATTGTAAGATCTATAGCCTGTATAGCCAGGTGTACAGCCAGGTGTGTATAACAAAGGAATGTGGTGAATATCTAGATTAGCAGTGAACACCTGTCGCAGTAATAGCGAGTAAGCGTATCTAGTGATGATAATACGGTACACAATGTATAGGGCATTGTATACATTCACACGCAGCTGTGCACGCGTGTGTTTATCTCAGTTGACCCCGTATATCTAACCCCTGTTAACGTATATCTAACCCCTGTTAACGGCGATAGAACACGTACAGACATACCCATACATAACATGTATTACATATCATAGGTATAATAGCTTCTATCTACATCTACTATTATATATATATATATATATATATATATATATATATATATATATCGCATACATGTAACCCCTACAATTAGTACTACCATTAATTAATGATAAGATGTAATAGTGTTGTTATCATTAACTGTATTCATTACAGTGTAAAGTATCATGTATTTAGGTCACTATTAGTACGCCTATTGGATATACGTATACGTATATATGTTACACATACATAAATATGGAAATTAGTATTGCTTTATTAATCCTACACCCACACACACACACACACACACACACATATATATATATATATATATATATATATATATATAGAAATAACTGTATACCAAAAATATACTACAAATTATGAACAATAACAACATCGAAAGAGCGCTTATCGATCCGCACGTGCACGACTAACCGGAAGTAGGAATAACGAGCAGGTCACGTGCTACCCTTGAACCGGTAACATCCGGGTCAGGGTACAGCGGTGCTATGAAGCGAGCGTTATCAGACAGTCCTAGATCCGCTCCCAACATATCTGTGTGTGTGTGTGCGGTGTGCGGGTGAGTCACCTGACCGGAGATCACGTGATCTACGCACGTGACGTAATCACGTGCTATTACGCAATACACTCTCGCTCGCTCTCTCTCTCTCTATCGAGTAATTAATTGTTCAATTTATCAATAGCCACAATATTGATTCGTAGCGCAGTAGTAGAATATAGCAGTGATTCATTATCATGTGTTATCGTATACTACATACGATAATATAACCTACATGTAGCATGTATCGTATACGATATATATATATATATATATATATTAGTATATTAAAATGCAAAAAGATGGTAAATACAAATTATATTTATTTATATATATATATATATATATAAATGTACTTATAATTCACTTCTAATGTACTTATACTTTACTTATATACATGTATACATAATATAACTCTTGTAGATGGATATCCGAAAAAAAACTCGAATATGTTAATACATATACCACGTGTGCACCTTACGTAATATTCACGATATTATATAATATAACACTTAATATATATATATATATATATATATATATATATATATATATATATATATATATATATATATATATATATATATATATAATAGAGTATATACTTACGCGTATGCATTAATATATTAATGCATATATATATATATATATATATATATATATATAAGGAAATACATAGATTCGCATACAATACATATATATATATATATATATATATATATATATTAAACTCGTGGGTCTATTTAATATAACTATAGTTATGAATATAGTCATTATCAATCTACCTATTTGGTTCAACTGCTCGATTGGACACTCCACATATTTAATGTTCATCATTTATGTACTTAAGGGGTTACCTTAATATATATATATATATATATATATATATATATGCTCTATATACTAGTATACTATAATCCCGATATAATCCAGATGGTATACCATAGTGTACTTACATATGGTGTAGTATTAGGTATCTGTAATAGACCCTGCTAGCCCGCACCTACTATTATATATATCATACGTATTGTAGTACATACATCAATATGTCACACACAGCAGCATCACACACACACACACTCACACACATACACACACACTCACACACACACACACACACATACACACACACATACACAAACGGGTAATACGTAGATGATGAGTGTATACATCAAGTACATATTCTCCTTCCACTATAGGGGAAGGAGAATATGAAAGTTTACATGGAGTTTATGTCTATAGTGGAATATAAATGATATCAGTGAATGTATTGTAAACTCCGTAATAAAGAAATGAATGTGCGTCGTACACTGTATACAGTACGTCGCACAATGTACAGTATATAGTGTACAGTGTATACTGTACAGTACCCCCTATAGGGTTATAAATACCCCCGCTATAGTACACACACTATATGACGTAATGTACGTACTATAGAATGGTTACTTAATAACCCTATAGGGGGGGTCTATCATATTGTACACTTTCATCACCACGTACTACATCATATATGATGGAGTAAGTGGTGATGAAAGTATGCTATGTGATGCTGTAAAGGGTGATGCAGGGGTACTATGCGTGGTGAAAGGGGTGATTAAAGCTACTATACTATGGAGTGCGAGTGATGAAGGAGTATACCCCTTCAACATAATATAGGAGTATTCTGTATGGATCAACTAGTGATGCTGATGGCCATATGATGGTGGTAAAGTATGTCATCGGAGTTACGAGGTACATTATCGTGTGTACAAGATAGTATACCATAGTGTGTTATCTGCAGTACATTATAAGTTAAGTATAAGTAATACAGACATTAGTACACACACACACACACACATCATATATGATATGTACGATACACACACCCTATAGGGTATATATATATACCATATATATATGGTATATAAGCCTATAATCTGATATATTATTGTATAGGACATACACAGAAGTATACTTCTAGTATAATACGATACACAGAGCGAAAGAGAATCAATACTTATAAGTTATAAGTTATAATGATGTGTCCCTATTAATGTATATAAGTGCTATCATATTATTAGTGTATGCACATTGACCAACCTCGTACACACATGAATATATTCATGTGTACGAAGACAGCATCCCCATACTAAGCTATATTTAGTTAAAATATAGTTAAAGTATTTAGTTATAAAGTTAACAGCTATTTGTAGAAGTTGACCACGCCCCCCTTTACCTTTATATATTGTAATTATTATACTCCGTACTAAGCTATATTTAGTTAAAATATAGTTAAAGTATTTAGTTATAAAGTTAACAGCTATTTGTAGAAGTTGACCACGCCCCCCTTTACCTTTATATATTGTAATTATTATACTCCGTACTTTTATAATTACATATATAATTGCGTGGATTAATTTCTCATTATATCGAGATTACCAGCCATGTAGGAATGCGAGTATTACCCACCCATATATAGGGTTAACTATGCAGTATCCACCCCTATCGGGGTCCTATCCATTACCCAGTGGATAATACCACTCTAGGATTCCTATACATATATACATGTATAGGAATGCGAGATTTTCGAACAACTGAATACTAAATAATGTGTATATAATACTCTGTATACTGTATTTAGTGTATACACCGACTTTATATACATGGGGTGGAGACAAGGGAATGTAGGTTTGCCATGGTTCTTCTTAAGAATAGTTATTCGAGTGGGTATTTATATATCATAGTTTTTATAGAAACACTAATTACAGCCCATTAGAAATATATATATCTATAATAAATATAAATATATATATACTAGATATATCTAGTAGAACAGTATTAGCAATGACATTTCCTTAGTAATAGCAAAGCCCTTAGTAATAGCAAGGGCTTTGGTAGTAGTATAGCGTATTGCTGTGCAGGATGAGACTATATAATATATGTTTAAGTTTATATTTTACTATAATGATTTTGAAAATTAGAACCTTAATTTAAAATAAATTTAACTTTAGGTTCACTTTCAATTTGATTATATCAACTATATATATATATATATATATATTATTTTATACAACTATACTTCTATGGCATACACTACTTATTATTCATGTTTACTCATTAAGTTACAGTGAACATAGGTGTAAGATAGATTAACACAAAATATAATCTATATAGATAAGTATATATACTTAAATAGGATTATAGTATATATCTGAAAAAAAGTAAATGTAGTTATATATACACATGTATAACTATTATAAAATGATATATAAATATTTACTTATATTTCTATTTTAAAACATTTCATTGTAAAGTGTAGAAGGTTTCAAATATATACATATATACATATAAATATATATATATATATATATATATATATATATATATATATGTGTGTGTGTATACATACCTATATAAGCCACACATAGTAGAATAACAAATGTAATAATCCGTAATGCGAGCATATCTTCAGGGTAAGTATCCTATGTAAATCCAATTTGAATATCGTATTCTATCATCATATAAACGAAGGTTTGATAGATATATGTGTATATATGTACGTATGTGTGTGTACACTGTTATAGAGACTGCTACCAGTTAAAAGTGCGTATGTGTGTATGTGTGTGTATGTATGTACTACGTTACGTTCTACTATCGCAAATTCGATTGTCATCGCGCACCCGAGGCATATCGAATTTCTAGAGAAGTTTTCAAAAACGTACGGTATCGACATCTAGCGGGTAGTTTTCAACGCAAAGATTATAATGCGTTCTTATATACGTGTTATATACGCGTTATATACATTTAGGGGGGTCCCCCACTCTAATGTATATGATATGTATACATATAATATATATATATATATATATATATATATATATATATATAAATCCGAATATACATTACATAAATTTAATAAAATAACAACTGTAAAAATGGTTAAACCTATCTATAGAAAATATTTTTCGAAGCAAAGATGGTTCACTCCTTATCTAAGCTATATAATTATTTTAATATATTTATTATATTAACAACTAGATGGATAAACATGTATTATTGTAAGTTATATTAACTATTAATAATTCATAAGGTAATTAATCTAATTACCAGATTAATATACTTTTAATATTATATTATATATATGAATTATATTTAAAACAATATATTTTCATATTACAACATTTTCACGGTAATGACAGTTTACATTTAAGTAACAACGAATGAATCCATCTATAGAGTATACTCTTGATCTATACAAATTCGGTACAAATATTATGAATTCACTTTTAATATCTACAAATAATATTTGTACTGAACACTTACTTTTCGATATTAACCGAATTTTTATATATATCTTAATTTAAGTTTATAATATGGTTTTTTTTTGAATATACATGTAAATAGATAATAAATCCAAAAATAGATGTTAGTTTTTCTATATGATGGCTATAGGATGGCTATAACCTACCCATTTGTACTAGTATCGTTTTTATTTCAATAATTCGGTCGAGTGAAATATATTTCCTTCGGAAAATCTTTGTCTATAGCATGAAAATAACTATGTAAATCCTTAAAATACATTGTTGCTAATAAAGTATTAGTAATAACTACCTAATCAATTCTACAAACACAATATCCCACATATTTTCTATCAAAATCAACTTTAATTTCACTGACAAGATTACCAGTAACCGCCTTACATTACTTAACATTAAATTACCCCCTTAAGTAACAATAATAAGGTACCATTTTAGTTATACTGGACTTTTAGCATATGCTTACACACATGTATATCTAGGGGAAAGTAGGGGACAGTAGGGGAAAGTAGGGGAAAGTAACCTAATAAAGATACTTTAACAATACATTTTCTTGATATTTTATGACATAATATTTGTTTACAAAAATCACAATATATTAATATAATTATATTATATGATTATAGATATTATTGTGATTTTAAAATTTAATTTAATATTTTTATTAAATAGATAACGGGGATGTCCACATTAGATTCCCATTTCCGAATACGGACATCTGTGTTGTAAATTACAACTTGTAATATGGACAGTGTCCATTGTACCCATACACCAAAATAAATTACAATTACATTATTTTATTTATTTTATGAATAATTTAATATAATTTAATTAGTAATTAATTTATTAATTTTTATTATTTTATTAATTAATAATACAAGATAAGTATCTCAATATTAACATTTTTAGATGTAGCTTTATTGGTGGTATTAGTATTATATCGCATGCGATTTTGTTTGAAAATCAGAATAATTCACACACACTGCGCGCTGATTGTTATAGGGTGTCCGTATTAAGACACAAAGAGTGTCCATATTAGGGATTTATATGACCTCTAGATATATTCTTATAACTTAATTAATATTTGATAACAATATAGCAATTATGTATACAATGTTTAGAATTCTTTAGTTTTTAATATCATATCGATACATAGGGGAAAGTAACTGAATACTGACAGTGCCCGAATACGGACACTCTCGGTATATATGAAACTATACATCCTACTACAAAAATATTTAATGAATAAAATATTCATAATTATATAAATAGTCTAAAAAAGTATTTTTTATTTTTAAATTATTCAAAATATTGCTGATATATCAAATAAGCTGATTTTTGTATTACATTTTTAAATTTATGAAAAAAAATGTCAACTTGAAACATTCTCAAGAATATACAAATATATCGATATAATATATAACAATATATTATTAAAAAATAAAGCATTCTAAAATGATATATATAATTTCTATATTAGTTATCAAATATTCATTAAGTTATAAGCATATATCTAGAGGTAATATAAGTCCGTATTAGGGACACTCTAGATGTCTTAATTAATACGGACATCATATAACCAACCAGCGCGCATTGTAGGGGAAAGTAACCGAATATGGACAGTGCCCGAATACGGACACTCTCGGTATCTCAGAAACCATAAATCCTACAAAAAAATATTTAATGAATAAAATATTCATAATTATAAAAATAGTCTAAAAAAGTATATTTTATTTTTGTATTTTACAAAATATTGCTAATATATCCAATAAACAGATTTTTTTATTACGTTTTTAAATTTATGAAAAAAAATGTCAACTTAAAACCTTCTCAAGATTAAACAAATATATCGATATAAAATATAACACCATATGATATTAAAAACTAAAGAATTCTAAACATTGTATATATAATTGCTATATTGTTATCAAATATTCATTAAGTTATATGCATATATCTAGAGGTCATATAAGTTCCTAATACGAACACTCTAAATGTCTTAATACGGACACCCTATAACCAATCAGCGCGCAGCGTATGAACAATTCTGATTTTCATAAAAATTGCGTACGTTATAATATTAATACCATCAATAAAGTTAAATCTAATTTTTTTATTATTTAGATACTTAAATTTTACTATTAATTAAAAAAATAATACAAATAAATAAATTATTCACTAATTAAATTAGAATAAATTGTTCATAAAATTAATTATAAATAATGTAAATATAATTTGTCTGATTGATTCATCAATAATATATAGTTTATCTAGTGTTATATAGTGTGTCCGTATTATAACACAGGGTGTTCATATTCGGACATGGGTACCGAATACGGACACCCTCGTTATCTATGGAATTAAAAGTTTAAATAAAATTTTAAAATCACAATAATATTTATAAGTATAAAATATTAATATACTGTAATTTTTGAATACAAATATTTGAGTAATATTGAGTAATAAAATCTTAAGACCATTTATTGTTAAAGTGTCCGTATTAGGTTAATTTCTCCTATGTATATTATTGAGAAGGTTTTAAGTTGGATTTTGTTTCCATAAATTTAAAAACGTAATACAAAAAGCAGTTAATTGGATATATAGCACTATTTTGAATAAATAATAATGAAATATACTTATTTAGACTATTTATATAATAATGAATAATTTATTCATTAAACAATTTTGTGTGGGCTTTATGGTTTCTGAGATACCGAGAGTGTCCGTATTCGGTTACTTTCCCCTAATTAATTTATTAATTTTTATTTTTTTATCTTACCTTACCAGGTTACCGAGCTTGCTCGGCAGAAAATTGTTTGTATTATTTAGTTTGTATTAATTGTTTATTATTTATTTTTTTATTAATTAATAATTACAAGTAAATTATCTAAATAATAAACTTATTAGGTGTAACTTCATAGATTGTATTACAATTAGAAGGCACGTGATTTTTTTGTAAATTATAATAGTTTAAACACAGTTTAAAATCAATTTATTGGATATAGGATTATTCCTATCAGAATTATTTTAAATAATTAAAAAAAAAAAATACATATTTAGACTATTTATATAATTAAGAATATTAATCATTTTTATGTAGTAGTTATCGTACCTGATATACTGAGAGTATTCTGGTATTGTCAGTATTCCGATACTTTCCCCTACTGAGAGTGTCCGTATTCGCGCACAGTCAGTATTCGGATACTTTACCATATCCATATTTCGCGGATAACCCAAACTCCACGGGTTGTTATATCCCAATATATAGATATATCTATCGATCCTACAAAAACACTTTACTTGTGAACATTTTAGAGAATTAAAAAATATTTTAAAAATTAAGATTTATTTAACTTTAATATATCAATAACACATACTTTTTTTATTAACAAATAATTTAAGAATAGGATTAACCTATTTATTATATATATTTATATTATATTTATTATATCTTAATATTGAATGACATAGTTTTACATGTTGTATAATTATATATTGAATTTTAGAATAACGTGTCAAATAATTAATGTATAGTCACATATCGTAAGTTCTTGGAAATACCGCGGAGTTTGGGAATTCACAAAACAATTTACCTTTTTTTTACTATTTTATTAATAAAATATTCTAATGTAAAATTTGATTTCATTTTTACAAGAAGATAGCTATCTTGTAAATGTAAATGCTGTGTATATTAATATGTGTAACAATTCAAATTATGTAATGTGTTCGTATGCATTTGAATTATGTTACCCTTTACAAAAACCCTGCGAAGTATGGATACCTTCCCCTACTTGATCTCCACTTTGCATTCGACACAAGCCATCTCTCTCACTACACATATGAAGTAAATTAAATAAAGTAAATTAATATATAAAGTAAATATTATTTTAGAATTATGTAATTGGTTTCTATATTATATAATATGTTATCTTAATATATTATATATATATGAATAATTATTAATAGATTCACATAATAGGCTATATATGATATTTGTTACTAATGTAGATTATCTGAAATATACGTCAAGTAATAATGTGTAATAAATAATGTATAATAGTTATTTTATATATACATTTATATTAATAATATGATATAAATAGTTATAACGATTAATAATAGAGTTATAGTCTCGAGTATATATATATATATATATATATGTGCTATTAATACATAAACAATCATGACAATAAAGATAATGAAAGTAGGTATATAAAGTAAAGTAGATGTCATAAATTAAAAGTACATAGGTTAATTAGTAAACATAAATTATATAATCTACAATGCCTATATATATATATTATAATATATGGTATGTATTAACATCATACTATACTAGTATGGATTTTAGATTAATGATATTACAGGTATTGAATATATGGGTAATGAGATGGAAAATAAGTTGACATTCCTCAAATATAAATAATTCGGATAACCTATAAATAGTGAATTATAAATGCTTATTCATATATTTACAATATTACACTGGTGTTTCAATTACATAATTAAATTAAACAAGGAAAGTAACTTATTTACAATATAATTTCTTCTTGAGAATAGTAGTTCCTATATACTTGAGACATATAGATAAAACCGGAACCCTAAATTTACTTTCGTTGTTTTTTAACTAATATATTCTCATTAGTTCTATACAAAGACGTTATATATTAATACAAGGCTTCGCCCCTTATATGTCTATGGTTATATATTATTAATTTAGTAGTATGGGTATTAGTTAGAGTTACTCTGTATAACTGATGATCACCACTAATCATTAAGTAATAATCTATAAACATATATAGATAAATTAAAAAATTAATGAATTTAAAATTAATTTAATAAAATTAACATATTAAAAAAAATAAAAAAAAAATCTATATCAAATATATATGTATGTATGGATTATTTTTGTTATTATTATTTTGATTTTGATTTTTGTTAATGTCAAATTTTGTCTATCTACTGTATTTTATTTATTTATTATTATCTTTTATGTAAATACGAAATATATAGCTAACTATTATGATTAAACAATCACTGTTCCTGTCCCATGTATGAATAAATCACTGGCAACAACCCGAAAAGATCAAGGTCTTATTTTGAAGCCATTTGGAAACGAAGAAAGAAACGAAAAAGAATAATAAATGAAAAAAAAAAGAACGACATTAATTAATCCAATAAAATAAAAAATATATCTAAAAAATAAAAAAAAATATATTTAATTACTAGATAATAATATAATAATAGTATTTATTATATGAATTGTTGTTGTTGTCTGTTTCATATTCTTGTTTATAATACTGATATGATTTTTCCTCCTAAATGCATTCAAAATAATATAGCATATTTAAAAAAAATTTGTTGACTCCCCACCATATATTATTGTAATAATAATTATTATAATCAATGATGATAGTTATCTGAGTGAGTACATCAACCACAAAGACACCTCAGATATGTGATGAATATATAACATTGAAATATATAGGTGAGATTACAGACTCAATGTTAGTTTCTATGAATACACTTATTTATAGGAATTATACCAATGATTTATATGTTATTAAATACAATATTTAATATGTTACAATTGTACAGCTCACAAATCACAACTAACAATATTTATATTTACTAATTCAAACTTTCTATAATATATTGTTAATGTTAATATACACTATATTTAAGATATAAAATACAAATTCACTTATTTTATTATTGTTTTATTATGTTATTGATAGATAATTGATAAAATAATTATTAACTTGATAATAAATACTCCATATATATATGAGCATAAATCTTAATAAATAAAGATACATTTATATTATAAAATAACATGGACACTTTATCATTATATAGTGTACTACTCCATATTATAATATATAAATAATTTCTTTTAATAATCTTTATGTAAGGCATTTACAAATTATAAAATAAATGTGAACTCTATCGAATACTAATCGCTTTATTGAGTGTAATATTAATCTATAGATAATAAAACTGTATGTTAGTTATCTATATTTTTTATAATCTATTTGAGTATATATTATTTATTTACCATGTTATTTAGAGGCATTCTTATATGTTATTTTATAAATGTAAATATTTACTTTTAGTAAATATTAGTATAAAGTATATATATATATATATAATATTAGTAATTATAATCCATTATTATTACATTTAATATGTATTTGTAGATCGAAATATTTGCAATTTCTATTGTAAATATTTATTCGAATATATTAACTAAATAATAGTAAATATATTAAATTTAAATCACATATTTAATAATCACAAATTTATTTTATTTATAGAAAATTCTTTATGAATAATGTTTAACTTAATATATTTAAAATAACTTCAAAATAATATGCATATATTACAATTATTCAGTTATGTTATATTGTTCTATAGAACATGTTAACATTTTATAAAGTTATTTATAAGACTTAGAAGTACTAGCAATAAATGTGATGATAAATATTGTATATATATATTTAAAATAAATGTGAAAAAACAGATTATATTTTATTTATGATTTTTTTTGATTAATATTTTAATAAGTAGTTATTTACAAATTTGGTTAAAACTATGTACATATATAGCAGTATGCATTACTGAACATGCATATCATCTATGACTCATGCATGTTATGATTCATTGTGTATTCACTGAGATGGACGGGTTCTGGAGGAAGTAGCTCTAGCTGATTCATAGCTGGCCATTAGCTGTTGATCTCTATATATCTGATCCGACTGTGGGGTATAAGGATAGACAAATATTAGCTTACTGTATTCATAGGGATTAGTAGTTTTAGTGGTTATCTAATATTAGTAAATAAATTATAAATAGGAATAAATTTAAATAGATAATATGGCAATTTTAGGAATAGTATGTATATAATTATTATAAGTAATTTATTATCAAATTATTATTATTTATAATGATAATTCATAAAAATATATATATATATAAATATATATAAATATATAGATATAAATATATATAATTTTAATATAATTTAGAATTTATATCAACAAGTTTAATTATATAATTATATATATTTGTAAACAGATATGATAATTTGTCAAATATAGTTGAATACAGTCATGTTGAATATAGTATAACAAGTTTTCACATTAAATACAGTATAATATCTAAATGTATGTTATATTCATAATGTGATAACACTAACACTTCTGGCTTGCATCATCTGCAGATGCCTGAAGGCATTAGGATTATTGAGATGCTGCAAGAGTTGTTGTTGCTGCTGTTGTTGTTGATGTTGCTGTTGTTGTTGTTGCAGTGCATACAAAGTATTCGTATCCCAGCCAACTGTGTGTACAAAAGAGTTGCGATAGGGTAACGGCTAAATATAGCAAGATAACTCTAGGTGCTAATGGGGCTAATTAAATAAGGGGAAACAAGTGTTATTATATTATTAATGATAACATATCGAATGTATGAACTTATGACCTTTGGCTGTGTGTATCAATGCTATAAGAAATGTGATACTAGACTTCAAGAAAACCTATAAGACATGCCTCTATAGTATCTCAGTCAGGATGAAATGTCTGATAAGATGATTTCAGCAAGGCTAGCCTAATTATAGCCGGAATGTGAGGTATAAGACTATAAGTGGCAATAGTTAACCTGGAAACTGAAGAGGAATGTTCATCTGTAGAGCAGAGAGTTGAGCTGCAGACGGAACACCTCCACCGAGAGAAGACATCAATGAAGGGGGCATAGAGGGAATACCAGCCGATGAGCCGAGGGGGTGTAGGGCACCCATAGGCAGGGAGGAGTGTTGAGTGGCGACGGGGTGTAGAGATGGGGTTAGTTGGGGCATCATGTGGTACTGTGGGTGGCTAGACTCCATGGCGGGTTTAGAAGTACCACTCATAATAGAAGCTGCAGATAGTGGAGGAGGAGGTAACAGAGCAGAGGAGAGACCCGATGATGATGAAGTGGATGGAACTCGAGGGGGTGGAGTCAGACCTAGGAAGGTGGGGAACATGGGAGCATCTTCCGGTCGCGTCATCTTCAGTTTATCTATGAGTGAGGCTGGAGGCGCGATATTCATCCTAGCCGCCACTGCCGCGTTCATCGAAGCGGAAAGATTGAGCGGATTAAACGTTCTATCCATACCAGCAGACTGTAACGACGCGAGTTGTCTGGCATCCATCGGTAACATCGGCATTCTAGAGGAATGGGCGACTTCAGCCATTAGCAATGACGGGTCCACAGACTTACGACCGAGCTTCTCCTGGTGGTGACTAGAGGAACTAGGCGACGACGACGACGGGGTTTTGTTGTGCAGGTGGCGTATGTAATCCGCATCCGGTTTCAGTCGTTTACTCGGCGGGGGACCCCCGTCTTTAGTCGGAAAGCGTGACTGTGTATGTACGTGTGGCGTTATGGTTATGTAAACAAAGGGTGTGAATTGATAGCGCTAGTTACGGTATTACATAACGACAGTGAGAGACTACTACCGCTATAGTTCTAACCAATGGGGTAGGAGACGGAGTAGGTGGTAATGCGATGTGTACAGGTGCCTGCCTCGATAAAGGTCTCTCATTTCTATAAATGAAATGTTAAGATAATGAGAGATGCTGAACTGTAGGATTGTCTTTGTTACGGAATTTTATTCACGAATGATTTTCATTTAATGATTTACTAGCTTCACTATAGCATTATTATTTTCATAAGATAAACACATTACATTTTAATTTTTCAAAAAGTAATTTTGAAAAGGATATTATAATTTTTTAATTGAATCATATATATATATATATATATATATATATATATATAAATTCTTATTTTATTTGTATATACAACATTTTGTTTAGTAAATCATAGTTTTATATGTAATAAGTTATTTTGTTATTATAATATTATTAAATGGATACAAATTAAAAAATATCTATATTGATAATATATCATATTATTTATAATATTTAATGGGAAAAATTTAGAAAATATTTTGAATTCTAGATTCTATAGCATAATAATTTAATTGTTAATACGTAAAATAATAATTACATTATGTATTATATAATATTTTATCACTATCACTAAAAATAATATTAAAGACTCTCTATATATAAAAATCATAAAAATATTAAATTAAGATTTTAACTTTAATAATTTTACTGGTTTATTAATAATTAAAATAATTTTATTATAATATATTCTATATATTAATTATATTTAGATATTGAACAATTTACAATGTATTTTTAAAGTGTTATCATACCTTCTAGCATCTCTGACATCTCTTTCCCGTTTCATAGTGATATCCATATTGTTTCTGGGAGATGGATTCATATTTGGGGGTAGATTCATTTGGTATTTTGAATTCCATGCAGCATGTTCAGAAGAATATAGACCTAGAGAATATAATATATGGTGTAAATGTATATGTAAAAAATGATGATAAAACACACGAGAATATTTTGTTATTTTACTTATAAATATAAAATTGAAAAAGTATTAATAAATAATAAACAATTTTAGTATATGTATGTTTTGAGTGGAAATGAGTTAGATCGCATTGTACTATGTGTGTGTATGTATTATTAAACAATATGGGTAAACAAGATATTAAATAGAATGACTAACCTCCAAAAGCAGATGAATTATGCATATTAGGGGGGAGAGGGGCAATGAATCTTTTTCCAGCTATTAGGTATTTATTTAATATTAATCAATATACACAAATAGATATCATTATATAGATGTATATACATATATACATATATATATATAAACATTATAAAGATGTATATACATATATGTATATAAACATTATATATATAAATATATAATACATATAGATAAATATAGTAGTAATGATAAATAATGATAATATGTATGCTAAAATATATCAGTAGTATTACAAATATAATTGATAGGAATTGACAGGAATGTCAACAATCTATAATATGTATAATAGAATTAAGGAATTTATATATTAATATTTAGTAAGTATGCATTTAGGAACAGATATATTTAAAAGGCTAAAGAAAATTTAAATATTAAATTGTTAACCTTTTGAATTGTATAAATAATATAAAATACATTTATAACGATTAAAAATAGAATGATGAGTTAGATATTGATTTAATTAAAGTTAATATATAATAATATTATAAGAAATACAATGTAAGATACCTAATCCATATAGTAACTAAGTTTAATATAAAGTACATCAGGTATAGCTTACTCGGTGATAGTCTATGATAGTATAAAGTATGATGATGATGATGATGGTGATGATGATGATGATAATGGTGATGTTGATGATGATGGTGATGATGACATTATTATCAGTTTAAGTAATACTATTCAAATATTGCTATAGATCACATCATTTATCTACAGAGAATTTCCAATACAGCTAAGCATATATACTATAGTCTACACTATCAGATTGTACGTGCCCAGTACATATATGTCATGTACCAGTAGCCCAGATGAACAGAGGAACTAAACACAATAGATATATGTTGGATATAATTCCTCGTATTGATTGTAGTATATTTTTATCAAGAATTTTAATTTGTATCAACAGAAATCTAATTTGTAAGTTAATGTTTAATATCATGAGATAAAAAAGGAAAAGAACATCATTAAAATTGTATCACTACCTATCAGTTTATATAACATTTATTAGAAAAATACATCATTAGATCTATTTGTATTTTCGCAATTTATATTTAATTTGAATGTCAACTTAAAATAGATAAGTATTACTATTATATATTGAATGCCAATAAACACACTACTAAAGACATGGATACTAACTCTGCATTTGAAAAGGTAGATATGGGTCATTCATCATAGCAGCAGTAGGAGTAGTAGTAGGAGTTGTAGATTGTAATTGTTCTGCTGGTAATAGTCAATTATTATATAATAATAGAAATAGTAGTAATAGATATTTACATTGTTATAATGTAATAGTTAATAAACTAAATTATATAAAAACAACTCATAAAAAAAACCCTGATGATACTTGAATTATATAAAATAATAAAAATTCCATTAGGCATTTTATTAAGATATAAATAGATATTTACCTGTTGTGGGTTTATCTTTACTGAGTGATTTCTTTGGTTCCTTGAGTCGTTTGGCTTCACGTTGAATGAGTTTTGCTATTCTTACGTGGGCATCTCCCCATTTACTCTATAATGTGTTAAAAGTGTTATAAGTTATAACACATCAGTTTAATATATTTATAGATGTCTTTTAGTTTATATTTATTGATGTAAACATGTTATTTAACAAGCAATATGAACGATTATGTTTTAAAATTAATAATGTATTATTGTGATGAATATTTACACTTTTGAAATTTATACATTCATTGATAATTATATTTATATATATATATCTTAAATTAATAGTATTTTGAAATTTAGCACAAGTAAATAATGACCTATTATCAGTATTAAGTAAACGGACATCTAACAACCTTGTTATTGGTGTTCCAGGGGGTATTGCCATTGATGAGGGTAGAAGGAGGGGCGGCAGCGGCTCCAGCAGCGGAAGATAGGTGCGTATGCATGGGAACTGGGGCTTTGGGTTGGAATGCTCCGTGAAGGGAAGAAGGACCTGTAGGTTGAGATCTGTACCCCGGAATTGATTCATACTTCATGAACTGATGGTGATGGTGGTGGTGTTTATATTAGTGTGATTTAATTATTTATAATTATATGTAGTATATGGTATATATTATATACATTTGATCTTAATATATAATTCACATATAGTATTAATAACTACAAAATGTTTAAATTTATATATGAACTAAATGATATATATATATATATATATATATAAATATAAATATAAATATATAAATATATATATTAATTACCATTAATAATATTTGTTTGTTAGTATATTAAACAATACTTGACCAGTGAAATACTCTGACTAATAAGCTAATTACTGGTGTAGTCTACAATAAATGTACAATACATCATACAACCAGTACATTTGATGACTGTAAATACTAACCACTATTAACCACTAACTACAGAATAAACTTGATTACACTATCTATTTCACTATCTAACAATAACAGGATACATGATACAGGAATATACATTCCAAGAAAAATTATAAGATAATAATTTATATTAAAATTAATAACATATATATATATAGATATACAGAAATATGCAGATATTTTGATATTAATCTAGCTCTATCTATCCATCTAAAAGTTTTAGACTAAAACTATTGAAAACAAATATTGAAATATCATGATAACAATAGAGAGAACACGTAATTTCAAAAATAATCCTAAATTCAAAATATCAATAAACTATTAAATGTTTGAGATAAATTAAATAATGTCTAATTATGACTTATTGGAATAGTTCTTTAATATACTTAAATATTTAAAAAATAATTACTAAAAATCAGGGTTGATTCGGTTTTTAAAATTGGTTTTTTCAAATGGGTTTTTACGTCGGTTTTTACGGTTTTTTCAAGTTGTAAAAACCATGGTTTTTATGGTTTTTACGGTTTTTAACAAATTAATTTAACTTTTAAATTATAAATTATAATTGCCTACATTATATTTTATATCAGTGAGTGGGTAGGACTCTCATCTAATTACACTTACATGCCTACGATACAATGATTATGTGATAACAAATTTAATTACGCCACCATTAGGCAGAATATTCTAATTATGAATTATTTATATATTGAAATGTAAAAATATATCGTTTTTATGATAATACATTATTATTAATTATAGTTATTTATATGTAATAGCCAAATATTACCAAACTTAATCATTTTACTAAATAATATGAAGTAAAGCACTGCTTTAAAAGCAGGGTTGATTCGGTTTTTAAAATTGGTTTTTTCAAATTGGTTTTTTCGTCGGTTTTTACGGTTTTTAACAAATTAATTTAACTTTTAAATTATAGTTTTTATGATAATACATTATTATTAATAATAGTTATTTATATGTAATAGCCAAATATTACCAAACTTAAGTAAAGTAGTATTTTAGACTACAATTTTTAGTATATTGTAACGGTTACCAGACACTGTAGCCGGTGATTTCAAAAGGGGTGGGACTATGGGTGTGGCTATAGCCGAAATACTCTAAACGCAAATAAAATAACTATAATATTTTTAACTATTATATTATCAAATTAAATGTTATAAATATGAATCAAAAATATAATATCAAATGTAATCATATTATAATTACATTTGATATTATATTTTTATTTAAATAGCTATACAAATGATATCTATTCATTTATAATTATTTAACAATAATGGTTTTTAACTGAGGAACTTATTAAATTTATTATAATGTTGAATACTAATTATGTTCCATTATGTGATGTCTATATATTTAAAATTATAATGAAAATAATACAATTTAGTTAATTTTTTGTTATGAAAAAATTATAATTTGTACTTGTTTATTTTGAAAAAACCATAAAAACCAAATAAAAATCTATAAAAACCGATATAAACCAGGTTTTTTGGTTTTTACGTAAAAACCGAAAAAACCATCAACCCTGTTATTGATTCAAGACCACTTTAATTACATATAGCTAATAATCTATTTTATGATAACAATAATATAATAGTATTAAATAATATTTGATAGGCTTGATATTTAATATTTTTTTTTAATATATATAATATACTCGTAACAATCAAAAATAATATATTCTACGATTCCAACTCTTCCATTATGTGATGTCTATATATTTAAAATTATAATAAAAATAATACAATTTAGTTAATTTTTTGTTATGAAAAAATTATAATTTGTACTTGTTTGTATTGTAAAAACCGTAAAAACCATAAAAAAACCATAAAACCCGATAAAACCGTTAAAACCCGGGTTTTTTGGTTTTTACGTAAAAACCGAAAAAACCATCAACCCTGCTAAAAATGTATATTAATCATTAAAACGTATAAAATATAATATAATAGTAGTAATATTATTTATATAACTAAATCTATATATTGAGTAATATAAAAACATAAAACATAAAACTAATAGTCTAAAAATTAACATTTAATCATAACATAATATTATTTTAAATATGTAATTTTATAATATGAATAACTTTTTATTAATGTTAACACCCCGGGTTAATACATTAACATTAATAATACTCTTAGTATTGTAACATCTTTGATATTACATATATATAAAATTGGTGTGATTCATAGGTAATATATTATCACTATATATATCAGTAACACATATAAATTTAAATTGATCTATATTTAAATGTAATAAATAACAATCATATGTTGAATTCAATATGTAATATTTATGTTTATTACTATATTTCTATTAGATATGATTATTATATATATATATATATATAACTACTGTATATATTTATTAATATAAAAAATGATATGATATAGTTATAAACATAATAGAAAGTAAGCCACAAGCCAACCTTATTAGTATCAGGAAAGGTGGGGACAGTTGTGGTACTCTTGGTCTGTGTGGTTAAGTGTAGCGATTAGCTAAGGTCTAGTGTAATGTATTAGCTAAGTCACAGCCTCATAGATACTAACCAGAGTATTAGGACATGGGGTATTCTGAGAATGTCCTCCGGAACAGACGTGCTGATGAGTGTGCTGATGGTGGTGCTGATGAAGCTCAGCGCCGGGTTGAACGTAGGTCGTGGAATTACCGGTAGAGGGTATAAGTCCCGGTACCGCTACTCCCGATTGTCCTGGAACACCCACTCTGGGTACTCCTACTCCCGGGACTCCACCCGGTACACATGGAACACATGCTACTACCGGAACACCCGGTACTCCTATGCTCGGCACCGCTACTCCGGGAACTCCTGCAGCTAATCCTGGCAATACTGGAATGCCGGGAATGGGAGGTATTCCCGGTATTCCTACTCCGGGAATATTAGCTACGGGAAGGCCAGCCATACCATGTAGAGGTACTCCGGGTATACCTAATGGAGGTCTCATCATCTCTGTATCTATTAAGTAGGTAATACATCATTAGGTTAGTAAATGCTGATACACAATAATGACTATGATATTGAACAGAGAATATAAAATTATTGGATTAATGGCGAATTAGTTTACATGATCAATACATATTATTTATATACATATTATTCTATATATATATATTTATGTGTAATATTATGATGTATTAAATACTTTTAAATACTTACTTGCAATAAATTGTTGTAACTGTTGGGCGTAACTGTGTTTATCCCTGTAATTAGTAATATAAATTATAATTAGCATTTATATATATATATACATTTATTACTAAATATATTAAATAAGTTATGATATATAATATAATATATTACATACATACTTTAATATAATTTTAATAATATATTACTATAGAATTCATACTAAACTCATTAAGTAAAGTAATAATAATGTATATATATATTAATTATTATCCCTATTTTCAAGGTATATGTGCTATATGAAAGTAATTAATAATGTTATTTAGCATTTTGACAATACCTGTTCATCAAATTGCTCAATGTCTTAGGGTCGATATTCTTAGGGAATGAAGGCATTCCCATTATAGGCATGGACATAGCAGCGTCTATAGGATGAGATGTCTTCATGGCCTGTACATGCTGATCACTGGATGCACTGCGTTGTATCATAGGTTCAGTTTTCAGAGGTTCTTTACACAGATTCTGAGCTAGGGTGGGATTCGGCTCTCTTTCTTTGGTACGTCTGGCATCAGTCGTAGTAGTAGAGGTCATTGTTGTTGTTGCACTACTACTATTGTCTTTGTGCGCTTTAGCTGATTCAACGGGTACGGTGGAAGGTCTTACCGCAGAGGAAGACTGAGTCTTGTAGTTTAACGGCGTCTCTATCGCGCCACTCTTCTCCGTTCTGGGTATAGCGTTCCTCTCAACGTGATCTCTGGCTTCGAGCAGCCGCAGTTCCAGACGCTGTACCGACTTCTTCTCCTCCTCTTTCCTCTGTTCATCGTAGCGTTTCTTCAGACCCGAGAATTCGTAACATTTCGATGAGCTTTTCTTTTTGTCATCGGAGTCTGCAACCACAGGTTTCGTGGCATGAATATCCACTGGTTCTTTTTTCTAGTGAATGTTCCGTCATTTATTAAATATAATTAATAAATAATGCATTATATAAGTTAATCAATATTATAATTGATATAAGAACACAAATTATATTAATATATAATTTATACTAACAATTTGTATTGAAATATCACAATTTAAATCCTGTAAAATCATTGAAATATATTAAACTATATCAATTCATATTTAATTACTATTTAAATAATTATAATAATAATAACATAAATAGAGTTTTAAATATGGTAATAATGTAACCTCTAATGGATTTTCATTACAATAAAGATTTTGTTCAGACTTTGCATCTATATCTTTGGTCTAAATTATTTATTATAATTAAAAAATTAACAAGAGTAAGAATATATTAGTATATTATATTTATATATATATACTTTAATGTAATTTTATGTAATATTATAGATCTTATTAAAATTAAAATGAAGTATAGTCAACTAAAATACAATATAGTATGAGATTATGAGAATTAATATAGGTTATACTTCAAATATAACTAATAAGTTATTATATAACATATTATATATTATATTATATAAGTTATTATATAACTTATAAGTAAAATATACCAAAATAATATAAAAATATATATTTTAAATATTATTATATGTGGATGCTTTATAATTAGTTAGTGATGTAGTTTTTTAGAATCAGTACATTTATTGAACATTTCAATTAAAAAAAATGTTAAGATTTATTTTCATTATTTTCAAATTAAGTATTAAAGTATAGGTTACTAGAATTATCTAAAAGAGTATATATAAAAATAATGATTTAATACATTATATATATTTTTACAATATAAATAAAATGTATGTAAATTTAATGACAAAGTGTGTGTAATTATTTTCAATATTTCAAAATATATCTCAATATATTTTAAATATATATAGTATCATCTTATTACAATAAATTATCTTGGCTTGATTTTAATATTACGAATAATGATATTTAATATGAAAATATTTAAAATCTAATTTATAGATATATATTTTTTTCTTCATTTTATATATTTATTTTTACAAATAATATTATATACAAATGACTTTTTTTTAAATAAATCAAAAAAAATCAATATATTTAAAATTACTTACAATAATATTTTAGTTAAATTTGAATACAGTATAATGTTTATCACTAGTATTAATATCTGATATACAATTTCTAGTTAAAGCTCATATAGAATTTAAAAGTATAGAATATCTAAACAAATTATATAAATTTATATACTTTTACTAATATTGGGTATTTGATATAATTTAAACTATTATATATAATTCTATAACAATGTGTATATAATATGATATCTATACATAAAGTAATTTAAGTAATGATATTATAGATATTTTTAAACATATATATATTTATTATATATTTACACATATAAATAATGTAAACAGCATTATAGATTTTTTCAATTGTGAATTAATAACCTTTTCTGTTTTAATAATGCTATCAGGTGCAGAATTATCTTCTTTATCATGTATTTCATCATCACATAGTTTCTCTTTATATATATTATTTTCTGAAGGTGTCGCTATTACCTATGGGATGTTGTTAAAGGTATAAATGTACCACCATAAATATATCATAAAATTATGAATAAAATATATCATAACAAAAATCTAGGAAAAATAATATTATATATATATATATAATTATTAATAACTAATAAATATATATATATATATATATATATATATATATATATATATATACCTATTCGTAATATAACCTTTAACACTAATAGTCACTATTATTCCTCCCAATAAATACCTTCCTTCATTAAATATAAAATATCATATGTTATTTATATAATTGTAAATGCACTTCTACCATTTATTGATTGATAATTATAAATTATAATTTATCATTAATTATTTATCATTAGTTGTACTGACTACAATCAGTGTATTACATGACAATCTATTGTAGTGTAGACATGTTAATTTCACTATCTCATCTCACAGGAGCCTGAAGTATGAAATCTAAAATACTTTCACCAATTAAAATGAATTATTGTTACATCTAAAATAGCTACATAAATCTATATATAAACAATTACACATTTTCTTATAGAGAGGTAACATTTCCAAAAAAGACTAACAATAATGCTCTTATAAAGAGTTATTTCTTATATAAGATGTTCTTATAAATATATTTTTTAATGTGGAAAAGGTTGAATTCCAACCAAATGTGTGAAATTTGTTCTTATACAGAGGTTTTTCTTATAAAGAGGTTTCTTATAGAGAGGTTTCACTGATATATATATATATAAATATGCAAGTATATTATATTATATAATACATAAATATATCAATGATATATGATGTAGCACATATTATATAACAGAGTTAATCTTACTATACATGAATATATCTATATCATGTGTATATATATATGATATATCATCTCTATATATTCATACAAGAGAATTAATATTATTTAGGAACATAAGCACTGCTTATAGCTCAATAGTCAATAATCAAAGTTATAAATGTGATTGACAGGTCTCACGACCAATCGTATTATTAGACACGCCTCATTATTATAATGAGTAATCAGATTTATGAGAGAGAGAGAAAGGGGGCGGAAATAAGGAGTACAGGTGCTATGATGCTAGTGTGTAAACAATTTAAATATATAAACAAACGTTGAGTAGATGCTATAGATGAAAAAAACACCCCACAAATAAACTTTCTTTTGACAAGAATAAACTAATAATATTTATACTATAAACTTTAATATGGAATAAACACGAATTGACTTTATACATATTAATTTATTTATTCGATTGAATACACTAATTTTATTATACTATATTAATATTATTTATATATATATAAGAAGAGTACATATGTGCATTATTATATGATACTATTATACTCCCCACAATACTTAATAAATGTAAACGTCTCTATATAAATATATTGATTTCTATATTTATTATGTGTAATATGCATTGCACATGTCATCAAGGGATGTTAAACCATTAGTAGAGTGCATTTATTATGAAATATGGCCATTACATAACTTACATTCACATGTACTTTATTATTATTATTAAATATTCCTATATACAGATATATATATATATATATATATATATATATATATATATGTATATATTTATATATATATATATATATATATATTAATGGTTTACTAATATTAATCATAGTAATAATAATAAGTATAGTAATAATAATATCTATAGACTTTAGATATTATATCTATAAATATATATGTTATCTTTATGGAATATCTAATTTCATATGACTATATATATTTTTGTGTGTATATGTGTATGCATATATGTGTGTTTTCATGTGAAATGCAGTGTGAATAGAACACTGTGTGTCTACAATTATGAACTGGTTATATGCTAATTGCTGATATTTTAATATTGAATTGAAGATATTGAACATATTTTAATTAATAATACACATATTCACTAAACAATTAATGCCAGTCTGTATATAATTATATAATTTATGTACACATTCTATATACAATATATTGTATATACTATAGTATATTTAATAACATATCATATCAACATTTGATAACATGCCATTATATACCATTCATGTACATTATAAGTACATTATATTATGATATAATATTATAGTAATATTTACATTAAGTCATAATTAATTGATACTATTATATAATAAATTGATTATAATAAGAAGCTTTAATATAAGATATATCAAAAATATATATGTAAATTATCATAAATTATCAAATTTAAGTTAATAGTTACTATATAATATATGCATATATGCACTTACCATACTAATATCACACTTATTATAATCTTAGTGATATTTCTTATCTATATATACTATTATATAATATCTTGATTATAAACATTAAACTTTGACAATATTATATATACATATAATTTATCTTAATAGTTACAATGTATATATATATGTAATTATGATATAATCTTGTAATATTGTGATATTCAATAATACTTTAGTTTCAATATATTTAGTAATTAATATATAGATTAATTACTAAATATATTGATCCTAAAGTATTACTAAATAGTAAATATACCATTATATAATATTAACTTATATTCATATATTAATTTGAAAATTGGAGTTTCAAACTAATAATATATACTTATTCATTATTTTAATAGCTATTATGTAATATAATATATATATATATATGATACACTATTAAAATTAACCAATCAATACTTAAAAGTATAACTGATCTAAAAGACCCAAAGTTATTTTTGGTGACAAATATAATTTACTTTAAATTATTGTTATTGTGACATTATACATGTTAAGGGGGTTTAAGTGGGTTTACTAGCTATTTTGTCAATGAAATTATATAGGAAATTATTTATTTAAAAATTTGTATTTCTCTGGAAATTAGATTAACTTAGTAATAATACATTTGATGAGAAGAAAAATATTCTAAGATAATCAATTATTATCAATAACATTAATGATTAATTTTCTGCTTTTTGACTCTATTATGGAATTTAAATTATTTTAGATAGTTATTATACTTGATATTTATACTTCTTATATTATATTACTTGTATGATAAAAGTTGTATAATAATTTTTTATGATTTGTACATCACATAATTATTATATTAGTTACATATAACATAATACATATAACAATTAAATGACATTTCAGTATTGACTTCAACTTGAATAATGCTGCCATTGGTCAATAAAATTCATTCATATATGTAATCAAAAGATGTTAGCATGATAATAATATTATTAATAAATTATTAATAATAATACCATTGATAATTATCAAAGTATTATAATACTTCATAAAATTATAAAATAAATAAATTATAACTATTTAAAAATAATTATTAGTAATCAATCATTTTTTCAACATTTTCTTTTTTTCATAATTTTATTAGAACTATAAAAGATGTTTTTGATGATTTATATATGTTTTTACCCTGTACTCTTTTAAAATGTCACAGAATATGTTAAAAACTATTTTGTAAATAAATAATGTTACAAAATTTGATTTTTAAACAGCAATTTTGTAATAGATTAGGAGACATATTATATAATGGGTTGCAAGTTGCAACTAATATCTAATACTGGTACAATATTGGAAATCATTAATATTGGTTATTTAGTTATTTGAACAACTTGGTAATAGGTATACCCACTATGTATAAACACACTACTATCACTACTTATAATGGGTACATGTAACATACTGACTCAATACACCATACCATGTAGGTTATTAGCATAAATAGTTATTTATGGACAACTATAGGTATTGATAGCTCATACTGATAATAGAAATGGGTCAGTAACCCATATACACATTATGTGGTAGATTACTACTGGTAATAACCCATGAAATGTCAGACATTTATATAGAAGTTAACATTTAATTATTTTGTAATACTATAATAATTGTAGTGTATAATATATATATACAGAAGTATAAATGTAATTAATCATACTTACGTATAATATAGTAGAATAAATAGTATGATATGTATATATTATAGATGTAAGCCTATAGTATATAAGCTCCTATAAATACAAGTGTTATATAAAAAAGACATTGGGTGTAGTAACACAATTGCTTAGGTGTCTGTTTATAAAGCTATGTGATTTATATGTAGTATAGTATGTAATCGATGTCCTAGCATACTATATATAGTATATATTATATATAGTTATAACTGCTATAGCATACATGTATAGCACAAATTATACTATACCATATCGTGTTATCCAGTACTCTATACTAATGTACACTGTATACTGGTTATGCAAAATTAACTAATGTACAGTGTACAATGTAAAATGTATATCCCAAGTACATAGATACCTAGTAATATATGTATACACATACACGGTATGGGGTAAGTATAGGGTTACACACGTATGTATTAATAACATAGGTGGAGGATGGCTGTATACAATCATATGGTTACGTGCAAGCAGCAGCAGCAGTAAAGATACAGTTGTAAGCCAGCCAGCCAGCCAGCCAGTTACAGGCCAGTGGTAAGCTGCATGCACTACAACTAATCGATGCGTCCCTACGTAATAACGTTGCATATGCTGAGAGATGAGTCATATGTACATTCATTTAAACACGCATTAAACAGTGCGTAAAGTTTCACATTTTCTAATAAGAAATGAATATAATATTTTGGTATGTATTTATATATATATATATATTAGTAATATAGTAGAAGTTATCTTTAAAATACTGTATAAATAGTACCTTTAATCTACAGATTAAAGTGACTTAGTTTCATAACAATCAGATTATGAATTATTATAATATGAGGATATATCTAAAATACTTATATTACAATATATATATACACACATATATGTATGTATGTGTATACACACACATACACTCACTCACATAAACATATTCACATATATATATTATTGTAAATTATAATTTCTAATAATAATGTAATTATATATGTATGTGATATTTATATATTTAATTAGATGGTATGCAAATACTTAATTCTAATTATATATTTCTATATGAATAATCATTATAATATCTATTTATATAATACCAAGGTGCAAAATCATATTACATATTATGTAAGAGTCTATTGTTTAGATCTCTTAAAAGTTATGTAATATCATGACTAATCTCCTGTATAGATATACTCTTTTATAAATGATCCTAAGTATCCAATTAAGTATATATTAAGTATATAATATTATATAAGTTGTATTTCATGATATATAATTAATACATTTTATATATATATATATATATTTAGTTAATATAACACAGTGATTTGACTATAATAATAAAAATATATATAAATATCATAAGATATATATATATATATATATATATATATATATAATTATATAAGACTTATCTTAAAAACAAACATACAGGAATAATGTATATATGTTGTTTATATTGCATTGTGTGTGTGTGTGTATGTGAGTGTGTATGTGTCTGTGAGTGTGTGTGTGTGTATGTGTGTGTGTGAGTGTGTGTGTATGTTGATATATGTATGATGGCTATTCTTCAATATATGATGTACTTTGTACGAGTTGGTTTCATTACCATATATAGTAAATGATACTGCATGACTATCTAGAGATAGTTAACTATCTCTATAGCGACGAGACTATAGTATACTAATAGTATATCGTATATGTAACGAACACCACCTACAATGTAGGACCTACATTGTAGGTACTACATCTATATGTACCAGCGTGTGTATTTACACATACCGCACGTGACAATGTGTATACGTCAACAACCATGGTAGTGGTAGTGGTGGTAGTAGTGGTAGTGGTGGTGGTAGTGGTAACAATGGTAGTAACTATAGTGGTAATTATGCATAACACGGCCGTGTTCCCAGTACACAGGTGACATGCATGCACTGACGTGGTGGGTGATGTTTAACTACTGGGGGCACGTGATATTTACATATCTGACCTATCCGGTCGGGTAAGCTGTGGTCATCATCATCTCGCTAGTGGCCGTAGTAGTAGTGGTCGTAGTAGTAGTAGTAAACAAGTTCACACTCGGTGACCCGCTCTTAATTAGCGCATGCGCGGAACCGCAACACAATCGTCGTAGTCATGGCAACCACGTGTGTGTGTGTATGACGTCAGCAGGCACGTCATTGTTATTGAGGGGCTAGCCATCCTCACCGTCATTGTCCACTCTTTTGTGTATGTCGCCAGTGTACTTCCGGTATAGCAAGTGCGACATTTTAATTAATTAACGGATTATACTCGTCATCCGTGAGAATTATTATATAATGTAAATATATGATGTGTTTGAATGTATGTGTGTGTATGTGTGTGTGTATGCGTGTGTGTATGTATGTGTGCGAAAGAATATGTCAATAGCAATAGTATATATATATATATATATATATATATATATATATATATATGCTGTAGAAATGTGGTACTGTCATTTTCTAATTTACATATGAAATGCATTTAAATAATATTTCTTATTCAGTGTAATTTGTACATTCACTAAATTATCATAATGTAAATAGTGTATTATACTTCATAATATTTGCATATATAATACACACATTCATACAAATATGGCTATATATATGTTTGTAAGTGTATATGTTTTCTTGTGGTTTATGTATTTAATTGTGTTGGTGTATATATAATATATATATATATATATATATATATATATATATATTTGGTATACCAATTAATATATATATCCTATAATATATTTTATAATAATTCTAGTAAAAAATTATTATTTCAAATAGTAGATACATAAATATTGAAATTGATTAACAAGTTTGTAATAGCAAATTGCTATTTGCAATAGTATACTATATTATAATAAAACAGAATTGGAAATACTATAATAAATGAAGATATGATGCAACCTATATAAGCTAATTTAGATAAACAACTAATATATTAACAACAATAACTTAATACTTTAATGGGTATTTGTAATAATAACAAGATATTGGTCATTTGTATATATAAATATAAATAGTATACACTTTTTTAAGATGGTAATACTGATCTATTATTATAACTAATATACATATAAATTTATATATATAAATATATATTGTATTAATATGAAATGATTAGTTTCAATTAGTTGGCTACTTTTTATTGCAATTATATGTGACCTTACATTACTCCTATTGTGATCTAGGTATATTATATAACATTATATAATACATGATAATAATGTAATTTATGATTTGGTATATGTGTGTGTGATATGTATACTGTAATAAACTATTGTTAATAATATCATCTACACATGTATCATAAATTATATAGTGTGATATTTATAGTATAGAATATAGAATATAGACTATATTACATATTAACCTTATATCATATGCCTTCAATTAACATAAGCCACTTTAAACTAATTATATATATATATATATATATATATATATATTGTGAATTTGTGTATGTATGTATGTTGGTGTGTGAGAAATTAGATATGTTATATAGATATATATATATATATATATATATATATATATATATATATATATATATATATATATATATATATATATATATATATATATATATATATATATATACAGTCAAAGCTCGATAACTCAACATTGACAGGACGGAGTTTTCATGTTGAGTTAGAGAGTATGTTGAGTTATCGGATGTATAAATTAATGACTTAATTAATGTTTTGTTCACATAAATGCATTCAAAATAGTACTTGTATGATAATATAATAATTGTAATTGTATTTTTACGTTTATATATTTATATCCATATATTATTAAATAAAACCATGTTGAATAATGTATGTTGAATTATATTTGTTGAGCAATGTAGTTATATTACATGTACAAGATACGAATCCAATAACATATGTATGTGATATTTTGATTTTTCATAAATGTTGAGTTATCGGATGTATATTTACATGTAATGTATAGGCTAGGATTATAAAAACGATGTTGAGTTATATTTGTTGAGTAATAGGGTTTTTGTTAACATGTAAAATATACGAATCCAACCAAATATTTTTTGGATGTTGAGTTATCGGCAATGTTGAGTTATCGGCATGTTGAGTTATCGAGCTTCTACTGTATATATATATATATATTAAAATATATGATAGAATACAGATATTATTACTATTATTATTTATTTCTATGATATAAATATATAATAAATATAGATGTTCTATACAAAATAATAGTTTATCATTAACTTATATATACATATATATATATTAAGATATAATAAATAGTATACTATTATTATTCATTACATAATACATGGAACAATTTTCTATATACAGAAGAATTTGCTGAAGGTAAATATAATATATGTTAAATATTAATTTAGAATTATCATATTGTATTACATTATCTTTACACTATATATACAAATATATTATAACATTTCAATATTATAACCAAGATATTTAAAAAAATCAAATAATTATTCTTATTAAATTTAAAGTAAGTATTAATTATATAAGCTTTCATCAAATAAAATATACTTTCTAATATATATTTTTATTGTTGGAATAATACAATGTTATATAATACATTTTATTTTTTTAATGTATTAATTATATTATGCAATCATTTATTTTCAGATATCAAAATATTTAGAAATCCATAACAAATAATATATTGATTTCAAATAAAATTTGTTGATGGGTTAACAAATTAATAATACATCATTTTATAAGTGCAACATAATATTATAGGAGTTTTTATCTATAGGATTTTATTTATGATATTCATTGAGTGTACACTTTACATCAATTATTCATACAGTATACACCAATATATTTAATATTATATGAACAAGTATCATGTTATTTAAATTTATATCCTTATAATAATATAATTATATATAATGATATTACATTTTAATATCTTATATATTTTAACTATCTGGGTAGACAAATTGTTGATCAATTTGTTGGTATTGATTAATTAAATATACTTGAATAATAAAAACCACTAAAAAATATACATATACATATAAACATAAAAAATATTACAATATATACATGTTTCATATATAAAATATATATATATATAGAAAATAAAAAAATATTATACTTATGAATAAAATATTTATTTATAAAATATAATCCTAGATACTATATAAAACACCTAAGCATATATATATATATTTATATAATAAATGTCCTATCAATATTTTATATTTAATAAAACTGAATGTATATATGGTATTAACCTATTATTATATAATCTTGTGTATGATATTTATGAAATACAATAGAAAACAGAGAATTTACATTTAATCAATAGTATGTATAAATCACAGAAATATGCCTAATAACAGAAATATACATTGTTCACATTAACACAACACATATTCAGTTCACTACCACTACCACTACCACCACTAACACTACCACCACTAACACTACCACCACTACCACTGTTGTATGTACAAAGTGAACTGCCATTGTTATGCATACATGTACACCATAAACATAAAGGGATAATAGTATTAGAGAACACACTTGGTAATCTATCTTGTAATCAAATGTAACAATTGCAACAATATTTGATATGATAATCAATATATATATATATATATATATATATATATATATATATACTCTATTGTATAATATATAGTAATCAACATGTAATGAATATAAGATATTTCAAATATTCTATTTATTTTAGGGTTTTTTATTTATTATATATATATATATATATATATATATATAGATATTTACATTGAATTTGTACATACTATAAATTATGTGAATAATTATGAGTATATATATATACTAATATATATATAATTGATATGTTATAACCATGACTAATGATTTATTATGATTAATGATATCAATAGGTCTGAAATAAATTTAATATTAATGTTCATATCCAACGGTTCATATAATTATTATAAATATATTCATAAAAATAAAATCATAAAATTAAAATAGGACAGTATTGTAAATAGTAACTATTAAAGTATATTACCTGGGTATATTAGTAAAAAATCATAAATATAATGTTTATATTTAATATATATATATATATAATATTTAAATATAAAGAAATCATATTTCTATCCTTTGGATTTCTATATTTATCAAATAAGTGGACAATGGGATAGGTAAATAAATAATATAACAAATATATATATTGTAAATGTATAATTTTTTTTATTAATTTCAAACTATATTGATTGTATATACTTGTATATAATTGTATTATCATATAAATAAAATATAAGTATAATTGTTAATATTAATAGTAACAAATATAAATCATAATATTATTGAATATATTGTTATCTATATATGTGTATATATTATATTTGTTACATTTATTTTTAAATTTATTATAATGATATATCAATAGATATTATATATATATAGTATAATACATATTGATACTATATTCTTAAGGCTAACCACTGTTTTCTTGGGTTTGTTAACTCTCCTCCTAGTTCGTTTCTTCTTTTCTTCGATGGGTGGAGGTGAAGGTGGGGGAGTGTCAGGTATAGGAGTAATCAATCTTGTATATTCCTACAGGATTTAATTGTTATATTTATATTTTAATATACAAGGTAATATATATTAGTACATTGTGATATATTGTAGGTTATAATATATCAATTATTATCAAAAAGCTAGAATTTAATATAGGGTATTGAGTTTTACTGTCATTTTGTGTTTTTGAATTTATGATTGTATTCATCATACAATAATATAATGTTTTACATACAATATTTAAAATGGGGTAATATTATAGAGATATAGGAATACATCACTATTGTGATCTAGTCTCTATAGGTAATGTCATTAACCATGAATAGCTTTAATATTAGCAGACAATTAACTAAACACTAAAATTAAAAAAAGTTTACCTCCAAAAACCACAACACTGAATATTCTACAATCTAGAATATATATATATATATATATATATATATATATATAATTGAACTATTGTTATAATATAATAAATGGTATATTAATTTTATCTTGATATTAAATATATATATATGTATATATATATATATTTATATTATTGTTTACTATTTATTTAATATATCATAGATGTCTTCATTAACTTAATATATAATTCTTATATATATATTTTTTTAAATAGTAAGATTATAAAAATAATAAGATTACATAAACAAATGATTAATGTTAACTTTGTATATAAGATAAAGACGAATATGTTCATAATATATTTCTAATTTACAGATAAACATGCACACACACATATATATATATATGTGTGTGTGTGTGCATTGTTGTATGTTTATATCTATATATTATGTGTTTGTATGTATGTATGTATGTATGTATGTATGTGTGTATTTCTCTATGCATATAAAATATCAATCAAAATAAATAGGTACCTGATGTCAAGTAATAATTACCCTATGCTTACACACAATTGCCCGTTGAGAGCGATAATGTGCGCGCGCACAGTGTGCCGCACACACATACCCAGGAGCGCATATAAATAATACACACACTCACACACATAGGCGCAGGGTAATTGCCGGTAGACTTTGATATACTTAAGAGGGTCAGTGGTCGGTTGGTTGCTTCCTTAACACACTAACCACTCTACACCACCACCACCGCACAATCCTCCTCCTCCTCCCCCTCCTCAACACGGATAGGCATAATAACGATATTGTCTATTAGATAAGTACCGGTGGTGGTGCTAGTGGTAGCGGTACTATATATACACTATACACACACACACCCACACACATACGTGCATACACGTTAAGCATGTTTACCTCGATATATGTAAGTATAATGGATCACTACCGTTAATACTGGCTGTCTTTACACCACACACACACACACACACACACACACACACACACAAATATATATATATACACACGTTGTAAAGTAAATAGCCATATTATTAGGATATAGTAAGACAAATACACAATATATATAGCTTAATTTAAGAATTATATAATGTGTATTTCATATATAGTAAAATGTGAATAATAATGAATACATAAATATGTGTATACACACACATATACACACACACACACACACACACACACCCACACACACACACACACACACACACACACATATATATATATTATTACATGTTGGTTAATTGAACTAATTACATTTCGGGGATATTAAGGAAATTAGAATTATTTACATGTTTTATGGCCATTATATGTTTTAAGTATAATTTATATATGATTTACTTATTTTGTAAATATCTAGTAGATATTGTAATTATTCAATAAATATAGGATATATATATATATTAAATTATATAAAAACTACATGGTATTCAATATTTATTTACAAATATGTATCTATATTTAATAGATATATCTAAATAAATTTATAAATAATATGTTTATTGTAATATAGTGAACTCTCAGATATCTCAGAATCCAAGGACCGAATAAATGTGTTTAATATATCGAAATGTTGGTATATATATTATATATACAAGAATATATATACAACCAAACTTAAAATCCGGACATTTCTGAGATATGGAGGTTTCAGATAGAGATAGTCGTAGATATAGAGAGATGACTGTATTATAATAATGTAATTAGGTGTAGATAATTGTATCTGTCAATGATAATGTATTTTCAAATTGTAATACTAATAGTTTACTACAAACTAAGTAGTTGACATATTAAATAGTATAACATATTAAATAGTATAACATAATAACTGTTAATTGTATCTTTGCTATCTTTAAACACAATTAAGGACATATTATACATGTAATCAGTAATATAATAATTATATTATATATCTTATAATCTTGTTGTATCAAAAATCTTGTTATGTTGAACTTATCAGTGGCTTTTTTATTTTGGAAAACATTGTTTTATTATATAATTTAATAATTAGATATGCAACCATGTATATATATATATATGTTATAGTAGTTATATCATTTACATGCACCAACAGTCAATAAATTTCATAGAGAATTTCTATAAATAGAACATTTTTTTAATCTGATTTTATTACTAGTATAATTCTTTTTATAAAAATATAAATAGGTATAATTAAGTAGTATATTATGTTATCAGTTACTTTATTATACTATATATATATATATATATATATATATATATATATATATGTGTGTGTGTGTATCATACATATATTCAGAATAATTGTAATTAATTTGTTTTTTTGTATAGTATCTATAGATAATGTCAATCAATCAACCACAAATAGATTTAATTTTAGCAGACAATTAACTACATTTATTAAACTCTAATATTAAAAAAGTTTAACTATAAAAAAACTGAATATTCTACAATATTTAAACACAAATAAACAACAAAAAACACACAAACCCATACACAGTGTATACTATATACAGTATATAATATACTGTATACTAATTATAAAGTGAATATTCTATTTTAATATTTATAATTTATATATTTTAAAATGTATTACTAAATTTATATATTTCTATTAAACTTACTATACAAATAAAAGCACACCATACAATTAAAATAAACACATTCTTTAGGTGGTAATGTGATGATTAACAACCTAGACTAGCTCTCTGATAAATAATCTATGTCACATGACTTATGATAAGGTAACCATTTTAGCATAAAACAATGATAGAAATAATATAACTTCACTAATATAAACAAACTTTATTTACTTTTGAATGTACAATAATACTCTTGACATGATATTGTAAAATAAAATCGTACGAAGGTAACATAAATGGGACAAGTGTCTCGTGGTACAAGTTGAGATACTGCAAGTGTACTTAACGTATCATTCACTTGCATGAGCTTACATGATTACTGCTAACAATGGTTATATTATTATATAATCTACATCAAATTACACAATACTACAATGTTCACACTAATTTAAATTTAAAGTTAATGATGATTTTATTATTAGAAACATATAGGTCATGTGATGTACGATAATAAAATTGTAAACTATTTTAATAAATGTTATCATTTCATATATCATTTTAAACATCACATGTACAGTGTACACGTGTACATTGTACACTAGTTGTGTTCCGTCACGCAGCGGTACATACACACACATATCGCTATGATAATCCTCACCATTGCTAAATGAGTATTGATTGCCTGTCTGCTACAGTAGATGTGAATTATGATAAAACAATTATAAGCTACAAGCGCTCTCGGTCGGTACAGTGCTGCCCTCGTGTGGCAGGCCGCCGTAGCTAATCAGAACCCACTACCAGATAATCATGCATAAGTAATGGACGCATAGTAAACAAACTGCAGTAACATACATCAGCTTATACGCTGCAATAGTATACTATACACACATATGCGCGTGGGCAATGCGCATGTATACGTATTTAATTCTAGTATTATATATATATATATATATATATATATAGTATATACGTGTGTAATATGTGTTACGTGTATAATTACACGTTAGTAATACTAATTGTAAGACGAGAGTGAGAGAGAAACCGCGAGAATTAAGTGCGCGATCCTCAGTTGTGCGGGTGCGATAAGTACAGTGTGTGCGAAACAGCCAACACATATATTCGTGTTATCGATTATTTGCGCATGATCATTATATTCTTCATTATTATACCAGTATAGTGACTACTAACCGATTCTACTACTACTACTACTACTACTACTACTACTACTACTACTACTACTACTACTACTACTACTACTACTACTACTACTACTACTACTACTACTACTACTACTACTACTACTACTACTACTACTACTACTACTACTACTACTACTACTACCATCGTTACTAATAATGGGGATGTATAATAATAATTAGACTAATAATGTATCCATACATTAGGAAAGTATAAGGGTATACCCTAGGTATGGTATATATATACCATAATATGAGATAATTCACTTTTATCATACTTGTAGTAGTGTACATATATATAAGCTAATTATATATCAGAATACACACACACACACCCACACACATATACACATACATACACACACACACACATAAATATTGATCAATGGCATAAGGTATTGATCTTAAATAAACATAGGCAGTCTCTGTTTATATGCTGCTAAGTTATATTTAATAGTATATTGTATTACCAACTGAATCATAATACTAATATCATTGTTGATGTAATATATTGAAATAATATATGTAATAATAATAATAATATATTGTAATATGTTGTAGTATTAATCATAAATAATATGACCGTTGATGTTAAATTATAATAATGTAGCTCATTCAAACAAAATATAATGCTAAATAATTGATTCTATGTCTTAGTTAATCTTTTTTAGACAATCTTTGATACACGTTTTTATTGATTTGTATGTATTTTCTTATGTTTATACATCAATTTAATGATTTTCATTATAGAAAATCTATATTAGAATGACTACATTGATGGAATGTGTGTATAGTTTCAGTACACTAATTGTACACATTGTTGACATGTTATACATGTAGTTGAAATACACAATGAATTCTACTAAATAAGGAGCATGAAACAATATAAAGTTAATTGTAGTTATATTTATGTATATATATATATATATAATATCATATCATTATTACTATTGTTATTGAATATTTATATATAGTATATATTTATTCTCATATATGTTATATAATATAATATTATGATATAAATAATTTGATATGTGAATTAAGTATTTTTAGGTAGAATTATAGTTTATTAGAGTTCATGCATATACATATAGACACATTAAGTATGGCTCATATTATTAGAATAGATGATTTATAACATAAATAGTATAGTTTATTCTATAAATAGATTTAGATGTGTTAGAATTTTATATATTACATTATCATATTACTTGTATATATTACATATATATTATTACACTATTATGTATACATTTGATATATTAACATATTTGATATTGTTACAATTCTATATATATATAACTACACTTATATAGGCTATTATTATTAAACAGGATACATTATACCCCATTATACTACATGGGTTAATTACCAATATCACCAATACATAGTTTCATTGTTACCCATGTTATACTTATGTTCTATATGTCAATAATGTGTGTACTTTAAATACAAATAATGATCATTTGTATATTGTAACATATAAAAAAGATGTTCTTAATAACATTTAACGCGAACTATGGTTATATTATTATTATAAAACATGCACGAATTATTTATGAAATATATATATATATATATATATATATATATATATATATTGACTGGTGTATTGGTTGTGTAAGTAGCATATGATGCACATACACACACAAACACACACACACACACATATGCTAACGTTGAATTCACAATGACCGCTGACATAATTACGCTACATATGGTATACGTACATCACTGTCTCTCTATAAAGCTATGATTACCTATAGAGAGTGTAGTACCCCCCCCCACACTACCACCACTACCAGCACTACCAGCACTAGTGATAGATACCGTTACCTCACCGCCGTCATCATCATCAACAGCAGCAGCAGTAGAAGTAGTGGTGGTAGTGATAGTGGTAGGCGTGCGAGTAGGAGTAGGCGCAGGAGAATTGACCAACTCGGTCAAGCCGATGATAACGTAAACAAGCCATTAGATGTGTGCTGATACATATACATATACATCTATACAAACTTATAATATTAAGAGTATAAATGCTATAGAAATGTATATATATATATATATATATATAAATTATTATTTATAGTTAAGATAATACTATAATATATACATAATATGTATTACATAATTATATAATCAATGCACACATACTAAATATAATTACAAATATCATGTATATACATATATACACTATATATAAATTATCAAGGTGCAATGAGAAATTCCATGATAAATGACATACATTTATTATGAGACAAATATATCTTAAATGATATTATGATGTAACCTTATATATATATATACAAATGAAGTATGTATATGTGTTTGTTTATGTATGTAGTTTGCCCGTTGTTAAACAGTCACGTAATTAAGAAGGTAGGTAGGGATTAACGCTTGCTTCACTGTCTTATTGTTATAGCAGTAGTGGGGCAGTACTGTACACTGTAACTGTAGGTGACTGTAGTAGTAGCATGTCGATGCTAAACGATTGAGAAGGGGTGTATACGGGTCACGTGACACACATGTCACATGACCATAAGTATCAAACAAAGAACACGTGATATCTAGTTAACGCTTAGTTAGATAGCAGATGTTACAAGAGGATAGAATTCACTAGAATATATCACATGGTATGGTATGTGTGTCATTAGGAATATATATGTTAACAAATATATTAATAATTAAAGAATTCTTTGGTTTAATTATAATTATATACTATATAATTATATAGTTTAGTTTATTAATACAAATATAGACTAAACTACATATTTATATAGTATATAATTATAATTAACTATGTAGATACCACATATATAACCTTATCTAATATATATATATAGACATATATTTTTTTTTGTATTAGATACAATATTCATGTGATGTTTTACACACACACATCCATCACACACCTACACAGCCACGTTTTACGCTATATTCTAATATAACTACTACTAAATGTGTAGTGTTATGAAATTTACACATACAAAAACACACACACAAACACACACATTAACATAAGTAATAACTACTCTAAATCATATACCATACGCCACGGTGTTCATCAAAGTTCAATACTTTCCCCAATTCTCTTCTCTATATATCTTATTCCATTACAAACAATTATGAAACGTTATCCATCTATTACTTACAACTTATACGTAGACGACATAGAACTACACGCAACGATAACAAACTCTACCCAACTACAAGACTGTTTAAACGAACTACAAAACAGGCTAAAAAATAATAACCTACTATTAAACCACAATAAAACTGAACTATTAAATATCACTAATGACCCAAATACTTACTTCCCTGACATTATTATTGATCAACACAAAATCATTCCCACCAATTCTGTTACACACTTAGGCGTCAACTTCACTAATAAACTTAATCTAGATAAACATTACAGCTTACTTACTCAATCTACGACTGCACAGCTATTCAATCTTAAAAAAATACGACCATACTTAAATAGAAATACTACAAAACTACTGACTCAGACTTTCAAGACTACAATACTACAACTCACTTTTCTCAGGATCTGAAAAACTGAAAATAGACAAACTAGACAAAATAATTAACCGCTCAATTATAAATATATATCGATTACAGAAGACTGACTATACAACTAATTATTACTGGCATTACTGACTTAACTCGCTAAACACTGAAGACTCTATCAAAATACTTAAAATGACTATTACTTATAACTTACCCTATAATTTACGAAACAAAATAAAACATAAACCAAACACTAGACTTTTACATAATAATAATTCCACTAAACTACACCAACCGATTACCCATTGCATCAAATACAAAGGAGAAACTTCAGCTCAACATCAACAATTAGATGGAACAAACTACCCCAGCAACTCAGAAAAAAAAATATATCAATTAATATATTTAAAAAGAAATTAAAAAAATGTCTTATCGCCCAACATTGATGTTCGTTTATTCGTAATATTATCGTGCGAATTATATATATATATATATATATATATAATATATACATTCGCTATTTGTATCTATATGTGATATATATTGTTAGATCCACATTATAGAATTATCATTATTAATGATGTGCTTAAATAAATACTTTAACAACAACACACACACACACACACACACACACACACACACACACACACACACACACGTATGCGTACACATACATACACCCATGCATATACACCGTGTGTTTACACACACCTGTATATTCACGCACATGTTAGTGAATATCTATAGAATGCATATAATATACGCTGTATACATAATAAATATATAGTGTGTACTAATATTAACACAACGATAAAATACACATACACACACACACATATATATATATATATATATATGTGTGTGTATGTGTACGCCTGTACACTGTACGCCGTACAGTGTACGGTGTATCTATATATACGTTACAAAGTACAATGAAAAGTAAGTTATACAAATATTATTGAAGTTTTAACATTATACACGGCCATATGATATGTGTATGTATGGGCGTATACTAACACACACACACACACACACACACACACACACACACACACACACACACACACACACACACACACACACACACACACACACACACACACACACACACACACACACACACACACACACACACACACACACACACACACACACACACACACACACACACACACACACACACACACACACACACACACACACACACACACACACACACACATACACATACACACACATATACTCGCTAGAAACATACTCTCTCTAGCTCAATATTCAAAACACACACGTTTATTGGCATATGCTAATAATATATATAGATATATAGTATATATATATAATATATATAGATATATAGTATATATAATATATATAGATATATAGTATATATATATAATATATATAGATATATAGTATATATAATATATATAGATATATAGTATATATAATATATGTATATATATATATATATAGATGTTAACGTCGCATACACGTATAGTGTGAGTGTGTGTATGTGTGCGTGTAAGTGTGTGTGAGATCGCATGTGTATGTGTGCGCGTGTGTTGTTGTTTTCGTGCGTAACATAATCAGCATGAATTTACACCAAGCATGCATACATTGATTATTGTAACATATTGTATTGTATGTTTATTTACACATAAATAACCATGTACCGAATCAAGTGAGAGTGATAAAAACAATATTAAATATATCAATAATAATATAACGCGAAGTCAAGATTACACAATATCGAGTATACTCGGTAATCAGTATACTGGTAAATATATTGGCAATATATACATTATTTCATAGAAATAATAGTGGATGGTGAAAAAAAAAATATACAACAAAAAATATATTGTAATATAAATTATATATATATATATATTCAATAATATTTATAAATAAATAAGTATGTAGCAGTGTATTAGTATGTTATGATATTCTAAGTTCTAGAGGGATTTCAAAAGTTGGGCAGGAGATATTAGTATTATTTTTATAAGTATGTAAGTTCGTAAATGATATATATATATGTGTATATATCATGTATATACAATTTGTATAATAATATAATATGTACTTAATGTATCTCTATAATATATATATATATATATAATAAATATCTGATAAAAGACCATCAAGTGTTTTAAACCACTTAGACTTGTACTTGTTATAACTAATTACTTATGTAACTGCGATGAGGACATGGTGGGTATATCTACTAATTACATACATTCAGTTACACTACACTACGAATAGTAATATAGTGGTTCGTGTATTCTTAAGTTGGTCACATCCCACTACCAGTATTTCCGGAAATAATGTCCGGGAATGTTTGCTAGAAAGTGATTTTCTAGCAAGTTAACTACAATTGTAGGATACCTCCTTACTTTCCGGTAACTTGATTGAAATGTAGTAACTTTAAAGGGGATACAATTGTATGGCAAATCGTTTTAAAGTTACTATATTTCGGTAACTTGCCGGAAATACTGGTATTGGGATGCTCCCTTTAGATGTATAATTTCTTACCTCTTGATAAATACAATAGAACAACAATAGCTACCTATAGGTAGTGTATATAGTATATATAGTATATATATATATATATATATACTGTATAGTATACAGTGTATACAGTGTATACAGTATAACATAAAACATATCGCTTTACTGTTACTGCCATATGTGTGCTGCGGTATATACGTATGTATTGTGAGCGTGTGCTAGATAACATACGTGGGTGCGTACACATACGTGGGTGTATGCATACTTAACAATAACGTCCTACAACACATAGCTTCTGTAATCCCATATAATGCTTACACGAGTGATACGTATTAATGTATATCTGTATGTATGTGTGTGTGTGTATGTGTGTGTGTGTGTGTGTGTGTGTGTGCGTGTGTGTGTGTGTGAGATAGAGTTATGCGTGAAGTATGTATATGTGCAATACGTATATGTATACAGTAATATATATAAATATACATTCATGTATACACTACTTATTCCTCCCGAGTGTATGTGCGTATATGTATATATGTATAATACATTGTATATATGTGTATGTGTGTGTGTATGTTTATGGGTGTGTGTATGAATGAGTACATATATGAGTACACATGTTTACGAGCGCGTGCTATAAATAAGATTACGTACACGCAATGTGAGATAGTATGTTATGTAACGCATTTATTATTGTAAATCTACATTATATAATATGATATCATTGCGTGAATTATGTAGGACACACGTATACTAGAGTAGATATGCATATATATATATATATATATAATAAACTAAAAGTATTATCAGGGAGTACTCTCGGTATTACATTATAATCTCATTTATAGAATCACTTATAATCATTAACACACCCACAATGTGTGTATGTGGGTCCCACATACACACACGTTCACACACACATACATAGTTACGCGTGTAGGCTTTCATAACGCACGTAAGTGTACACACCCATGACCTACATACATGTAGGTATTACAAGTAGTCTGTGTGTATGTGTGTATCCCTATAGCACTGCTGGTTCACAGTGTAGTGATGTGATTGTTAAGGTTACAATGTATGCCGCCGCTAGTGATGACAACTGCCATGACACTACTGTTAGGCTGACAATGGCACACCGCTATCACGATCATCTATTTATAGCTTACATTAAATATTACGCGTGACCTTCACACAAGATTACATTGTTCATTGCGGAATACAATGCTGCTGCTGCAGTAGCCTATAGACTATCGCATATATATATATATATATATATATCGTATATATATATATATATATATCGTATATATATATATATATATATCGTATATATATATATATATATATATATATATATACGATAATTAGCAGCGGATGTACACACACAAACTAGCAATACATCACCTATATAATACGCATACATAGATATATGTAAAACAATTAAACACGTATACGGATACTCTGAGTTGACGAATGTGTGCCCGTATAAACTGCAGGAAGTAATTTTGGCGCGAAATAGCTAACCGAAATACGATGCTACAAGAGACTGCAGTGTGTAATTATACATAGTTTACGCTGTGTGTATTTTATATCAAATGAACATAAACTACACTACACACACACACACACGATGACGATCAGCATGAAGCCATACATTACACATACATAGTATGTATTACATAAATACTTACATATATTGTTCACGAGATATTATATTACCATATGTGAGCGCACGTTATTTGATTGTGCAATGCACATTGTGTATACAATACGATATCTACAAACATACTGAACAATATATGATATTTAACGACCCCAACCACTACTACTATAGTAGTATACCACTACCATCACCACTGTCACTTAATTGGTTTAGGTACTTCCATCAACTTCTTGATAGATGTTTTTGGACCTGCTTTTCAATGTATTTATTATGGTATGTCTTGAGCTTTGACTTGAATATTGAAGTTGAATCAATTGATCGAATATAGTGAGGGAGATCATTCAAGATTTTTGGAGAAAGATTTAAGTTGGGCAGATGTTAAATTTGATGTTAAACTGGAGTTTTAATTTGAATTTGTCTTTGTTCATATATAGTTGTTGGGATTTAGTAAGTTTGCGAGATAGTCAGGTATGTTGTGGTTACTAACCACTGGTTAGTAACTAAATGTATGGTGAGGGAAATATTATAAATTATAAGGGAATTTATTGGCCGATGTAATTTGGTTCTTAGGGGATATATTTTGTCTGGAATGTTTGTCTATGTTGAATATAAATCTGATGGCTGAGTTTTAAAGGCATTTTAGTTTATTTATTATAGATTGTGAGGAGGCATATAGACAGTAATAAATACAGTAATCAAGGTGTTAGAATGAGGGATATAACGAAAAGTTGCACAGTAGTTAAATTGATGAAGAGACTTATTATTCATATTATAGTAAGTTGTGTAGTATGTAGTTAATTGACTATGATGGTGATTTAGTCTGAATGTGAAATTGTAATGATTGGTCAATTAATATAACAATATTTGTTACATTATTGGTTAAGAAATACTTAAATTGTTAATGGTAATTTGTGGTGGAAAGATGATTTATTGTGCAATGATTCAGTTTTAAGACAGTTTAGTAATAAGGATTTGTTGGTAAGCCAGGTATGTATATCAGTATAAGGGTCTGTCAATCTACATTGTAATTGTATATCATCAGCAATACTATAGTATACTACTACTACTACTACTACTACTACTACTACTACTACTACTACTACTACTACTACTACTACTACTACTACTACTACTACTACTACTACTACTACTACTACTACTACTACTACTACTACTACTACTACTACTACTACTACTACTACTACTACTACTACTACTACTACTACTACTACTACTACTACTACTACTACTACTACTACTACTACTACTACTACTACTACTACTACTACTACTACTACTACTAAAGTCGATATTTATATTTATCACATCTTTAGCATCAATAAATATACGACTAATATCCAATTCGGTGATATCGATTATAATTATAGTGATTGCTTTTAATAACTCGTTCTAAATCTATTGGCCATAGGTTAACATACACCCATGTATGCACGACGTGCATTGCACGTGTATACTATATTGCACGTCGTATGCGTACTACTGCGTGTGGAACATGTTTCGAGAGCGTGCTCGCGTGTGTGTTCGTTATCTATTCAAGGCTAGCGCGCCTCATTTGCATACTACTACCACCACCACTAGATAGCGCCACCACTATATAGCGCCACCACCACTAGATGGCGCCACCACCGCTCTCTATTTGTATCGGTTACGTAATAACGCCCCACACACACGTAATACTGCTGTATTCACAACTACACTACTGTGACCGCCACTACTACGTGTAATAGGTGTACCTAAGTACTACATGTACCTACTTCTTATGACTTACGATACATACACGTTATATTAGATATTGGTAGTTTATTAATATATTATTATATAACTGTGTTATTCGTGTATGTCATTTTAATAAACTGTACTAAATTCTATAAAAAGTACGTATGTAAATATTATATATGTGTATGAGTGTATATGTATATTGAACTTATAATTAAGTGTATATTTATAAATTTAACATGCACAATACAACGTAGTGCAGTATTTCTAAAGCTATGTGCTCTTAAGGGGATGACATAATCGTGAATCATTATTAAACCATAATAGCACGCATTCTAAAATCGATATGACGTCATACAATGTTGTGGTGGTAGTGGTGGTGGTGGTGGTGGCCCAGTACAGCACATGTGTAAGTCGTAGTACAAGCATACTACGTCTATGCGGTCTCGTGATTAGTATGTAATCTGATTTGTGTATCACTTGATTTATAATTACATCCCTAATTCGATAGATCACGAAATCTTACGTAATATATATATATATATATATATATATATATATATATATATTCGTTGAATATGCCGATGGCTAATTTGTGGAGTCGTGAGATATAATGCTATACAGTTACTATAGTGGCATACAATGTATGATATATGAAATGTATATGTGAGACATTTAATAACAGTAAACAGTAAAGAAAAGTTGTTATTTCATAATGCCGTTGACATAATATTTGTTAGAGGATTTCTTGAAAAGTGTATCAAATGAAGTGATTTAAATCAGTAATGTAAACTACATTATGTAGGGTAAACTACGTAAGGCATCGTCCTATATTATATAATATCAACACGTCTCGCGATGTTCATTATATAACACATGTGCAGTATTGTGTATTGGCTTGTGATTTTCAAAGTAAAAGTATACACATGAAACCTAAAGTATAGTTAATCTAATGTGTATACATGGCAGCGTGGCAGGCGGGGGAGAAAGAAGAGAATCTCCTATATAAATATTTATCTATATATCATTATGAGCATATGTGTGTATATATTTGCAAAGTACAGTGTAAATGGAGCTTTGATATTTGTATATGTTTATTTGTATTTAATTATAGGTATACTAGATATATATATATATATATATATATATATATATATATATATATATATATATATATATATATATTATATAAATAATTTTAATATATACACAAGTTATGTGAAAGTATATAAGTTATATTGAATTGAAAAAATGAAACTATATATATATTGAGAATTTTTATTACCCAAAAAGAAAATTTATATGAAACATTTGTTACAATAAATCATAATATATAGTTACATCTATTAATAATAATGAATATTATATTGAAATATGGTAATCTATTATTTAGCATATTGTATAACCTAATAATATATATATATATATATATATATATATATATATATATATACATAGGATATATATACAAGTATAATGCATGACTCTTTCTGATACACTATAGAACACATATATACTCTATACACAGTATGTATTACACACTATATACTCTATAGAACAAATAATGACATACAAGTAATACTATAATAGCCATTATATAGTGTATACTCTATACATTTACATAAGCTATTATAAACCCATAACTATTAATTAATATATCTAAATGTACCACCCATTAATACTAACTTGTATACAAAATGTAGATTGTATTAAGTTGCATTACTTATCTATATTGTTATCTATCAATATAAAGCCATGTATGGGCATATTATTATCTAGTGTTATGTAATTCAAAACTTCTTTAGAAATAATCATAAATAAGCTTTATGGAGTATATACTATATAGTATATGAAGTAGTAACTTATACTGGAAAACCTTAATATTGGATACAAGACAAGGTTATTATGTTATATTATGTGAAATATCTTCACTGATATATTATCATTGTATATAAATAAGATGACTTATTATTATGTAGTATTATTATAATATAACATGATTTGAAGTAATGTTTAATATATTAGTGTATAGATTATCTCATTATAGTATATATTATTTAAATCATAAGTAAATATCATATGGAGATAAATTAAAGTATACTTTTTAAAGAGGTTTCACACCAACTCTAACACAAATGTTAACTCTAATAAATAGTGGTAAATATTTCGATATAATATGTAAATCTCGGTTACACACCGTCTCGCAATATTAACTCGAATAATTAGAGCTTAATTTAATTTTTAGTATTTTAATTTATAGATATTTATTATTGATATTGAAACTATATAATATAAATGTTTACAAGTAAAATGTATACGAAATTTGAAATTGAATTTCTCAATGTACTTATTTTGTTTATAGTGCTCATGAGATTCTTTTAAATATCTTCCGCTATAACTCTGATAAATCAATATTAATAGTAATACAAATAATAAATATTTATATTTCATATTATTTTATATATTAAATATTAATATATAATCTGATACAAATTTAATAAATGTTAATTTTCCATATTTTTACAAATGTGCTATGAAAAAATTCACAATTGAAATATTAACTCTAAATATTATCTCTAATTATTAGAGTTAATATTTGAGTTGGTGTAACCCCTTATATATATATGTGTCTCATTATTATCTATCAAAGGTATTATATAACAATTATATATGTCAGTAATTACCCTTATGCATACACCTTTATATGTGTTGACCTTATAAATATTTCTATAGAAATGTATTTATAAATACCATTATAACAATTACAAATTATTATTCACTGTAATATAATAAAAAAGATTATTACACTAAAACAATAAAACTGTTATTATAATAAATATAGCACAGATAATTGAATAATAAAAATAAATAAATAAATTATTGATACTTATTTACATTATTATATTAAGATTATTTACAATTAACTCTTGATATATTATGTAATAATTAATAACATAAATTCAATAACACTCTAATGATTTGTATATATATATATATAGAATGTCATTTAATCATGGGGACATAGTTTGTAGACTATTATCTAATTGGTGAAAAAGCATTGTAGCATGACCATTGACCCGATTTATGTATAATTCCAGTATAATATACTAAACAGAGTATAACAATATATGGATCAAATTATAGATAAAATATTTCATGATGACAAGTGTAATGTAATATATATATATTACTAAATATTCTATATGCATGTGGATTTATATATATATATATAATATATATATATATTATATATACACTCTAGATTGTTATGTTAAACATGATATAAAATAATAACATTTAAATAAATAATAAATCACCTAATAAATATAAACAATATTCATAAGCTACATTATAATATCATATTACTAACATATCATAGTATATATATATATATATATATTATAAATTATATTGGTTATATGTTGAAATATGTTCATTTTAAGTCTATAACTATAAATTATATTGATACATTATCAAACACTTAGGTATATAACAAGTTTAGTATATAAGTGATAGATATATCTATATTGGTTGTGTGATGTATCTATGTTGGTTAATATATCATATATTATTATATTTATAATAAATTGTAAATAAATTGCAAGATTATTAATAAATATGATATAATTAATAAAATGTATTAAAATAATAATAATAATAAATAAGAACATTTAAATGTATGATACCAATAATAATAAATATATTTGTTAACAAAAATATTAAATGTTTACATATGTTTATAATTAATAAATAATATTACAATTTTAAATGTGTTTAATTTCATAAACCTTGTTATAAACCTTTATCAAAATATATTAAGTAATATTATCATATAATATATAATGCATATATAATATATTGTAGAGTATAATATTCATAATCAATAAAACAGATGTAGAATTATATATGAAATAACACATATATATATATAAATCTTTGATAAATAAAATTGAATATAGAGACAAAAATATTTATAAATATTTTAAGTAGCTATAATATAGGTGTTAATAATTGTTTAACATTAAATAGTTTTAAAATATAAATCATATAGATTATTTATCTAATTAGAATTGTAGCATACAATTTTTATTTATTAAATTTAAATTTATAAATAAATAAAAATAATATAAATAATAAATCAAATTTAAATTTAAATATTAATTCCAAATATCTTAAATCAATAATTAGTATCAACTTAAATTAAATTTATATAATTAAATAAATATAATGTAAAAAATAAATTTGTTAAATATATATAATATTATCTTATATTTTATATTAAATCTTAAATATAACCACATATTTTAATAGTCAACATTCATACTAATTATATAACACATTTATACTATATTATTTTTTTTATATAAATTGTAAACAGTTTTGTATATATGCTAAAAATTTATTAAAATTACAAAAGTTTGACAAATTTACTATATAACAGAATATTATCTAACATAATTATTTAATAAATAATGTTCAATTTAATTGAATATAATATATACATATGTTTATATATCATTTAGTATATACATATAGGAAGAAAATTAGATAGAAAATATAAACCAATTACATATAATTTTATTACTAATATAATTGAAAAATAGAAAATAGATAATATATACTTAATTATATAATAAAATATATAAGAACACTTTAAAACTAATTATTATATATATATATATATATTAATCAATAAGCTAAGTATTACTAATTAGATTAATCTGACATTATAATATATTTATATAATATAAAATTTATAAAAGAAATTTAATTATACCTACATTTATAAATAACTACATTAGACAAATTTATAAAGGGATATATTATCTATATTATGTGAATTAAATATATAAAATATATAAAATCACAGAACAACATTTATTTTTATTGATTGATTTTAGTTATTTAATTTAATCTAATTTTACTAAAAGTGAATAAATGATATGATCTTAATAAAAGATATTATAGATATATATATATATATAATATCATAATAATATGATCAAATATTAACTAGATGTATAAATAGATAAATAAAGTGATATGGTTGAAAATATTAAATAATTTGTATAGTAATATTATTAATTAATTAATGTTATTAAATGTTAACTTAATAAATGGTTGATATATATATGTATATATATAAATGTTATTTAAATTAATTGTATATATGTTATACATATAAACTATATATATATATGTTTAATATGATAAATTTAATTTAATTACAATTAATATTAAACTTAGAACAATATAAAAATGTTATTCAAGTATACTGAGTAGGTTAAAATGTATATAACTATAGTTACAATTTGTATAATTTATGTAATGTAACCATATAATACTATAGTATAATCCCTATAGGGATATTTATGTATTATAAATAAAAATGTGTATGTTATATATACATTGAATTGGTCTCCTTGTGTTTTTAAATAACTTAAGACTAAAGACAAAAGAAAAAATTTCACTATTTGTATTGTGTAGTTCATGGCCCATTGTAATTATTAGGACTCATTAAGGGTTCATTGATATCTATGTGTATTGTATATATATATATATATATATATATATATATATATATATATATATATTAAGCTACAATACACACATATTATTATTATGTTATATATATTATAGTAATATTAGTTAAAATTAAAAAATATTTTATAAATATACAAAATTATATGCGATGAATTAATCATAAAAATAAATTTGTAAATAACAAATGTAATAATTATAAGAGTATTATATTAATTATATAATTGTTGGTGTAAATATAAAACGTGTCTGTTAATATCTATTAGTATTAAACTTAGTATATATATATAATCTTATTATAATATAATTATCCTATATTATCGAAAATAAATCATTTATTAAATATATGGCTACATTTCTATATATATATATATATATATATATATATAATATATATAATTATTATAATAATACACACCTCTATATCATTCTGAGAGCTAAACGTAAAAAAAGAAAACCCGGCGACTACTTCCTCCTCTTTCATGGCCTCAGCCAAACGAAGGTTATTCTTCATTTCGATTTCCCTACAGGCGCGGGAAGACAATGGCAGCGCGGGAGACAATGGGAGAGCCACCACTGACGGACTATCCACTGAGTGTCCGACATCGGGGGGCGTCAACGGTTCCGTGGTATCGCTGCGAGGGTCCGTGGTATTCGACGTGTTGTGTACCTCATTAGGTACGTGGTTAGGAGTAACGGGAGCAGCATCGGAAGAATTTCTAACATCGTGACTATTGGCTTTCGTCTTCGTTAATTGTCCGGTTTTACTCGGTAGGATATCGACGGACGATTCCATGACGAGAGAGGTTATTCTAGGCGGACTATTCCGAATTACATATAACTATAGATAGTAAGGGCTGTATAGGTACAATTATTGGCGATATCGACGAGAAACACGTATTTAGGGTCGGCGCGTCAATAAACAGTTGATAACCATTCGAAAATGACGGCTAGCGGCGCGTCTACCGATACGCCCGCCTCACGACTCACACTCGACGCACGCACACACGCGCCTGTCTACTTTATTAGGCGGTCTATATTGTCTATTTATATCACAATCGCTTACTGTCACTTATAACATTAATAACATTATTTATAATTATTCGCGTTAATAATTAGATATAGTTATTAATGTATATATATAGTAACTATAGTTACACACCCGACTATATTTAAATATTTAATTTATTGAGAGGAAGGAAATCATATTTTAAATTAAAATATAGGTAAACCTATAATTATTAAATATAATTTATTTTATAATTTAAATAATTATTATTATTTAATATTATTACAATATTATTATATCTGGGATATCATATCATATACTTTTAAAATTATTTTATGATATAAAATTCTCACACATGAACATTTAAATTATTGAATAGTTTTCTATTACTTTGCGATGGGTTATTATAACTTATGTTATAGTTATAAAATATTAAAATATAAATTTATATTTTCGACTTTATATTTGTTAAAATAAAAAAATATATCAATCAATATATATTTATAAATATAATTTACTCTAATATGTATGTGTTTTAGTTTTTCATTTTTAATATATAATAATTTGATATATAAAATAATTGTTAAAATACAAAATATGTCTAAGATAATATTATAGATATTCGAGTCTCTCAATTTGAGACTCTCAAATGTCTATAGAAAATATTTATAATCAAATATATTAAATATATTACCTATAATGGGTATTACCTATCACACCTTATATATCTACTATATAATTAACTTGTTTTAACTATATTATTATAACTATTATTATATTGACTATAATTTATAGGTATTAAATTCGCACGATTTTTTAAATAGCCTCCCAGGGACGCGTTGTAGCGCAGTATGGTGACGCGTTTATAAATAATTAGATAGGGGGCGTGTCTAAAGAATCAGCGATGGGGGCGTGTCTCGTATATAGTGATCGAAAGAGAGTTGGAACAGACGCTTTGAACTACTGTAGGATGACGTTTGAACCGCCTGTGAGAATCCTTTTGAAATCAATGAATTGTTATTTAATTCGTTTGAAGTGGTTGGCCTGGCTGTTAAACACACATATTCCACATGTTAATTGACCCGTACAATGCGTTCTCGTAGTGTGCTACCTATATGTATTGATATTACTGGGTGGCTTTAGTAGGTGTCAGGTGAGTATATGCGCGTACGTGTGTGTGCGAATGTGTGCGTGGGTGGGTGCTTATTACACGGGGAGTGTATACACCATAATTAGGAGAGGATATACTTGTGTATACATATATGTATACGATTATATATATATATATATATATATATATATATATATATATATATACATACACACACAAACACACACACATATATATATATACATGATAACTATACTTCTACGCGTGTAATTAAGACTGCTTATATATAATCTGTAAATATTTAATTAAGAAATATAAAGTAATGGTGATGTATTGTAAAGGTGTCAGTATCCCCTACCCGTACGGGTTAATCATCATGTAAGTATTACTATACATGTGTTCACATACTATTACTAACATATATACGTGTATTACTATTACCATATATGGTATCTATAAATATTAGAACGGGTTCACCTATACATGCTATAACTAAACTATAGTGTAGCGTATACGCATATAACTATTACTACGGATCATATCATAATAATAATATAATTATGAATTATGACACTGGGTAAGGTCGCTTTGATATTATGTTGTAAAATGTTCGTATTGTATATTATTATTACTAATCGTATATATATATATATATATATATATATATATATATATATTAGATACACTATCAATATAGCATGCATGCAGTCCTGTGCAATATCGCAGTCCATGGACTATGCTAACATACTATAGTATACGATAGTATACTATGGTATACGACTATTACAAGCCGAGACCGTTACGTTGACATATGACGCATTGCATAACAACGTATCGTAAACAAGTGATCGATGAATCATTAGTTTAGTTGGCCGATTACGTCATAATGCACAAAGTCGGCATGACGTCATCGATACATCATCGTAACATTAATGTTGTAAACAATTGTTTCGATGTACACGTAAATACCGGCACATCACTTTTAAATACTATAGACTTACTTGTGTATCTTAAGCAGCGATCACATATAGCGACTTTGCTGCAAAATCGTCGAGACAGAATTTTGCACATATAGCAAACATGTTTGCTATTCATTTTGCTGCAAAGTTGCTGCGATTTTGCAGTGATTTTGCTAGTGAATATTTTTTGCTGCAAATTTTTCCGTGGTGTTCACACCTGGCGATTTTGTTCGTCGTGATTTTGCTGCAAAGTTGCTGCGATTTTGCAGCAAAATCGCTATATGTGAACGCAGCTTTATCTAAAATATATACAAAATATAGATAAATATTTTAAATATAATTATAAAAACTTAATATATATATTTATTATGTTTTCATAGTATACTTGTAATAATATTATAACCTTTATAAATAAAAAAATAAGATCTTTCTTATTTAATCACTATTACATATTATAGTCCGAGTAGGTCCTATATTATAGTAGGATATATATATATATATATATTTAATTTTTGTTTTCAGTATTAATTAATTATATTGTAATAAAGTTATCATAGATTATATCACATACATATATACACACACGCACACATACGCACTTATACACATGCATATATGTATACTCATACATACTAATACACACATGTATACGCATACATATATACACACATACACACAAACATTTATATATATATAACATTATCTGAAATGTCATCGCTTCTCGTGGTTTCTATACTATAATTGTTCATAACAATTCGTGAACTATGATAAATCTTGAAATCAATAATTCGATATATATATATATAGAATATTATATATTCTATAGAATAACCTAGAACCTATTACATGTCACATGTAAGGATAACGTCGTAATCATTATTAGTCATTAGTCATGTATATAGGACATAGCTCTAGGACATCAATACGTTCGCGTCACAAATTATTAATAGATTATAAATTAATTCTTATTTGATAATTATGATAAATATAGGTTGGTTCGCGTGATAATAAGTACATTGTACATTGTACACTATAGTACCGTACAGTGTACACTAGACCGGTTCGTTCGATTCAATTTTTAATCCTTCATATCAAATATAATACATATCTATATTTTAGTATAATATGTGTTAATAATTTTTATAAAAAAATAGTTACCTTTGGTCACGAAGCATTTAAAGTTTGAAATATAAATTATTATTTTAAGATAAAATCTATAATATCCCATGTATAATAGTAATGACACCATCTTATTATCTTTGATGTTTACAAATATTTAAATTAATATTTAATATTAATTATGTATTTGTATTATATTTAATGAATTACTATAATATATACCATTATTTATATTTATTATTAATATAATATCTATATTTCATGTTTATATCTACAAATTACCAATATTAATGTCTCCTAAAACTCGAGAAAATACACCATTTTACAAAGTATTTATTTCAAAATAATTCAAAAAAATAATTAATTTTTGAAAATTAATATATATAATTATACTTTACATAAATGTGAGTGATCAGATTGTATTGAATTGTGGATATAAGTTAGATATAAATGTCCTTTATACAAATATAATTAAAAAAATTAAAAAATATGTAAACTTATTTTGTATTTCATATTTCAAATAAAAATCCAAAAAAATTTAAAAATGATGTTAATTTTTTTTCTAAAAATAATTTTTAATTTTTTAATAATTAATTTGAATTGTATTATTATTATCTATAAATTATATATTTTAATTTTTTAAATTAAATTGTAATAATTTATTTATATTAAATTATACGATTTTTAGATATTTTTTTTGACTAAAATTATTTTATAAAATTTGGGCATCTAGATTGTTATGAAAAATATTTTATACTGTTAATACTACTTGTTATATATGTTTCTAGGATATATCCATAGTTGGCTTAAAAAAAATCATCCAATTTTATAAAAATTGAATAAAACTTATTTCTATATCTCCCCCCATGTTAACTTTTGTATGTATTCAATGTTAAAATAAAAAGGTCTCGTGACATAACAATATTTAAGATAAAGGTCTAAAATGTTAAAAACTTATTCATCATAGCATACATAATTGTCACAGATGTGAAGGTTTTTAAAATTGCGAAAAAAAATTTAGTACGAACCGGTCTAGTGTACACTGTATATAGTACACGGTGTAAAGTATATATATATATATATATATATATATATATATATATATATATATATATATATATATATATATATGTAAATATTTGTATTGTGGGGGCCCCTCATAGTTGTTTATAACATGTATAAGTCTGTGACTTCTCGAGGGGTCAATTTGTATCCGCTATTTGTATTGTATTCAATATATATTTGGTATTTCAATAAATAAATATTATTATTATTATATATATATATATATATATATATAATAATATATATATATATATATATATACAATGTACACTGTACAATTCACAATTGACACTATATAATATACATTGTATACAGTATATAGTGTATATTGTACATTGTACAATGTACAATGTACACTTTACAATGTACAGTGTACATGTATAATGCACAATTCACAGGTAATATCGGAAACTAATTCTATATCCGGAAGGCACATCGATTTAACTAAATAAAACATGTTACACGCACGACGTATGACGCAACGCTGTGAGGATGATACTCCCTTGGGAGTTGTTACGTAATACTTTATAATTACCTGTGTGAGAATCACGTGATATACATTGTAGAGCGTGATGACATCATCGTGTGATGACCTCTAAATTAGGCTACACTAGTTCACCCGTTTAATAATTAAATTAGCATACTTAATAGAATGCAGATGGCAGCACTAATAAGTATAGATATAAATCACCGGCGTAGGCGATGTATGATTTGATCTATTTGTATACTACGTGTTTATCTATTCAATGTATATATATATATATATATATATATATATATATATATATATATATATATATATATATATATATATATATATATATATATATATATATATATAACCATATGTTCCTATAGTAAAGCTTACCTATAAATTTAATAATAATAATAATAATAATAATAATAATAATAATAATAATAATAATAATAATAATAATAATAATAATAATAATAATAATAATAATAATAATAATAATAATAATAATAATAATAATAATAATAATAATAATAATAATAATAATAATAATAATAATAATAATAATAATAATATTAATAATAATAATAATAATAATAATAATAATAATAATAATAATAATAATAATAATAATAGGTATACCTATTAGAGTCAGCTAGTGATAGTTCGGATATATTATTTACATACAAAAATTATTTTTAATATGTATACATTGTTATAACACTCATACTCCTCCTAGGTAATCCTAATAATCATACCAAGTTTAGAAAATATAGATATCCTATCCATCTTAAAATATTAATGAACAAATGTCGCTTTAGCGAGGGTATATATAGGTATACATATACATATTAGTAATAATATATGTATTATATTATGTATATATAGTATAATTAATGAAAATACCACTCGTCTAAACTGGTGTAAAGCTCAACTTAATTTTGAAACAAAACTTAAGGAATATAACCTATACCAAGAAGCAACGGTGTTATATTGTGATAATAAGTCTACTTTCTATAAATACTTAAATAATAAACTACATTCTACTAACACAATAAAACACGTTATGACATAAATAAGTTTTTAATAAATGTATTGATAGTAATTTACCACCGTTACTGGCAGTATACCTATATATAAGTAATACCTATAGGTAACACCATCATCACAATCGTCATCTCCTTCGTTTTCCTCATACCCTATATATAGGGTATACCACATGGTATATCACATATGACGTGGTAAGTAAATTCATATACCTACTACCCAACAAGTATAATAACTCACCAGATATTATTCCGAAAGCTTTATGATATTATCATTCAATTATGCTATCCTCTTTCAATCATATATCCTAATATTCTTAAAACAGGAATTCGCCCTGATATATGGAAAATGTATCATGTTATCCCAATTTATAAAAAGGTGATACAACGAAGGTAATTAATTATCGTCCATTAAGCAAGTAGGGTAAAGTAACCTAATACGGACACTTTAACAATAAATGGTATTCACAATTTATGACTCAATATTTAAATTCAAAAATGACAATGTATTACTATTATATGATTATAGACATTATTGTAATATTAACATTTTATTTAATCTTTTTATTCAATAGTTAACGGGGGTATCCGTATTCGGTACCCATGTCGAATACGGACATCCTGTGTTATAATACGGATACCATATATACCACTAGATAAACTATATATTATTGATCAGAAAAATTACAATTACATTATTTATAATTAATTTTATGAATAATTTAATATAATTGAATTAGTAATTAATTAATTAATTTTTATTATTTTCATATATAAAATACAAGTTAAGTATATAAATATTAACATTTTTAGATTTAGCTTCATTGGTGGAATTAATATTATAACGCACGCGATTTTTTATGAAAATCAGAATAGTTCACACACTACGCGCTGATTGGTTATATATAGTTTAAATAATGTTAATATATGTATTTGTATAAGTATATGTAAATAATTACTATGCGATCATCATATATGTGTTGGTATTCCATATAAAATTAGAGGTATTCCACACACTAAAAATATATATACCATTAATTAGAGGTGTTCCACATACTGAAAATGTAAACACCATTATTTAATATATGTGTGATATTAAATGGTATTCCACATAAAATTAGAGGTATTCCATAAAATTTGTAAGGGTATTCCACATAAAATTAGAGGTATTCCACAAAATAAAAATATAATTACCTTTAGGGGAAAGTAACCTAATACGGACACTTTAACAATAAATGGACTTAACTTTTTATGACTCATTATTTTGATTCAAAAATTATAATATATTCATATTATATGATTATAGTAATTATATTATATTATTGTAATTTTAAAATTTTATTTAAACTTTTAATTCCATAGATAACTGGGTGTCCGTATTCGGTACCCATGTCCGAATACGGACACCCTGTGTTATACTACGGACACCCTATATACCACTAGATAAACCATATATTATTGATGAATCAATCAGATAAATTACAATTACGTTATTTATAATTAATTTTATGAAAAATATATTGTAATTTAATTAGTTAATATTTTATTTATTTTTATCATTTTGTAATTAATAATACAATTTAAGTATCTAAATAATACAAATTTTAGATTTAGCTTTATTGGTAGTATAAATATTATAACGCACGCGATTTTTATGAAAATCAGAATAGTTCATACGATGTGCGTTGATTGGTTATAGGGCGTCCGTATTAAGACATTTAGAGTGTCCGTATTAGGAACTTATATGACATCTAGATATATGCTTATAACTTAAGGGGACGGGCTACCCTTCAAATTATGTAAAAAAAATTATTTAAACTTTTTTTTTTTATATTATATGTAACTTATACAAAATATTATCTTTAAAATGGTGTTTAAATTATGTTCATTACATTATTCATTTTGTTTATATTATATTATTTGTACCTATATAATCATATTGTTTATATTCATATATTATATTTGAAACTTGATTTACTCAGAATAATTATTTTGCATTTTGTATATCTCCAATTAATGTCTCTTCTTATTCAATATTGAATATTTTTTCTTCAAATTTTCACAATATTATATATAATATATAAATGAACAGTATGATTAATTATTCTATATATATAATATATGTAAATTTATATAAATTGTAAATTTAATGATAATTTGTGATAAATATCTTAATTAATTTTTTTTTTTTATAATTAATCATTTTTATATTATTTATGTCAATAATTATTAAAATATATTCAACCATATGATAAAGCTATATGTTTATAATAAGATTGTTAAAAAATTATTACAAAATCTTTAATATTATAAGAGTTTATACATTTTTAAAACATGCTATTTTCCCTATCTTTTACATGTATACTGTTTATAAGTAGCTGGTGCCCTTAATGAATATTAGATAACAAATATTGAAATTAAAAATAAAATTTTTAGAATGTTTTAGTTTTTAATAATATATTGTTATATTTTATATTAATAAATTTATATATACTTGAAAAGGTTTTAAGTTGAATTTTTTTTTGATAAATTTAAAATCGTAATAAATAAATCAGTTTATTGGATATATCAGCAATATTTTGAATAATAAAAAAATAAAAAATACTTTTTTAGACTATTTATATGATTATGAATATTTTATTAATTAAAAATTTTTTGTAGGATTTATGGTTTCTGAGATACCGAGAGTGTCCGTATTCGGTTACTTTCCCCTACCTGGCTAACTACCTCTAGAGGTATTACAGATACTGAACATTTAATACCATTATATAATATATTTGTGATATTTAATGGTATTCCACATTTTAAAGCTCTATAAAGTACCATTATTTTTAATAGTGTATGGTGTCGGTATTAAGACATATAGGGGAAAGTCTCCGATTACCGACCCCTACATGATTATTTGTAATAACTTATTCAATATTAAATATATTTATTTGAAATTTTGTAATTAGGGTAATATTATGGAAATGAATAATGTGGCTATTTTATATTTTTGATATAATTATATTTACAAGAATAAACAGGGGGGTCGGTAATCGGATACATGTGCCTACAGGCATTATGTATTATAATACCGACCCCCTTCTCCTATTACCGACCCCCTAAAATAATCGTGGTATAAATAAGTGTAGTATTATAATATCTAATACAAATATTAGATATACATAAATATAATTAATTATAACATGCACGCAATTTATTTTTTATTAAATTTATGTTTTAATAGTAATATTAAATTTAAATTTAAACTTTATAGTACTTATATTAAAATAGTGTATATTATTATTTAATATTTAGTTAATAATTAGTATCCTATGTATATAATGGAATGGAATCATGAATCCTTAATCTATATCAATGATACACAAACAACTTATGACAAATTTTAAAGTAAAATACTCTATTTATATTGGATATTATAAATCACATGGGGTCGGTATTAGGGTAATTTAGGGGGTCGGTATTAGGAAAACCATATGGGTTGCTATAATTAAGATATAGTGGTTAATTTTTTAATAGTTATTCAAATTAAATTATTTTTATAATAGTTATAAATATTTTATTGATGTACAATATTATGCACAAAATTAAGTTTTCTTTTAATAAATAAAGTATTTACAATGATTTAAGAAAAGTTATTTTTCAAATATTTAAAAAGTAAAAACAGAATATTATATTACATTTTATCAAATAACAATTGTAGGATTAAATATTTTTTTAAATAAAATACTTATTCTTATTAATTACTAACAGTTCATGTATATATAATTTTTTGATATCTCTTATAGTTACTGAGATACGAAAGGGGGTCGGTAATCGGAGACTTTACCCTAGAGTGTCCGTATTAGGGATGTATATGATATCTAGATATATGCTTATAACTTTATTAATATTTGATAAAAAATATAGAAAGTATGTATATAATGTTTAGAATGCTTTAGTTTTTAATAATATATTATTATATCGATACATTTGTTACAAATGATTTATATATTCTTGTGAAGGTTTTAGATTGCAATATTTTCATAAATTTAAAAACATAATACAAAAATCAGTTTATTGGATATATCAGCACTATTTTTAATATTTACAATATAAAAAATACTTATTTAGACTATTTATATATTTATGAATATTTTATTAATTAATTTTTTTTGTAGGATATATGGTTTCTGAGATACCGAGAGTGTCCGTATTCGGTTACTTTCCACTACATTAATACTATTTGAAAAAAATCCTCTCACATTATCATACTTTATATTTATGTTCTAATATATATATATATATATATATATATATATATATATATTACGCAACACCAGTATAGTTTTTCGCATGTAAATGGACTGGCCTACAACAAATCTCTTTCTACAAGCATATATATATATATATATATATATATATATATATATATATATATATATATATATATGCATGTACACACGAATAGGGAAATAATAACAACCATGCATATATAATAAAGCATATGGTTATATAATCTACAGAGGAATATCCGCATACGGACTGCAGTTCGTGTATTTAACTATAATTATTCAATTAATAATTCATGTACGTTTGACGGTGAATGAAAGTTCCTATGAATGGTGTAATGAATTGTTATGCTATAATTCTATGTTAATTCATATAGTGTTTAATATATATATTTTATATATTTTTAATTTAATATATATATATATTTGTATAGTTTACAGTTTATATATTATATATACTATACACTGTATACAGCATATATACATATCATTTTTTTTTTACAGATTTTTACATTTCATACACACATATATATATATTTATTTTATTTTTATTTTAAAATAATTTATTGACTACAAAATCACGTGGTGGTTATGGGCGTCATGAGAAGGAAACAAAAATAAAATAAATAAAGTACAATAAAAATAAAGGAAAAGGGAGGGTAGGTTACAATGTTAATAGGTGCGTGGAGAGTTTACATTTAAATAGTGACAAGGATTTCAAACACCTAATGTCATATGGTAGAGAATTCCAGTATTTTGGAGCTACCACAGAGAAAGCAGATTCAGAGTGAGCAGAGATAGTCGAGCGTTGCACAATGTTCATCGTGTGATATTTCCTGCTAGCTCGACTATATATATATCATTTGTATTAATAATATTAATTATGATTATAATTAATATTATAAATGTTGTTATTATTATCATTATTTTCATTATTATTATCATTATTATTGTTAATTTTATTTAAGTGAATAATATAATCTATGAATCAAGAAATCACGTGAATAACCCCTATATTCTCATGCATTATCGAGATCACCCCAATTCCCATTATCTTACCCGAATTGTTTGTTATCTAAACCACTAATAACGAATCATACTATAGTTAGTATACTGACTCTCCCCCAAAATACATCACTTATTATATTGTCCTTTCTGTCTTGTTTGAAATCCAATTCCCCACTTGACCCCCTTCCTCTTAATTTACTTCGTATATTATCTCCCTATCTAACTGATATAATTACTGGTATAATTCTTTTATCATTAACTTCATCCATTGTTCCACAATCGATAAAGTATGCCTACATCACTCCGATATTAAAAAACATAATACTGATTCTTCCAAACATTCCAACTATCGCCCTGTTTCGCAATTATCATCAATTTCTAAGACTATGGAAGGCATAGTTGCAATTTTGTTTCCACAATTTCTAACTGTATTAATGATTTGATATCTTGGTTTTATTTTCTGTAATTCTCTTTCATTAAATATTACTAATACTAATATAATTATACTTTCTAGATCTCTTTCTTCAATTACTCTTACTCATCCATTCCTTATCTCACTTCCTATCTCAAACACCATCACTACTCTAGGTTGTACTATAAATAATGCCCTAGCTAGTGCACAATCTAGAGTATTCAGTACATATATCAAACACTGTCCGAACTGCTAATTATTTTCTGTATATAGTCAAGTCTATCAAAGAGAATCAGAATTCGAGTAACTACTCGTCCGAGTCGTAAATGTGAGCTGCTGAAATTCTCTGTGCTGTTTGTCTCATCTATTTATGCATATGCTTCTTTCACTGTTGCTGCTCCGAAGTACTGGAATAGTGTTCCCGTTGAATTACGGACCATATCATCTTTTATTAATTTCAAATGTCGACTATATTCACATATGTTATCACTATAATGTCTTATTTTAAAATGTATTACTATTCGTGTATTTATTTATTTACTTGTTTTATTATTTCCACTTGACGCATAACGTCTATCGTTTTCATTGAGTCAATAAACCTTTATATTATTATTATTATTATATATAGATATTTCACATTTCTCCCACAAGGAGAAATGTGAACTATAGATATATATATATATATATATATATATCTATGTATACACACCCCTAAAGTAATGGTCAACATTAGCTTACTAACCCAGCTGATAACTTACCTCTCTCTAACCACATTAAGTAGGTATACACACTACAACTCGCCGCTAGCCCCCGTATAACTCAATAAGATAACCTATATACAGGTTATATTATTATTGATATACCGACATATGCTAACACAACCCCGGCCTTTAGTCTCCCGCATATCCACACACATTCTATATTATCTAAACCCTCTACGATGATCTTCAAACTTTAATTTAAAATTATTTCACGTATCACTCGCTCCACCTTAAGTTTCCGTGTTATAATAATATAGGCGTATACGCTATCTCGACTATACAGGTCGCATAGACTTCCCTACGCTTACACCTATTAGAGTTATGCGTTTACGTAAACTATATGTAGTAATACATTCGATATACTATATATATAATGACCTATAGGTCATATAGTATAGGATTTGATAGCCAAAAATATATGTTATAAAATATATTTATATAAAATATTTATCCGTGGCTTACAAATCTTCTAGGCTAATTGATAGTATGCTATTTCAAACAGCACTCGTAGTAACACTCCTAGTAATACTCATATTAACACTACTTCAATAAACACACTGATATATGTGAACGCCACCTTACTAACATTTAAATCTGCACATTTAGGAACATACCTATATATCACCTACCTATCACAGGAAGTTATCTTATATGTATAATTTATATACTATCCACAACAAATCTAACAAGTCGAGCCCATATATTTATTTAAATACTTCAGCTTCCCCAAATCCCTCAGGTATTCCATCACCAATATCTTCTGATAATATACACATAATATAATGATAATATACAGATACACCCACATCTTCTGATAATAACTCATGTTCACTATATCAATCCGAATGAGTCATTGACTATCTGACCACACTGTTCAACTCACTAATAGCCCTATTCGTTCCAATGCCTCCCTATTATAAGAGTGTTATTGTTATTCCTTACACACTTTTATTTCAGTATTATATCGTTAACGTAGACTTGGATCGATTAAGATGAATCCATCCTACTCTTATCACCAATACTATCAGGTAATGATAGTGGGGTTGGCTTTCTACTAAATAATACTCTACATTTAAAATGCATGACTTCTCCTACACTGACTACCTAATATCATCAACATAATAACTAAAATCCATCACAGTTATTTATAAACCATATACACCAGATTTGATTCCTTTCTGGGGTGTGTTTAATGTTTTTCTACTAATCTCCTAAGTTCACCGACACATAACACTAGTGTTATTATCGGTAACTTTAACTATAGTTTTAACACTACCTTACATATACATATTATAATAATTTGTGAACCTATGCGTTCCCTAATAAGCCTATTATATTTGATACGGTATATTGGTTTTTCGATTCATATAAATGGTAATATTATTAATATTGTTTTCTCTTGTCCGCTCCATTTAGGAACTCGTGATGAATAATATTACCTAATTTGACCTACTTATCGACTATAGTTCAATTGACAAAATGAACTTCAAAATTAATTTTACTAAATAAAAAAGCAAATATTACCAGTTGCGAAAATAAGCTCTTATTGTAGATACTTAATATAAACCTATTATCAATATTGAACGTATTAACAATATTTTCAACATATTACCTATAAATATCTTCTACCCAATTAATGGAAATTCTCTAATTATTGACCCCACAAAATACTGAACCCTATCGTATCTCAGTAATTATAAGAGATATTAAAAATTATATATATATACATATTATTAGTAATTTAATGGTAAATATGAATACGTATTTTGTTTTTGAAAATATTCAAGCCTATAATTTGTTTTTGATAAAATGTAATATTCTGGTTTTACTTTTTAAATAACTTGAATAATAATTTTGTATTAAATCATTTAAATACGTTATTAATTAAAGCGTAATTATATGCAAAATATTGTAGAGTAATTATATATTTATAAAAATTATTAAAATAATTGAATTTTAATAAGTATTAACCGAGATATCTTAATTATAAGAATCCGTATGCTTTTATTCTTACCGATCCCCTAAATTACCCGAATACCGACCCATATGATTTATAACATCTAATCAACATATATCCGCGTTTACTTTAATAATTGTTATAAGTTGTGTATGTATAATTTATATAGATTAAGAATTCATGATTCCAGTCGATTATATTCATATTGATAATAATAAATATAATAAATATATATTAAATAATAAATACACTATTTTAATATTGTAATCGTATGTATTTGAAGAGGGGGTCAGGAATTGGAGAATGTATCGGTATTACTCACATTAATCCAATTACTGACCCCCTGATAATTCTTGCCAATACAATTATATCAACAATTTAATATAGCAGAATTATTTATTGTCACAATATTACCCTAATTACAAAATTTCAAATACATATATTGAATAAGTATAAGTTATTACAAATAGTCATTTATGGGTCGGTAATTGGATACCTTCCCTTACCAATATTGAATGTATTTGAAATGGATGGTAACCACAATTATTTACTGATATTTAAAAATAGTCTATATAGATAGTCTATATGTATTACTTTTTTTTTATAATATAGGTACAAAGTTTTTTTATTTTTATAATAAATATATTCCTATTTCCATATTTTAACATATCTTACATAATTGATGTATTCCAACCCATTGTATAATTTATCATATACCTAAGTTCATAAGAATTCTTTCATGAATTATACGTGCATTTTAATTAATTATAGGTCATATGTCATACAAACTTATGCTGTTATTATATATTTTACTTTCATCAGATACATGTAATTACGCATGCGTGTTTTATTTAACTATAATCGTAATTGAAAGAGAGTAAAGATTATTTACTAGAATATTAATTACAAGATGCGTAGAATATACAAATTCATCATATATTTATTATAAATCATATAAAGAGAGATTGGAATATTTTAAATTAGAATAACTTTAACTTAGAAGATTAAAAATATATCTAACCAACTTTTAAATTTTAATAACCAACATTTTAAATCTATCTGCTATTCTTAATATTTCGATTAATTGTAGAACTAGATGTAATTGTAAAAAAATAAATGTAATACATAATTATGATAATACAATTACAAATATTATAAATAATAGATCAATTAAAACTAATAAGATCAATTAGTATATGGAATTCATTAAATAATGATATAATAAAATCTGTATCTCTTTCATCTTTTAAAAATAAAATAAACAAAATCTGTTTTGACAAACAACTTTTTTTTAACATAAATTTATAATTTTATATTGATTTATGTTTCATTTTGTATCTTAATTATTGCATTATCTCTTCAGGGTTTTTTTTTTAATTTATTTTGTTTGTAGAAAATTTGGGTTTTTATATCTATTTTTCAAATATACTATACTATAAAATTAATAATTCATTATTATTACAGATTTTAAAGTTGGAAGTATTACTTTATTTTTGTTTGTTCTGTATTATATTTTTGTTTTATATATATTTTGTATATATGTTTCAAATGTATTATATTATTAAAATACAATATTAATAATTTACTATTATTTAAGATTATAGTGATACATATTATATTATTTGTTCGTAATATTATTGGTTTGTTTTATTATTAACTTGTTCTGTTTGTGTATAGGTATATTAGTTTCTTTTATTTTTAGTGTGTTCTATTTGTATATATATATATATATATGTTTCAAATTTATTATAAAATTAAAATATAAAATTAATAATGTAATATTATTACAGATTTCGATATGTATTACATTATTTGTTTGTTTCATTCTAGTATTGGTTTATTTGATTTATAACATGTTCTGTTTATAATATATTTATAATTTATCATTTAAATATTAAACTATATAACTAATAATTTATTACTAATACAGGGTACAACGATAAGAAGAATTCTATAAAGATAAAATAGAAATTGAATATTTCGATGCAACTTACAAAATAATATATTTTATTTCTATTTTCGATCATCTTTCGTTTATTTTTACTATATAATTTATTCGATTATTTTTCATTTATTTTTACGGTAAAACGTTTTAATTTCTTAATTTTTTAATTTCGTATTATTCTTTGTTTATTTCTATAACGTATAACTTATAAGTTATCATTAGCAAATATTTATACTTTATACTTTCTATTATATTTTCTATTATGTATTTGCTTAAATAAATTATCAATCGTATCACGTATTTCATTAATTGTTGACAATAAAACATTTAATTTATATTCTGTTTTTTTGTTTATAAATTATTTAAACTATTAATATTAGTAATAATATTATCGAATTTAATTAATTAGTTAAATTATATATATATATATATATATATATATATATATATATATACATATGTATATATGCCTTATCTGTATTATTAATAATTCGCATTATATTTAAGATTGTTCAATCTAAACAAATTAATAGAATATTTTAGAGGTATTTATTAGACTGTATATCATAATTGTAATTATTTGTAAGGTTATAAATACATTACAATACAGTAACATTTTTTATATAATTTTCAAATGTAATTTCATAGTTACATATAATATAATACATTTGTTTAAATGTGATAATTCTATTTGCAAATTTATTACATTTAAGTAGGTTACACACATCGTAAATAGAATATAAATAGAATATAATATGATGTATATAATCTATTTAAATTTAACCTATTTAGCAATAACTGTATCACATTTAAAACATATATTGTAGTACATATAACTAAGGCATTATCAATGAAACTGATATTACCTGTTTCTGTTGCACTACAATGCATTTATATTATTAGAAATATGTACAATAGACACAGTGTATCGGCATGCCGATGTGCACACATTATGATATACAGTTAATTTAATAAGTAGCTCTAACGGTATTGATATGATAACCACTTGTTATGCATTTTGTTTAAATCGAACAATCTTATATTTATATATATATTGCGTAATTTATTAATAATACATATAGGGAATGTGTACATAATATCTCTAATTTAACTAATTATTTAAAATCGTGTAATATTATTATTAATATTAATAGTTTAAATATTAAAATAATCATATGTTAACATCATATTTAATTGATGTAAATACATTTATTAGTAATAAAGTAAAAACAATACTTGTATATATGATAATGAAAAATAAATAAAATAACAAAACATCTAATAATACTAATAATAAAATATAACCGAAAAAAGGTATAATACTAATAACAAAATAAAAGTGAAAATAATGGAAGAAAGAGATAATAAATAAATTCAATTTCACAAGGGCAATATAATATGATAATGTGCGCTTCTGTTAGATAGGGGAAAGTCCACGATTACCGACCCCTAAATGATTATTTGTAATAACTTATGCAATAATAAATATATTTAATTGAAATTTTGTAATTAGGGTAATATTATGGCAATGAATAAAGTGGCTATTTTAAATTTTTGATATAATTATATTTACAAGAATAAACAGGGGGGTCGGTAATCGGATACATGTGCCTAATACCGACCCCCTTCCCCTATTACCGACCCCCTAAAATAATCGTAGTATAAATAATTGTAATATTATAATATCCAATAAAAAGAGTAGATATACATAACTATAATTAATTATAACATGACGTAATTTATTTTTTATTGAATTTATGTTTTAATAGTAATATTAAATTTAAATTTAAACTTTATAGTAATTATATTAAAATATTGTATATTATTATTTAATATTTATTTATTAATCAGTATGTATATAATCAACTGGAATTATGAATCCTAAATATATATCAATGATACATAAACAACTTACGACATATTTTAAAGTAAAATACGAATCTATTTTGATTGGATATTATAAATCACATGGGGTCGGTATTAGGGTAATTTAGGGGGTCGGTAATAGGAAAATAATATGGGTTGCTATAATTAAGATATATTGGTTAATAGTTATTCAAATTCAATTATTTTTATAATAGTTATACAAATTTTATTGTTCTACAATATTATGTACAAAATAAAGTTTTCTTTTAATTAATAAAGTATTTACAATGATATCAAAAAAGTTATTATTCAAATATTAAAAAAAAATAAAACAGAATATTACATTTTATCAAATAACAATTGTAGGATTAAATATTTTTTTAAACAAAATACGTTTTCATATTTATCATTACATTACTAACAGTTCATTTATATATTATTTTTTGATATCTCTTATAGTTAACTATAAGAGATATCATTAATTACTGAGATACGAGAGGGGGTCGGTATTAGGAGGTGGTCGGTAATAGGGGACTTTACCCTATATGGAAGTAATCAGACAATGATGAAGCCCGAGATAGACAGAAGTGAGCGAATACGGCAGTATATGGGGATAAATACATAAGGGGAATATAATAATGGATAGTTGTATGGGTTAGGGAGATGACCCTTAATTAAGAACGTTTATTAAAAAAAGGATCTAGTTAGGTCGGATTTGTATAGTATCATTAGAGGAATATTAGCTAAGAAATATATTAAATATTAAACGAATGTAAAAACTAATGATGTTATTTAGTAAGTAATGAACGGAAGCGAGGTAATATAAATATGAGTAATGTTAATCTAACGATATAGAACTAATCAATTTACGGAAGGGTGGTGAGAAAATGATTTATATTTTCTTAATACCACATATTATAAAAGATTATAATTTGCAATTGTTAACACTTTAGATAGGCGTGAAGAAGGATATAGTATAGTCGAAGAATAAAACGAGGTTTACAATAGATAGGTGGAACATTAAGATTAATATAAATAAATAATGTTGGAATTAAAAAATAATGTTTATGTAAGTTAATAATGATATATACAATATGTATTTAAAAGAATATTATTAGAACACAATTCACATTCTAATGCATCATGATCATTCAACACTTGTTGCGTTATCAGGAGAATATGTTGGTAGGAAAGCGTATATTTCATTAATAAATATATATTATTGATCTGTTGATTTTACAAAATATTTCGATAATGTTTTTTTTCCAAATAATTATATACCTATTATAATATTAAACTGGTTTTACGTTTTTTTATGAAATAAATAATATTAGTGATAATATAAGGTGGTTAAGGAGGGAGGATTGGGCATATATTAGCTACCTAACTTCTATCTTCTTTAACCGGTGAGGGGTTAGATAACATAACCACAGAAGTAGGGCCGCAGGAAAGTATATTTCATAGGGAGGTCAAATAATTTATAATATATTATTAATATATGTATATATATATATATATATATATATATATATATATATATATATATATATATATATATATATATATATATATATATATATTTGTGTGTATAACTAATTACCTGATATATCATATATTTCGTCACACATTTTCTTATAGCAGCCTATATTTGTTTAAGACTATCTCTTAAGATTACATGTGCAATTAATTCAAGAATTCAATTTAGAATTTTCATGATAATGATATAGTATTTTCTTATTATTTTAAGTTATCATATTTAACCATGAACGCGTTTAATTGAGAATTTAATTTTTTCCTTATTTAATAATTGACCCTCAATATCTTATTTACCAATGAAAGCTACGTTTTCTTGACCTAGTTATCTTATAGAAGTAAATATATCTATCATAACAATTTTATTATTTTTGTTTATCATTTTTATTATGTATAATCATTACTTACTTAGTTAGTTACTTAGTCCTGTGCCATTGGCATCGTAGGGGGAGAATATGACAGTGTTTTAACAACTTTCTACATTTATAACGATATTTTGCAATAACTAAAAGTTGTTGAAAAGAGAGATTAGTGTATTCAAAAATATCATTTAACCATTTTTCTTTTATCTTCCTATGTTTCTATTACCTTCGACATAGCGTTGAAGAACTGTTTTGAAATGGAATCGTGTCGAGTTATATGTCCGAATTTGGTCATTTTTCTTCGTATAAATATATCAATAAGAGGTACATACGAGCCGAATTATTGACCAATATATTCGCCTTTCTTTCTTTATAGCTCATATTCAGAAGACGCCTGTGAGCTTTTGACTCAAAACCTCGGATCTTCATATTTTATTCTTCTAGCAGAGTCCATCTTTCACAGCCATAAAGCAATGTTGAAAGAATTAATAAGTTATATAATCTAAATTTAAGTTTGAATTCGATTTCTCCGCTACGCCAGATCTTTTCCAGTTTTACTATAGCACTATAGTGCTGAAACTGACGTAGCTAATCTTATACGAATTTTATTTTTTGAGTTACCGGAATTCGTAAGCATTGCTCCGAGTTATATAAAATTGTCCACATTTTCAATCTGTTTATCGTACATATAAATCATTGGTGTTGGAAGTTCTCCATTGACAATAATTTTGCATTTATCATGATTCATTTCCATGCCGTATACTGTCGATATTTTTTCTAGTACATGAGTTATAGTTTGTAGTTCAATTTCGGAACCTGCTATAAGATAAATATCGTCTGCAAATCTCAGGTTATTGAATTGTCTGCCTCCTATAAATATACTAGATGGTGGTTTGTTACAGAGTCCAGCATTATTTTGTCCATGAATATATTGAACAGAACAGCCTACAATAAGCACTCTTGTCTCACACCTACTGTTATTTTAAACTTTGTTCAAATATTATTATTTAGCAGTATGCTGCTTTTTGAAAAATTATGTAATGATTTAATACATTGAATTATATCATTGCCAATTCCAAAAGAAGACATCACGTGTCATAAACCCTCATGCCATACTATATCAAAGGCTTTCTTATAGTCAATGAAATTATGATAAACTTGACGTTGTTGAATGATATGTGTTTTCCATTATTAGTCTGCAGTTAAGAATTTGTTCAGTTGTGCTTCGATTTGTTCTAAAACCGGCTTGTTCTTCCGCTAGAATATCTTCGGCTTGTGGAATTATCTGTTCAATATAATTTTCAGGAGAATGTTGCTTGTATGGCTGATAAGACTTATTGTACGATAGTTTGAGCATTTTTTGATATCTCCTTTCTTTGGAATAGTCATCACATAATCATTACATCTTTAATACTATTTCTATTCTTCCATTGAAATATGGTGAATATTAGATTTTCCATGATTAATAAATCATTCAAATACCTTTTTTCAATTTGAATAACCATACATTATAAAGTATGTGATATTATCACACTTGGTTTTTTATAATGTTGAATATAATAGTATGCAAATACTGGTTCCTTTCACTACAAGAAAAAATATCCATTGCAATTAGAAGTACCAGATTTTCTGGAATAATAAAGTTTGATATTTGCTATAACGACTATAAACATATATTTTAATATATCTAATATCTGGCTGGAAGGGTTTATCAAAGTTTTTTATATTATTATATAAGGTTATATATTCACTACGCTGATGATATCGCCGTAACAAGTAATACTCTGAATGATGCTAATACATTATTACTGAAAATAGAATCCGCCGCAAAAAATGGACCTTGCATTATATACTGACAAAACTGAATATATCAATGTAAATCAGAATAACAACATAAAAATGAAAAGTATATGCGGAAGTGTGATAAACCAAGTAGAATATTTCAAATATCTAGGAAGCTATATTAGATCAACTAAAAGATATATAAATATAAGGATCGCTAAAGCCTAAGCAGCATTAAATAACATGAATATAATATATAAATCAAATCTAAGTACTCGTCTTAAAATAAATGTGTTCATAGCTGCAGTCGAATCCGTGCTTGTTCACGTGTTGTTACCTGGACTCTAACAACCTCGTTAGAGAAAAAAATTGATGGAATATACCCACGCATGCTCCTAACTGTAACAAGAAAATCCTGTAGAGATAGTCTAACAAATGAGCAACTATATATGATTATATTCCAAAAATTAGAAAATCTATACGTATTTAAAAGGCTAAGGTTCGCCGGTCACTGCTGAGGAAGCAAAGATGAAGTAGCGATCGACCTGATACTCTGGCAACCACAACATGGTAAACATTCGCGTGACGTCCAGCGAAGACATACATAGATCAACTGCGGAATGATACCGATCTGCTAACGATAGAAGAAATAAAGAAGGCGATGAATGATAGAGAAGGATGTAGGAGGTGTAATGGACTACCGAGCAAGCTCGACTTAGTAAGGTAAGGTAATATGAAAATAACTGAGAGATAACATGAACGGCCGATTGCTTTATAAGCACATTTCTCAGTCCGAAAACCGTAAAATATAGAATGTATGTAACTGGTTGAATACATCAATCTATCTTGAGGTTAATACATACTTTATATATATATATTAATATTTTGAAAACTAATTATATTAATTTTAATATGAATAATTTTTTTAATATTTGTCGTATTAACATTATTATTGTTATGACGAATTCGATATTATAATATGCTCTAGATTCGTATCGATTAGATAACAAAATTAAGTTAATGCATAACTACTAATGTATAACTATATGGGGAAAGTAACCTAATACGGACACTTTAACAATACATGGTCTTAATATTTTATGACTCATTATTTTTATTCAAAAATTACAATATATTAATAATTTATGATCATAGATATTATTGTGATTTTAAAATTTATTTAAATTTATTTAATCTTTTAATTCCATAGATAACTGTGCTGTCATATAGATAGTTGGTGTCCGTATTCGGTACCCATGTCTGAATACGGACACCCTGTGTTATAATACGGATACCCTATATGCCACTAGATAAACTATATATTATTGATGAATCAATCAGAAAAATTACAATTACATTATTTATAATTAATTTTATGAATAATTTATTCTAATTTAATTAGTTAATAATTTATTTATTTTTATCATTTTGTAATTAATAATACAATTTAAGTATCTAAATAATACAAATTTTAGATTTAGCTTTATTGGTGGTATCAATATTATAACGTACGCGATTTTATGAATATCAGAATAGTTCATATGCTACGCGCTGATTGGTTATAGGGTGTCCGTATTAATACATCTAGAGTGTCCGTATTAGGGACTTATATGAACTCTATATATGTGCTTATAACTTAATGAATATTTGATAACAAATAAAGAAATCATATAAATAATGTGTATAATGCTTTATTTGTTAAAAATATATTGTTATATTTTATATTGATACATTTGTATATTCTTGAGAAGGTTTTAAGTTAAAAACGTAACAAAAAATGTAGTTTATTGCAAATTTTGAATAATTAAAATATAAAAACACTTTTTTAGGCTATTTATGTATTTATGAATATTTTATTCATCAAACATTTTTTTGTAGGATTTATGGTTTCTGAGATACCGATAGTGTCCGTAATCGGGCACTGTCCGTATTCGGTTACTTTCTCCTAGTTATTTTATACAATTTATTAACACTTGATCATATAAATACTACTTATATATATTAATGCGGTAATGAACTAACCTTGTATACTATATATCAAGAGTTGCATTACACATTTTACAAATTAATTTTGGAAAATATTAATTTTGTAGATTATAATCGATAGAAAATATAATAGATACTTATCGATTACATATAATATAGGGAAATATACGTTTACTTTTATATTATAATATTTCTGATATGCGTTTTATATACTAATTTATTATAATGGGCTTTTGTATAATACTAATGTATTAATAATAATCTGTTATATTCTTTAAATAATTGAGTTTCGTCTAAAATGAAATTCGTTTGTTTCCAGTAAATATGGAGAAGTAACTACCATTATTATATTAAATATGGTATACATACTATTATAAATATTCCTATTTACATATAATCTTATATATGCTACATAACATATTAGTTATATAACTTAAATAATACAGATAAACCAAATAACCTAGCAAGAGTTGCAAAACACTATATTGACAAAGATAACTATTCACCCAACCCGAATATTCAAACACGCTTAGACCTAAAATCATTTCCCCGCCCATTCATGTATAATTATCATCATCGTTGCATAGCATTCCGTGACATGCACCGTATACGGTTCTATAGAATAGACTTCATGCTATCCAACTTGTGTAGCTCGGTAAAGGAAGTCGTTGAATTAAAGAATGACCTTTGTAATAGAATATTAGTTAGAGGTCAGTATTATACATAACGTGACCAGACAGTAATATATCTATCTAGTCATTGTCACATTATAGTTATATCATCGTTTAAACCAAGTAATAGCATCACTCTAACATACGTGTATGCTCGAATGTATAATACATTTTATTAACATAATATGCTTATCATTTGTTTGATTCTTATAATTATAAATATACTTTTATTTAACTTTTATGATTCCTCATTCACTATTTAACCGCGTAGTTAGTGTACACTTATCACCATCATAACTATTATCAACATATTAATTAATAATAACATTAATGATATCTTAATTATTAATTAATTCATACATATATTTAATAAACGATATATGCATACATGTATCTCCCCGTTGCACTGTTGCTATAGCTGTATACAGCATGCTATATATAGGTCTATATCTATGTAATCTATTGTAATTTAATATATATTTATCGAACTAAATATTTAAAGAAAATAATATTATTATATTATCATTTAATATTATTAAAAAATATTTACGTTTATATCACTTATCTATACTAACTATTATATAATTATTTGTATCACATCATAGATTCTCACAATATTGTACATGGTGACGTTATTAAATGCAGAAAATATATAAATAAGGTTTATATTTATAAATATATATATATATATATATATATATATATATATATATGTGTGTGTGTATGTGTGTGGCATTACTATTGTATATATTTTAATATAAGTTATAATATGATCTATCAGAAAATAAAAGACTTTCGAATTAACTATAGTAAATAATATTCAGCTCTATTTTTAATATAATCAGTAATACGTGAAAAAAATGTATAATAAATACATAGTATACTAATTATTATACTAATAAACATAAATGTAATATATTTTAAATTAATTATCATTAATGATAGTCCAAAGTAAATTCTAAGGTATCTATGGTTACTTTTTTAATTTGCTTTTTTAGGTTACCTTCCAGATTGAATGATCATATATGTTCAATAGAGGACAATATTTTAGATAGTCTAATATATGTTTTAATATTAAATTATAATTTAAATAAACCAACATAATTATTTGATATATAATATAAGTATTATTAGATAATGAATTAATGTGCTTATATTAATTTATTTAATAAGATATTTAAAATCTGATATATAAATAAATATACGTCATAAACTATATGTACGTCGTATATATATATATTAATCGTATTATATTATAGAGTTATATTAATGACTAAATAAAACATATGTGAAACAGAGTGAAAGTATCACCAGCAACTAGAATTCAGTTCATAAGGACAGCAGAGATGACCTCGAGATAGGAGAAAGTTCATCTACTCTCAAGAAGAAGTAACATCGATACCAGTTTCGTCACTAACAAAGCCTATTCAACTTCTTCCACCTCATCTTCAGAATATTCCGCAACTAGTAATTCTTCCTTTTCTTATGCCCGAAGTGAAAGTTACTAATCAGAATATAGTTCTTCTTGCGAGGATGAACCGCTAAAGAGACCGAAGTCCGATATCTAGCTTGACCAGTAGTAGGTGATATCTAGCTTGACCAGTAGTACTCGAAGACGGGGACACTCGATACATGTGTCGAGGTGTAAAGAAACTATGCTGACCAATGGTGGCGAGAGTATTAGTCACAGAATGTCGGTACATTATGATTCATCTGAAGAGGATACGTTTAAACCGTGGCTGCCCTATCATAAAAGTGACTTCAAAGGGACATTAGAGCCATATGGTTATAAGTATCAATCATCTAATTTCCTGGAAGTGATGAAAGTAATCCACCGACAATTATAAAATCTCATTTCATATGCAACCTTAGGACAACGGAAAGGTATATGTAAAATAATATAACGGAATTAAGCATAGATAACAAATTAACTATAGATAACTATATACTACTTACTTACTTTAGTCGAGCTCTCGCTCGACCAGATCTTGACATTTTCTTCCATCCAGCACGATCCATCACCAATGAACGTATTTCGTCTTCATTTTCGCAGTCACAGTCGTTCTTTAGAATATCTACAAATGTTTTGGGTTGTCGTCCTCTGTTTCGTTTACCGGTCTTTGGCATCCATAATATTAGATTGTATACTATTTCGTCATTGTGTCTTATACAATGACCTGCTAGTCGCAGTCTTCTTTCTTTAATGACATCGGTAATACTTTGGCAGTCCTCTATAGAGTTGAACGTTAGTTATCTTTTCTTTCCATGAATTATCTGTCGCCAATCTTAACAATCTGGTATAGCATCCGTCGATTTTCATACGTAGACTAGCGTCTATTGTCCAGCACTCGCTTCCATATAGTAATATTGGCTCGATTGTCGCTTTGAAGGTTCTTATTTTAAGATTTATGTTCATTTTGGATTGACGATCCAGATTGACTTCATTTTGTGGATTGCTGACCATGAAAGTGCTTTACGAATTTCGAAGTCCTCCTGTGAGCTCAACATCCACGCACCCAGGTATTTGAAATTGTTAACGACGTTTAATATTGCAGAACAGTTTTCAAGTTCAATGTTGACTGGTGTGTTGTAGTTAAAGGACATTATATCAGTTTTCTTTGCATTTATATGGAGACCGATTTTAGCGACTTCTAATTCAATATTTGTTAGCATGAGTTGAGCTTGTTCGACTTCTTGGGATACTAGAGCTATGTCATCTGCATAACTGAGAACCGTTAATATTGTTGCTGAATGACGTCTACTTTGTTTCTTTGTGATTTCGAATCCGAATTCCTCTTCGTGTCCTAAAATGGCTTGTCGCATAGCGTAATCCAGTGTTATCACAAATAGAAATGGCGCCAGAGTATCACCTTGTAGGACTCCTTTAGTTATTTCAAAGTTTTCAGTTTCTCCGTCGGGTGTTATGACTTTTGCGTGTGTATCTTTATAGGTTAGGGTGATATAATTTCGACACTAGCGATTGTGTTATAAGCTTGACTGATGACGAGCATTCAAATTCCACCAGTTGCGGAATTTATACTATTATTCCAGGCTGATAGAGTTAGTAGTTTCCATTTATCATAAGCATGTTATTTGATGACTGTATAGATGACCTATTTATGTATGCTCTTGAATGCAAATAATATCTTGTCCAGTTAATTCAGATGAAGCTATCAATTCTGTAATTTTATATACTTTATGAAGTCTTAGTGTATTCAATGATCCGGTTTTAAATCATTTAGTTGCATTTAATAGTTGTAAAGTTTTTATCTTATTTTTCTGTTTTTTTATTTTTCTCTTTCTCTTTCTCATTCTCAGTAATTAACTTTTCGACTTCAACCTGAGGTTGAATTGCAGGTCGCGCTCCTTGTTCGGCACGTCGAACTATGCGGTATGAATGATTGTTATGTTATATTGTCATGGTTTACTTTCGATGGATAGATAAAATGTGCGGTCGCCACTCCATACACATTTGCGTAACACTGCGCGATTGGCTAACAGGTACTTTGACTTGCCAAATGGCAACCAGGATTTTGTCCGGCACTGTTAATTAATTATTCGCAGCTAACCATTATATCTAATGGCCGTTCCCCTATCCGCAACCCGGGAAGCCGGTGGATTAAAGTTATCATCACCACATCACCATATCAATTTCGGATATATATGAAGAAATGTGGGTCTAGGATCCTACGCAAACTGAGCTCTCCACAAATTTCCACATTCACGTTTTCATATCCACGCTATAATTATTGTACTATTGTAATTACTTGTGATTGTGTGATTTAATTATTATAATAATGTATTATATTATTTCATTAATTATCTATCAGAATAATTAAATAAGTAAAGTTTATCATTAAATGATCTCGGTTTTCATATAATTTTGATGATTCTATAGAATATAGACAAATATATAGTATATAGACAAATATATTTGTAGAATTCCAATGCTGAAGAATTCTTTCTATTAATTTAACGGTATTTATTGATTTAAATAATTTATTTATTTGTTATCCTTCTATCTATAAGTTTCCATTTATAACTGAGTATAGAGAGTATAGAGTGTCTTTAATAAGAGTAATATTAATTATATAGAAAATTACTTACAATGTGAAACTTAATAATTATGTATAAAAACTATCAAAATACTGAAACTCTATGATATGTTATTGATGATTATATTAACTTTCCTGATATTAATGTTCACATTATCGTATTATATTTACTTCAGCATTCGAAAACATCGTCCATAACAATATCATTGAACGACTATCAATAATAGGAGTGACTGGTATTAATATTGATTGGTTTATTTTATGTAAGACTTATTCTATAATCAATACAAAATAAAATTAATCCTGTACTACAAATATCAACTATGTTTTTCCATATTGTTAGATTCAGATATCTATTTTATTTTCTCTCGCTCTATATATATATCAATCCTTAATCTGATTATAATATTAAACTTTTTAATCATATTATCATAATCTAGAAATGGTTTAATAAGAATAATCGTATTATTAGTATGTTAAAATGTAAATATATATATATATCCTATAGATTGCGTTTATTTGCCATATTTTAATAGAAATGATTCAATACTAATTATTTTATCTAATAATGTTAAGAATCTTGGATTCATTTTTGATAAATATATAATTTCTCTTATTACTAGCCAGTAATATACTATAGTAATACACAAGTGTATATAAATCTACAAATTATAAGTTATATAACATACGAACAAATGGACATTTCATTCCTTTACAACTTACTAACATTATCATTGAAATACTAGTTTTATTAAAAAAAAAGTAAAAGATAATCTAATAACCTAATCTAACAACCTAACCTAACCTAACCTAATCATGATTACCTGTCATACTATTTAAATAATTTGAAATGGGTTACTTATTCAAACATATCTTCATATTTATTAAATTATAGACACATTCTTCAAAGTAAAACTAAAATCTGCTTCCGTATGAGTACACATATAGATATTGGAAAATATCTGTTATTGTGATGTTGAAGTATATTCCCAAATTGTTCAAAATGAACATATCTCACGTATCATTTAATATAACCCTTGTATTTTTAATCATAAATATTACCAACTGTTTATTTTTTAAATTGACCTATCTCTACATAATAGTACTTACCTGACCAGGTCGAGCTTGCTCGGCATTCATTAACACGTAACTTCCATTCATCTCTATCATTCATCGCATTAATCAGTTCGTCTACATTACATTCGGTATCGTCGACGAGTTGATCTACAAAAGTTTTTGCTGGACGTCCATGGGAGCGTTTACAATGTTTAGGTAACTAGAGAAGAACGTCACAAATCAGCTCTTTTTTGCTCCTCCAACAATGTCCTGTGAATCTAAGTCTTTGTTCACGGATCGAAGAAGTTACTTTTGGAGTTTTGCTATAGAGTTCTTTATTGGTAAGATGGTCTTTCTATGATACGTTCAGAGCGGCCCGTAGCATGCGAGTGTAGGCTCCGTCGATTTTTTTTCTCCAATTTTGTTGTTAAAGTCCATGTAATTGCTCCATATACAAAAACAGATTCTACCGTTGCTCTGAAGAAGTTTCTTTTTAGATTTTTAGATAACTTTGAATTCCATATGTTGTTCATTTGGTTTAGTGCGGCCCAGGCTTTTCCTATTCTGACATTTATATCATGCTCTGTGGATGCTATAAAACTACCAAGGTATTTAAAGTCTTGGGTTTTCTTGATATTTTCTACATTCTGGGTTTTAATCATATCTGTTGAATTCTGGTTGTATCCCATGTATTCTGTTTTAGCGACATTAATGTGAAGTCCGATTTCTTTTGCAGTTTTTTCTAGACTATTTAGTAAGATATTGGCTTCTTTTACGTTATTGGTGGTGATTGCAACATCATCTGCATAGTCTACATCTGTTATAGTGAATGCGTGGTATCTTGAGCTCTTTCTTTCTGTGACAGTTAATCCATATTGTGAGTTATTATCAATCGATGTTCTCATTATGTGGTCTAAACAGATAATAAATATATATGGTGCTAAGGTATCTCCTTGCAGAACTCCTGTGGTAATATCGAAGAAAGGGGTATCTCCATATGGTGATCTGACCATTGCGCGAGTGTTTGTATATAGTATCATTATTGCGTTGATCGTTTCTTTTGGTATCCCATATGCTGATAGAATATATTTTAAATTTAATCTGTCGATTCAATCGAACGCTTTCGAAAAATCAATAAATAGAAGTATGGCAGGTAAATTTTTCGATTTTACTCCTTCAATTAAACGACGAATGGTTAATATTTGCCCAGTTGTTGATCGATTTGTTCTAAATCCGTTTTGGTTTTTTCTAAGGATATCTTCTATATTGTGTCTTATTCTATTTAATAACATCAGATTGTATATTTTCGAAGCTATTGATGTAAGAGTAATACCTCTATAATTCTTTGTCAAAGCTAGATTTACTTTTTTTGGAAATGGTAATAAACAACCTTCGTTCCATCTTTTTATTGGATCTTGATTGTATACACTATTGCAGAAGTGTAATAGAATTTCTTGGAATTCTCCTAATTTCCAGACTTCTGCTGGGATTTCATCCAGTCCTACTGTTTTGCCATGTTGTATACTTCTTACAGCTATAATGATTTCGTCAGGTGTGAAGAGTCCTTTTTTATATCTAATTCGCTATTTACAATTTGCGAAATTTTTTCTTCATTCTCATTGCTCTTTGTGGGTTTACCAAGTAGATCTTGGAAATGTTTTTGCCAAAGTTTAACACGTTTCTCGTTATTTTTTGCCTTTATTTTTGATCTGCATCAGTTTTTCCTTCCGCTTTCTTCGTTTACTATTTTCCAGGCTTTTGCTGATTTTTGATTTCTTACAGAATTTTGTATTTCATCAATCTTACTCTGGATGTATTCAGATTGTTCTTTATCATAAGAAAGTACAAGATTTGTTTGTTCTTTTTTAAATTTTCTGATATTTTATATTGTTGGATGGGAGTTTCGTTTTTCTGCGGTTTCTTGTAGAATAGTTCGTTTGTTGGATATCTCTAATGTTTCCCATGGTAGTCTTTTCTTTAACTTTGGTTTCAGTGGTATTATTTCTTTAGCTATTTCCTAGCATGATGTTTCAAAATGTGCAAAAGTCGAGTCAGCGGTTTTTGTGGATGAAGTATTCAGAAGAATTTCAAACCTGTTTTTGACCTTTGTGATGAATGATTTTCTTATTTCAGTATTCTTTTTCAGACAGCTCCATTCATATGGCTTGTTCTTACTCGTTTTTTTCTTATTTGCTCTAAGGCTTAATTTTATTTGAGCTGAGACGATTCGATGGTCAGAGGCTATACTATATTATTCGCTATAGCGAAGGAGTTGTATGCTCTACAATTTTTTGCACTGTTCTTCCATTTTTTGTTAATGATAACGTAGTCTATTTGTGAAGTGTAGGTGTTTGGAGCTGTATGTGTCCATTTCTGACCTTGTATTTTTTGGAAGAGTGTGTTTAAACAAACTAGTTTATTCTCGAGAAGAAGATTTGTAAGAATTTCTCCGTTCCAATTGATGTTTATATGATATGCTTGTTTAAAATTGTTTTGACCTAGTTGAGCGTTAAAATCGCCTCCAATTAAGAGTACGTTGAGTTTTGGGACTTGTCTAATCTAATAGGATAGGTCTGAGTAGAATATTTCGGTATCGATTTCATCACTTACATTTGTTGGGCTGTAGCACGATATTACTGTGGTTTCAGGGTTTCCATGAAAAGTTGCTATCATGATACGTGGAGTTATCATTTCGACATTAGCTATTGTGTTATATGTCTGTAGATTAACTAGAATTCCGATTCCTCCATTTGATGCATTTATTGAGTTTTTCCAAGCAGAGCATGTCAGCAGTATCCATATTCCAAACGTTTGTTCTTTTATATCATCGTGACTATGTCTATGTTCTTGGATGCATATTATATCATGTTTTGTAGATTCGGCTGAGGCTATCAGTTCACCTATTTTTTCTTGTTTTCGAAGAGTTTGAACATTAAGTGTTCCGATAGTTAATAACTGTTTAGTCTTTAGTAGTATATTTAATTTTGTAATTTTAATTTGTTTAGTTTTCTCTTTTTCTTTCGTTTTCTCCTTTTCTTTTTCTTTAGTTTTCTCTTTTTCTTTAGTTTTCTCAGTAGCTAACTTTTCGAGTGTACCCTTGGATGGTAATACAGGACGCGCTCCTTGATTGTCCGCGCGAAGAGCGATGCGGCATGAATGTTGGTGTTGTTGTTGTGTCATGTTGTGCTTTCAATGGCTGGTATAGCAGATGCGGTCGCCACTCCATACAACTGCTAACAGTATTATTTGAGAATTTATGTGCTTCGCCGATTCTTTCAATTAATCAAATTCGGTTTACCACAGATAGCACCCTGCTTCCGATGCTTGCGTAACCCTGCGGGGATGGCTTCTGTTTTATGATATCTTGCTAAAGGATATCTAGGATTTTGTCCGGCACTGCTTATTTATTCGCAGTTAACCATTATATTTAATGGTCGTGCCCCTATCCGCAACCTTGGGGAGCCGATAGTATGGGTGTTATCTCACCACAACTAGAAAAAATAATAGTACTTTGTTATATAGGCTAAGTATATGCATAAATAAACTATAACAACAACGTAATTATATATATATATATATATATGAATTTAAAATATTACTAACTTACTATACAAACTATAGTATTTCTGTAAATGTATTATTTTTTAACATTTATTATAGTATATATATATATATAGGTATATATATACAATGTGATATATTGTGTTGTAATATGATCAACTGCCTGTGTGGCTCAGTTGGATAACGCTTTAGACACAAAAGCAGTGCGGTTTCGAGCCTCGTCCGCACTATTAAAATAGGTATTAAAATAATATTTAGAAGTGATCTTATATAATAGTGTATATCATAATGGTCGGCTTTCGTTAAAACCATGGCTGCCTTATAATGAGAGCGGCTTCAAATGGACATTAGAGCCATATATGGTAATAAGTTTAAAGTTATTCATCTAATTTCCTGAATGGGATGAAAGTAATCCACCGAAAAATAAAAAATTGTAAAAATAATTTATATAAATCAATAAATAGATCGCTTAAGCGATACTATAAGTAATACTAATACTAAGCAACATATGTATACAGATGATAAATCGGCTTATGATGTCAAACCTACGATTGATACGAAAGAGGATATCAATAAAGTTATTATTAAATATATTATAGTATATATATAATTTTATAAATATATGTATATATAATAATATATATAATACATTATTTTATTATTATTATGTAATAATTATTACATAATAATAATAAAATAATGTATTATATATATTAATAATTATTACATAATAATAATAATAAAATAATGTTTTATATATATTATTATATATACATATATTTATAAAATTATATATATATACTATAATATATTTAATAATAACTTTATTGATATCCTCTTTCGTATAAATCGTAAGTTTGACATCATAAGCCGATTTATCATCTATATACATATGTTGCTTAGTATTAGTATTACTTATAGTATCTCTAATATATATATATTAATGAATGAAAAACAAATTATTCAAATCCATTATTTAAATACATTGGTATTATTTTCATAAATTACTTTTCCTTCCCATATTCCTTATATTTCGTATATTATTAAACATCTAGTATTTACCCTTATAGAATAAACAACACTTGAAAGTTATTAGTAATCACATTTATAAATACAACTTTTATTAATGCATTGTTATTATCAAGGAAAGGACATCGTCCGATTGTTGTCCATTTTATTACAATTATATATGTAGGACCAGTATTTATATATATATATATATATATATATACAACTATAGTTGTATACTATATAGTATATACTATACAATACTTATATTTATTTTTCGATATATAATTATGCTATAATTATATATATTATTATGCTAAATTAGTTAACTAGATATATCGAGTAATATAGTATTCATTACATGTACTCATTATTACATAACATAATATATATAACTACATAAACAAATATGTTTAGTTACACTCGAATAACCGCACAGCTCTAGACATGTACATTGTACATTGTACAATGTACAATATACAATGTACATGTATGTATTTTTGTATTTATATTGTCTTCCTTTGTACATTACTCTTATTAGTATTGCGTTTAATTATTTGTTATTAAAGTAATGCCATTCTCGGTTATGCATCTCACATCGTTTGTACATATTCACATTGTTATTACTCAAAATGCATTATAAAGCATAATTAGAAGTTGATTTTTTTTCCAAATTTGTGAATATACATATTAGTTATATATGATTTAAATTTGAAGCAATTCGTATGTGTATTTAGTGAAATGTAGTAGATCTTGGTACTCATGTGACCGATAAAGTTAACGATGGGGGTAAAGTATATAACCCCGGGTTCGTCTTAACTTTATTATATCCAATAAGCTTAAAGTTAATACTTAATATATACCTAATCTACAATTCGGTGTGCGTATGTGTAATGATATACCCATTGTTATATATTTAGGATGACATCACGAAGCCTAGAATTTATGGAATGCGTGCGTCAATCACTGAAATGGATACAGCGTTGTCATTGTTCACTATACGACTGTCACAATATATGTATTCTTTTGTTTTAGCTTAATGATTAACATAAAGAAATCCAGCAAACATATCCATCATGGTTAATTACTTCTTTATATTTTACAATTTTAGATATATATATATATATATATATATATATATATATATATGTGTGTGTACACCTATAATATTATTAAAATATAAAATGATAATAGTTTAATTAGTATATTATTTATATAATAATGAATATCTTTTTCATAATCAATAGTATGGACAGATTCATCAATGCGCAAGAAATTTGGTTTTAAAAAAATTCGGCCCTGATACATGGAAAAAGATAATGTTAGTTAAATATATATATATATATATATATATATATATATATATATATATATAAAGTAAAATCCCTCTATATATGCATAATTTATTTAAATTATTTTGCTTTGTTTGATTTATAAATTGTACAGTTACTTTTAGTAAAACTTCACTCATAATAATGTGTTATTAGGTCATATATATTACCAATATATATAGCATATATGCATACTTGTTAAATATACTTAAATTAAATTAATGCAGTTATTAATAATAATTTAATAATTGAAGATTAGTAAATTATCATAATTATAAATGATTATTAATTCATTAATATTTCATGGTAATATTAAATATAAATTGTAAATATTAATTTTTCAGTTTATTAGTTTGATTACAATACACATATTTAGATATTAATAATTCCTTATTGTAGATATACTCAACATATAGGTAAATAGAATATAGGTAAACAAGGCCTATACGTAGATATATAGCCTATAGGCTATAGCCGTATTAAGGTATACCTTATATATAGCCTAAAAGTAATATTTTACATTTTCTTAATTTAAAAAAAAAATTGTATGCATACTTTTCACACACACACACACATACACACATTCGTACATACATACACACTCGAACAAACATATGAACTTACAGTGTGTATGTGTCTCACACATACCCTTACAATGTGTAGTTTATACGTGCAAACGTATACCTTTATATACGTATACCTGTATATATATATATATATATATATATATATATACGCTAGAATATATATATATATATATATATACAGTCAACTCCCTATAAGTCGAACTCGCAAGGGACCGGAAAATTGTCTGACTTAGCGAGATGTCCGACTTATCCGAGATTCATAAGATCCTGCTAATAAGACATGCGACGCGCAGCGTGAGTTAAAGGGATACCAAAATGTGGAATTATGCAAAAATCAATAACATAAAATATGGTATTCAATAATATTACTTACTAAATTATAATATACATTATTCAAACTAAACATTTCTGACATTTTATAAAAATTCCTACTTATCCAGTATAAAAATCATAAATTTGTATATAATATGTGTCCTACTTATAGGAAAGTCCGACTTATTCAATCCAACTTATCCGACCTATCCGATTAATTTAACATGGATCTAGATATAAATCCAACCAAACCAACTAAATGTGTCCGACTTATCGAGAAGTCCGACTTACCGAGAGTTGACTGTATATATATATATATATATATATATATATATATATGTGAGAATACATGTATATGCACACCCGTATGTAAACAGTGTGTATGTTACACTTATACGCTACAAACTCACACGCATACGTGTGTTTGTATGCACATGTATATGCTTGTGTGTGCATGTGTATATATTCATATATATATATATATATATATATATTTCATATTTAATTATAATTAGTGTAACCTAAGTGCAAACAAATGTTTTGATTAAAACATTAGTGTTTAAGTGTTAACGCATGCTGATATATGTACTTATAATAAAGTGATCACTCTCATAGCTCTGTTCATGCGCGAGTGTGTGTGGCTTAATTAATGTACACGTTTAGTACCACACACACACACCCGCACACACGCACACACGCACACACGCACGTGACTAGAGTGTTATGTGATTACGTAATGTTATCAGCACAACAATAGGCTTTGTTCTTTAATCAGGCAGTGTATAAATACACCTGTCAAGTGAAATACGATATATTATATATATATATATATATATATATATATATATATATATATATATATATAATATATATATTATATTTAGTATATATACTAAATATAGAATATATTAGTCACCGCTGTGCTCTACATGATAGGTAGAACAGTGCGATATATTCTAATAAGTATACCCATACCCATACCCATACACATACCCATACACATACCCATACCCATACACATACCCATACGCCACTCAAAATGCATGTACATGTGTATATATAAAAATACAATTACCTATAGGGACATATATGTAATATTAAACGGTAGCTAAACATATATATCAAGTTGCATGTACTACATAAACAGCATACGTTAACATAAGTAATGGCACATATATATAGTATATTATAGTATATTATAGTATATATATATATATATATACTATAGTGATGTAAATGAAATCACTTTTTGAAGTATTGATATTTGTTCGAACTCACTTATGAACTATCGAACTTATTCAAAAAAACTTTTTGAAGTATCAATCATTTTTCGAACACAATTTTTGAAGTATCTACATTTATATATAAATTACGCCAAGCATTTTGATAGAGCCGTGCCTTTGGGTAAAAGATGCCTATAGGTACACCCGATCATTTATTCTACACACAAACAAACGAACCAAGACTATTACGAAATGGGTTCAAACCAAATTGAGACTCTTACTCGATATAACCGAGCACAAACGATTCTTTTTAAGTTACATATTATCATAATTTTTATATATTTATTATAGATATAAATATTAATATTACATAATCTGTGTATAAATAAATGTTATTATTTCCATGGGTGGTTAATTTATGTTTTTATTATGTTTAGTTTTGTAATATCTAATATCTACATCGGTTCTTTGGATAACCGATACTGAGACTGCATCGATACTTTGGATAACTTAAATTAATTATATTATCAAATGTATGATTGCAAGTTCAATAATTGCATAACAAGTTCGATACTTAAGTATCAATTGAATTCAAAGTTTAAAATAAAGTAAGCCAATAAATAACTAAGTCATAAGTTTAAAATTTGTAAAGATCAATACCGAATTTGTTTTCAAAGTTCGAAGTTACAATAGTTTGATACTTGTTCGAACTGTTCATGTTCATGTACAGCACTAATATACTATAATATACTATAATATACTATAATATACTATAATATACTATACTGTAGTTTACACATACGCAGTTACAAAAATACGATTCCTATTTGTGTTTTTATCGTTTCCTGAGTGTCTTAATGAGAATCGGTTTTTAATCGATTCCTAAAATTCAAGTTTAGGAATCGGTTTATGTGAAACCTTGTTTATGCTATAGCAGTATATTTGGATGTATAGACTGTATATATTCTACATCTACACGACCACCCCCTAACATTCATGTGTATTTATTACGGATCTATTATAATGTATTTATTCTAAATTAAAGATTACTTTTTGTACACATATATATATATATATATTTATTTATTTATATATTTTATTTTTTAATCAGACATACATAACATATGTATTATAAATTCATTCCATTTTATGAATATAAGATCGATTTTTAATTTTTTTGAAATATATGATTAGCTTGTAAATATTAAAAAAAATATTACTTTATTTTTCAATATCAATTTACTCAGTAACTTTTTTTTATGATAAGTAATGTTACAAACATAATATCTATAAACATTAATATATTTTTATTAATGAATATTTTTTGATAAAACCTTCTGCATTGGAAATTTATTTATATATATTTACAAAAAATAATAAAATAAATTTAACGTTATATTTTGTAATCTATATATATTTCCTAAAGAAAAAAATGAACGTCGCACACCCCCTTAAATTATTAACATTGTCATATAAAACATCAATGACCTGCTATTTCGACGCTTATATGTCATCACTATACGATATACGTTATTGTATACTACCTTAATTTTTCGAATGTTGATTCTATTCAGTAACCAAATACTACTAAGGTAGATATCTGAAATACATTATTTAAACATAATAATCTTAGTAGCTTTAGAGCAATGGCTAAAATCATGCGCTATCATATAGATATTTTGTATAGCTGTTTGATATTACTATATATATATATATATATATATATATATATATATATATATATATCAATATCATTAGACAAGTCCTCTGATATCCAATGTCCAAGATATTTATACGCTTTCACAATATTTAAAAGTGTATTATCTATTTATAACTTTACTGGATTATGTCTAAATGAACTATAATAGATATGCAAAATGATAGATTTATCAATATGATATGTTATATGTTATGAAATTATGGTTTGCAAACTCTTCACAACAATTTATATATAATTTCAGACCCTTCAGTGATGGTGAAAATAAAGCTGTATCGTCAGCATATTATAAATTATATTCTTATTTAAAAAATATCCTAACTTTATTTGATTTAATTTCATAGTAATATGATTAGTATCAATATTAAATATAAAAGGTAACATAATTATTCCTTGACGGACACTATTTGAAACTGGGAAGCTATCAGATATGTTATCACCCTATTTAATATAGATTCTCTGATTTATGTACAAATAATTAAAAATAATTATTATATAAGATGGAACATTATTATATTTTAATATATGAAATAAAATATTGTGATTAAGTTTATCAAAAGCTTTATAAAGCTTATATATATATGCATCTAAAATATGTTGGGTTTATTATTATTGTAATCTTTTAAGTATTGCTAAAGTGAAAAAATACACATTTCGGTTCCAAGATTTAAAAGAAATCCAAATTGATTATCAAGGGTAACTAATAAAGAATATATTCTATTATATATCACCTTTCAATTATCTTACAAATAATATTAGATATACATATAGGTCGATATTAGAAGATTCATTCGATCTTCTATTTTGGTTTTTAATTATTGGTAGAATATAAGATAGTATTAACTTTTTTGGAAAATAGAAATGACGTAACATGTTATTAATGAGTAATACTATAGTATTACATATATGAATAATATACTTGAATAATACGACTATTTGAATTATAAATATGTTCTAAGGAAATTCCATCCGTACCTACAGATTTACCACCTTTAATGGAATCTACAGAACATATTTATAATTAAAATAGTCGTATTATTCAAGTATATTATTCATATATGTAATAGATGAAATTTCAAACGAATTTGTATAAAAAATGTCATTAACATAACTTGTATTATACGGGTACGTAATATAATTAGTACTGTTAAAATTATTAAACCAATATATATATATATATAACTCAGAATGGTAGCGAACTACTGGGTAGAAAAAAAAGCAAAGCTTACCTAGTTCTACCCGGTTAATTATTCGAGAATGAAAATAATAATATAAATATATAATACAAATAATAGGCAATTTGATAACCTTATACAAAACAAAAAATGAATTAAAAAGATGTAACCACATTTGAAAAATATAATTTAAATAAAAGAATGAGTTATTTAACAAAATAACTATAATTTCATACCAATATATTATTTTCATATATATAAAAAATATATATATATATATACACATACACATACACATACTCATACACATGCACATACATATACATACATATACATATATACACATGTACACATACACACCCATACACATTCATATATATATATATATATATATATATATATATATATACATACACACATGCATACATATACAAATACATATACACACAGACATGCACAATGTGCATTTCACATACATATATGTATGTATATATACACTAGGGATGTAAATTATGCCGAGATTTTGATGCTGAGCCGAGAATATTGGTTTTTGATGCCGAGCCGAGACTTTCATTTTCGGAACAAAAACGAGCCCATGCCGAGCCGAGACTCTAGCCAAACGAGCCCGAGCCGAACCGAGACTTTAGCTAAACGAGCCCAAGCCGAGCCAATACTTTAGTCAAACGAGCCGAGACTCTAGTCAAACGATCCCAAGCCGAAATGAGACTCTTACAAAACATAATCGAGCCGAAATGATGCTTTTTGAAGTTACATTTTAAACATAATTTTTATATATTTATCCATATTGTTATTAATGTTTCCTATTTCATGTGACATAATATTAATTATATGTATCGATATGTGGCTATTTTGTTTATAATATACTCAAATGTTCGTTTAGTATACGAATATTTTAAAAATTTCAAAAAATAATACTCTGTATTCTCAGACTTGAATATGGCTTTATTAATTTCGCGAGGTATGTTGGTGTCTTGTGATGATATTCAAAATGTGTAGTTACCAGTAATTTATAAATAATGTGAAAATTAATTGATAGTAGGTATTGTTGTCGCATCAGTTCAGTTATTCTGATCGTCTATTGATCTTGGTAGTAATTTTAAATTACTAATTTATTACTAATTTATATAATACGCTAATGACGATCGAATTATTTTATTTAATGGCATTAACTGATGAGGAGGTAAATTAATTAAAAGTATGTTACTAATTATAACTTACAATAGTCCAATAAAGATTTGATTTAGCAATTTACATGTATTACAATTTATATTTGTTCTTATAATTCTAATATTATGCAATTGATAGTTGGCTGATTTGACTTTTTGTGTTTATGACATATTAAGATTCTTATCAATTAACACTCCTGGTAGTTATTTATGATACTATTCTATAGTTTGTAATGAAATTATTTTCGTTTGATATACAAAAAAAATGATTCTAGTAACTGACACTGAAACTATATTGAGCTTATGAAAACTGAGACTAATACAATAATGATGCCTTTAATAAGCATGAGTTAATAGCAATACATTTTATAGAGACTGAGACTGCATCGATGCTTTAGGTAACCCATTCTGAGGCTTAAACGATGCTATTGTTATTTACATTGAGACTGAATCGATGCTTTAGGTATTGAGACTGAGACTGCATCGATGCTTTGGGTAACCGAGACTGCATGATGCAGTCTCATGAGACTGCATCATGCTTTAGGTGACCGAGACTGAGACTGCATCGATGCTTTGGGTAACCGAGAATGAGACTGCATCATGCTTTAGATTTGAGCATCATTTACATCCCTAATATACACGCATACATACATGCATAAACACATAAATATACACATATATGTATAGGAAATTAAATATATCACTATTATCACTATATAAGTTATATGTAATTCATATAAATAAATAGATATTGATGAATAAATATTAACAAAATTAATTAAAAGTAATTAAAAGTCAAATATAATATATTCTAAAGAGATTAAATGCCAAATGGAATATTTCTATATAAATAATAAAAGCTCAAGTATTTCAAAAGTGTACATTATAAAGAAAGTAATAAAATAAATAAAAAATAAAAAATGTCCATTCCCGATTAATTACTTCATCATGTTTAAAATAAATTAAAGCAAATAAAATATAATAAATATAATTGAGTATAAAGTAACTTAAAATATTTACAAAATATATATAGTTGGAAAATATATAAAAAATATATGTAAGATATAATATAAAAAAATATATATAGTTGGAAAATATATAAAAAATATATTTAAGATATAATATAAAATAAGGAAGAAATAAGTTATATTCAGTATTTAATATACATCGATATATAATTGTATTTTAATCTTCTAGTAAACGTATTTATATCATTGAATAATTTAAATTTGTTTTCTAGAAGATTCCATAAAAAAGTACCATTATAAGTTATGCAGAATTTTTTTATATTTAAATATATATACTATAGTATAGTTATAACTACATTCCGTACCGTATAATAAAATTAATGTTATAACATTATAATTAAAATGTTTATACACAGTCGGTTGTGATTTCATATATATATTATATATTATATTATATATATATATATATATAAACATATATATTTTTCTATATATATATATATAAATATATATTTATATATATATATATATATAACATAATATATATCGCTATACTGAATTGAGATGTATTTATAGAATATATACCTATTTATAGAATAATATAGCTATATATATATTAACGATATGCAAGTAACTACAGCTAGGACATAACCTCGGCATGTTCTCGATTATAGTACAATTATTATAATAGAACACGTGACATCGCATAAACACGTGACTTATCTAGTCAACAATCTTCAATACACACATTATACGCATGATATAAATCTTTTTTATTTAATAAATATTATTTAAAGTTGAAATATATTTCATATACAATACAGTATATATACTGTACTGTAATGAAATATATTTCAACTTTAAATAATATTATAGTATAGTAATAATACTATAGTATTGCATATATATATATATATATATATATATTATACTACTTATCTAAATTACGACAGGATGGTGGTCAAATAAGAATATTTATTCTTTATAATAACCGTCATATTTTTGTCGTATGGTGAAGAGAATTTATCAATGATAATTAGATTTTAGATTTAGTATTTTTCAGTATTAGTAGGTAATTATATTTATAATACGGTATTATTAATACCTTATAATGTAAACTGTATTAGTGTCGAAGTACATACATGCATGGTAAGATATGGAGTACAGTGTAAAGGGGGTTAACTGTACAGGGTGAAGGGGTTAACTGCAGTTAAGTACAAGTACATGTACACTGTACACGTGAGTTTGTACCAATGTTTTTATTTTTTTTAAAGTATACTTTATTATAATAAATAATTTTGTAATAAAGTTGATTATCGGATAATTGTAGAAGTTCGGAATTTGGGGTTTTCCTAAAAGATCTTAATTTTTGAGTAAAGTTGTTTATGTAAGTAGTATGAATAAGATTTTATATCATCGGTAAAGTTTTAGTATATATTTTTATAATTGTAAGTTTAACCTGTATATGTCTATTTTGTTGTAGTTAAATTATGTTTAAGTGTGAAATGAGATTTCCTAAAAAGTTTACAATATTGTCTAAATAAAACTTTAAAATTGTTTAATTTTGAGTTAAACCACGGTATTTTGTTATGTTTAGTCATGTTTACATATGTATACATATGTATGATATAGTATAATGTAGATAATTTTCAATGTTACATTTTTATTTATTAGTTATTTAAATATACACTATATATATATAAAACACTATAAGTTGAGTTGAGTACGGACATTTGGTATGTGTATATCTGTGTATACAATCACACACACACACACACATAAATAAATATATATATATATATATATATATATATATATATATATATATATATATATATATATATGCTAGTACATATATATATTCGAGTATATAAATTTCTCTGTATTAGTTAGTACATCATACATACATATAACATAAATAACGGCGGTAACAAATATCAGAGTGATTTATTGATTATATGACTTGATGATGTATTCGTGTCTCACAGTCGTGCTTAATATTCGTATTATTATTATATATATATTAATAATAATAATAATAATTATTATTATTATTATTAGTTATTAGGAAAAATTTGTTGTCTCTAATTTTCTTTTGATTGCATTTATTTATTTATCTTAATAAATGACTTCAAAGTAATATTGTTATTTCCCATTATCTCATATTACAATTATATATATATATATATTGTTATTTTTATTTTTATTTGGTGGAGTCCTTTCATCCCATACAGGAACTTAGATGAAGTTTTCACGTATAACCATATATGGCTCTAATGTCCCTTCGAAGCCGCTCTCATATTAATGCCTCCATGGTTTTATAAACGAGAGCCGATCATTTATTTATACACAATTATATAAGATCACTTCTAAATAATATTTTAAGACTCATTTTATAAAATTAATTAATTAGGTCCGGACGAGGCTCGAACCATTGTCCCACTGCTTGTGTGTCTGACTCCTTAGCCAATTGAACCACACTGGCCGTATATATATATATATATATATATATATATATATATATATATATTACAATTATATATATGTAGTCGCGTGGACCAGTAAGTAATTAGCCAGGTTAATTATTCTCCAAGTTGAACCTTTATTAGTTATACAATTATCAAACATGTAGTATAAAGAATATATAAAATATACAATACAATTACATATACGTTATGTAACGAACCGTGTATAGGCATATAGGGGATATAATAGGGATATATAATATATACATTACTATGACTTCAGACTATTGTACATACTGTGTGGGCTACGTGGATGTTGACGTGTGGGTATAAACGTGTTGGTATACGTGGGTGTTATGATAGGTATGATAACATAAATGCGGATCTATCGCCTAGTAAGTATTTGGTACGACTGTCGATTAGCATATACTCATTAACGAGTGCTAATTGGTTAATTAAAGACAACACGCGAGTTGCTGATTGGTTCTATAGAATACTATGGGAAAGTGCGATGCCTATATATGGGAATGCGCGAACGTTGCGTGCTATATAAGTATAAGTATCAAACTAAGTGCGTGAGAAAGTCTACTATCTTTACAATAGCCACTCTATGACATATATATACACATACATATATATATACATATATTAATAATTATCAGTAAGGTAAGACTAGGTTTAAAACTTAAGTATACCATCCACAGTATTAGATGTATTTATACTATACATTGTATACATTGTATACTATACATATATTAAGTATAATAAAGTATGGGGAAGTGGGTGATCCTTGAGTTACTTCAAAAAGATATCTGTATTTGGGTAATAATGATCTGCTTATTTTAGAGCTATATTAGTAATGTAGCTGGACAAAACTAGAATAGTACAGTATTTTCAAGTTAAATTTATTGTAGTCTATATGTCGAGAAAAGGTCGAGAAAAAGATGTTGTGTTAGGAATTCATTATCAATATATTTCAGGAAATCGTCGAATAAGGAGAATATAGTTATTTAAGTAATATGGTCCACATTCTGTGGAGTCTTCTGAATACACTTTGCTGAAGGACAAGTATATTGTTGGCGGTGAGGTAGCAAATTAGTTTTTTGTAAATTACTTCTTCGAATAGTTTAGTCATTAAAAGGAAGTTTAGAGATTTGTCTGTAGTTAGAGAGAGTATTACGATCGAATTTGATTTTTTAATTAAAAGGGCTTTTAAAGTAGTTTATTAGGTATAAAGGGATAATACCAGTTGTAAGAAATTCACCAATGAAATAGTTGTAGATTGGTATAATTGTTGAGGCGAGATTTTTCAAAATTTGTAGGGGTAATGTTTCCGATGATGAAGAACATTTGGAGGTAACATTCAGATTATAAATATCAGTAATATTGAGAAATTGGAACATAGTAAATTTGGATATCATAATGACTAAGTTATAAAGAGTTGGGCGATGTTAGGTAGTTAAACGCGTTAAGGGTAAATTTAAGGTTACTAAAAAAATGTATTTTAAAAATAATGTAGGGGTATTTTACTTTATTATATGTATAATGCATAATGGTGGTAATTAGTACATAGTCGAAGCTTGTATATGTGAGGTTATTGGGGTATGACAATGTGGTCACTGACCATGTGTATATGTTGGGGAACAGTTATTACGATGGAAATTAAATGTATTGCAAATTTCAATGAAATCGGAGTAAAAGTGAAAGTTAAAGTCACCATGGTGCAGTTAGAATTATAGTACGATTCAAGTATTCGAGAAGTATAACTTTCAGTGCGGTAATAAATATATTATAATCGTTATTGGGGGTCTGTAACAAGTAATTATAGTAAATAATGTTGAGTTATTAACAATTAGTTTGGTGAGTAATAGTTTACAATAAGACATGGTAATATATTTGGTAGATGCGATATTGCATGTAGAGTTGATGGGAAGGGCAACACCACTACCGCTGCGACTACTAGAGCTGGGTGTTTTAATGAGGTGGTTAAGGAGTTCTAAAAATTTGTTATTTACAGTATCAATGACCTTAAGATAGGTTCAGTAATTTCGATGCTATTAAAATTATTTGAGATGATGTATTGCGAGATCTATGATGGAAATAAGGGAGCTACAATTGACGATACAGGTAGTGATAGAAATGGTATTATTAGTAGTGAATCATATTGGCACTAGTATTTCTTATCTTTCTTGTGTAACTCATTGAAGGATTTAGTTCATTATATTAGTTGTTATCAGATGGAGTGAATGATTGCGATTTACAATTTGTCTTTTTATTATCTAGGTTCACATACATAGGTTTTGAGAGGGAATGTATAACCGCTTATTGTAACGTGTCATCGATATTGAGAAATAGGAACGAATCTTTAGCAAATAATGTAGTGAACGTAAGGAAACCGATGTATTAAAGTGTATTGGAGATTGTTGATGTATCAAAGTGTATATCATATATGATATAAATATAATATCTATAGATACATTTTGTGACAGAGATACGGTTTGATCTGGTTCAGGGGATGTTTTCGAGGGTAATAAAGTTAGGAGGTATTTTTTAGTTATTGAAAATTGGTATTATGAGTGACATTAGAGCCATATATATGGTTATGAGTGAAAACTTCATCTAAGTTCCTGGATGGGATGAAAGGACTCCACCAAATAACAATAACAATAACAATAACAATAACAATATTGGCTATAAGGTGTTGTGCATAAGCACTAGTGGGGGGGGGTTATATAGCGTAGACCTGCGAGATTGATCATTACTGGAGGATCAGGTGTAGTCAAACAAAGAGAATTAGTCATAAGCAAGTCAGAGTCAAGTTTATTAAAGTTAAGTTGATTTAGGTAATTGTAGGTGCAGGTGTACAATATATGTAGGGTTGGTGGGTGTATAGACGTAGGGTTGGTGGGTTAATAGGTATATGATTGATGGGCGTATAGGGGTAAGGTTGGTGGGTTTACAAATACTTGACTTATACGTATAGCTAGGATGAGAAAACTAGCATAGCAGTACCCGGGAGACCTACTTTCTAGCTTACATGGATAAGTACGAATAGGCAACTAGCGTGAATATTAGTAAAACAGATGCACCATTCAATAAGTTACCTCTAATTGTATTGATATTTATTTTTAAATAATTTCATTTAATTTTGGAAAAAATCATAGCATAATTATAACTTTTGAAATAGGATTACAGAAATGGTTTTGCAAATTTTATACTGAAAAATTGATAATAACAAATAAGTATAACCGTATTATAATATTACTAACGATTACACAAAATAACAAAATATATATATATAATTTTAGAATAATAATCGTATGATAAAATATTGTTTCATCCACCGTTATAGTTCATCTCTAGGGGGAAGGGTTATTTAAATATCTTATATAGATTTATTACATCGAATAACTAGTCGACTAACATGTCTTATTACTAGTACTCATTGTTGCCGTCATGTGATATTGTGATCATATGATATATACACTTGATATGCATGTTTACATAACTCACGGTCGGCCTCCAGGCGATAGTATCAATATCAATATATATATATATATATATATATATATATATATATATATATATATATATATAATTAAAATACACTACAACATATGCTGTAATATACACTGTATATAAATATAAATAATTTAGAAAATAATAACTAGTATACATATATATATAATAATATAATCAGAATGTTTAATATGTTATCTAAATCATGTTCTGATCTTTATAAAGAATAAAAACATATACATTATTAACTATTTATAATTGTATTATTTTAAATTAATTTTGACTGTTATAATATTTTATATATTTATATTTAAGATTTTGTAGAATAATGATGGAATATGTTTTGTTTGTATTTTGTTGAATCTTAATTCATACATTTTTCATATTCTATATCGGGTAGTATGGATGAATTTGCAGGCTTCATATGTTACCAGTGTATACACTAAATATATATATATATAATATTGGCGAAAGTATATTCCCTAAGGTTATGAACTTGAAGAACACACATTCGTAAAGTTGATATAATATGGATGATTGTGCTTTATAAGTTAAAGATTTATTTTAATATTTTAATTTTGTAATCGTTGAATTATTTATTATTCTACTATGTCTTGTTTTTAATTATATTCCTATATGATTTTTTTCTCCTCGTAATCTTAAATGGGTGAAAGACTCGATAAGTTCTGCTTCTTTCTTCACCCAGGCAATTGCCAAATCTTATTTTATTATTATTATAATTTATTATGTAAAGTATTGAGTACATACATACATACATGTATATATATATTTAATACATATCTTTATTTCTATAGGAGCACATCTTTAATAAACATCGGTATACATCACGTATACTATATAGTATGTAGTGGTTCCCATGACTCATTTGTCATGATTCATGCACAGGCCTCTCTAGCTGAATGTAAATCAATACAGATATTTAAAAACCAATTAAAATAATATACATATTTTATTATTTAGTTATATATTACATATTCATTATTTTATCATATTGTTTACATTGCAAAATGCCTTCTAAAGAGAAATCAGTTAATGCAGATCTATAGTCATTTTGTTCACATGAAACAATACTAAAATCAGATTCCACTGATGAGGTATACCTCCAAATACTGTAGCGAGTCCGGCATGGATTAAAATAACAGTTCACAATTGTTGTTTTGAGTTCTTATTTTATCCCATATATTTGAGAATGTAGAATCGATATTAATGTTAGCTAATAATTCATTGCTATATTGTAATGTATTGAGGTATTTAAATTAGCTATCCATGTTATCATCTTAATATTATCCAAAGTTATCTTGAATCATTCTGATTGAGACTTCACTAATGTTGACAATTCTTTATCAGTTAATTGTATAAGTTATTTTGGAGTTGTTGATGGGATGTCTAATATGGCTTTGTTAGACTCATCTCGGACAGGTGAAATTGATTCTAAGGATTCTATTACATTTAATATAGTTTTTACAACTTTCTTATTTAGTTTATTTTTGTCATCATTTATATTATTTGTATAGCTATTTAAAATATATATGCCTTGATTCTATATAAATAAAGATATTGATTAATTATTATAAAAATAATATTATAAATATTGATATTGATTAATTATAATTTTTAAATAATAATTATTATAATTAAATTCGTTATACAGACCTCAATAAATTCACTTATATTTTCATTATTAACTTTATATTTATTTGAATGACTATATCATAATTCTAAATTAAAATGAAAATAATATATTAAAAATATACATTACTATATATATACAAACAATATTCCCGTCATTTCCATTAATATTTACCACGTTCAAAAGATTAATATACATATTTGTAAAAGTTTCTATGTTAGATCTATGTTCTGTTAAGGTCAGTTTCTGTGCTTGTAAATCCTTACAAGTTAATGACGCCATCTCTGATATATTATTAACTATAGTTAATAATATATTCGTATACGAATAAATGAATCCACCAAATATCTGAAGTAAAATTGGGTTCCTTTTCTTGTAAATAATTATTGACGTGTATCTTGTTTACTGTAAACCAGCGCGTAAAGGCACTCATTGATATCCATCTTGTGCTGGAAGCTGAAATAATTTAATAATATTATAGTATATGAAATATACACATATCGCTATATATATTATAAGTTTATAATTTAATATAAACTTTGAATTTAAGATTATTCGTAATTTGTAATAATAACTTTTGGTTCTTTAAGCCGTGTACACACCGCTAGCATCAAGTGCAGTAATAAATTGCCGCCTAAAATTTATGAAAAGTTATATTTTCTAGTATACTCCCCGTGCTTGATTCTCGCTATGTGAACAGCTACTTTTCTCGGTAACAAGCGCAGTAACAAGTCGCCGGCCTCGCGGTACTCGATGCTAGCTATCTGAACACACATAATAATGTATACTGATCAAGTGATTGATGCTAGCCGCTTCAGAGTATGATGTGGCTCTCATCAGTTGGATCTTGTAATGCAGGGCACTTTTATAATTCAATTCTAGAATATATATATCAATTCTGTAGAATACAATATTTGCAACATTTTCAAATAATGTAGCTATCCCTATGATGACGTATGTCACACGTATTAATGATGATATTATATGGTGACATATTAATTATAAATAGAATATTTTAATATTATAATTTCCATTAGTTCTACCAGTCATTTTGTGTTCCCCATATGTTAACAATGTTACGCCTATTATCATACTTTACCAAATAGGACAGATGATATCAATGAAAACACATGAAAAAACTTCTATAGAATATTATATATAATACAAATATTTAATATTAATAATCAAATTATACTCAAATTATAAGTATATTTAATTAATAATAAAATTATAATGATATACAATGTATATCTGCATTTTAGTTATTTGCCGTGTGTCTTTCAAACATAGGAATTCGCAAATTCGCAAAAATAGCAAATTTAAATTTCCCAGGTCTTTAAAAATAATTATTTTTCCTTGAAACAATTCTCAAACGTACGTTGAGATAACATATACTACGTACTACATACTACATGTAGCATGCCAAGGACTACCTAAAAGCACCACGATGTTTCAATAATATATTTAATCCTCTGCATATTAATGCAGCAACTTCTAATTATATTTCTCACAATTTCTTCACTAATATTTACTAATTCGTGAACTCCACCTATAGTATAATTATGTACATCATTTCAGGTTAAATTTATGTACATAAAAAAAAATTCAATCTAGGCAGTAACTTTGTTTCAAACGGTTGTTCAAACTTTATTTCGAACGGTTGTTCAAACTTTGTTTCAAACAAAGTTACTGCGTAGATTGAATCTTTTTTTATGTACATAAATTTAACCAGAAATGATGTAAATAATTATACTCTATTAATAACACGTGTTATTAATAGAGTATAATTATTTACATCATTTCTGGTTAACTTTATAATATTTAAATTTATGGCGATATATTCTTAATTAAAATACAATTCTTTATTTTTAAATCTATAATTCTACCATCGATTATATAACTATCATTTTACCCAAAATATAGTTGGTAATTTATTTGTATGTAGGTAATATATCAAAGACATTTTATTTTTCTAACCCATTTATGATATGATTTCCATGGCTTATTATGAGCAGTTTTGTTGTGTTTGGAATAGTTATCACAACGAAAGGGGATTGTATATATATTTGTAGTTTTTGGTGGATTCTTTTAATTCTCGAAATCTTCACGGCCAAAATGTATACAAAATATACATAAAACACTAATTATTTTATCATTATCTCTCTCGTCGATCTTTAATCAGTAGTTGATTAAATGTTCGAGATTAAAAGAATAATCTATTTTTTACAATATTATATTTTAATGATTACAGTATGGTAATTAATAATTATAAAATCATGTATTGAAATTTATTTATTCTTAAATATTAAATATGTTTGAAATACTCAAGAGGTAGCTTATTAATAAATGGTGATAAATTATTCTTATTGCAGAAATAAATATATTAGTATTGCGTGCAAAAGTAGAAAAATACAAATACTGGTTGCGTGCCAAAGTGTGTATTCGTGCAAATTGCACATAACTAGCAAGGCCTGGACTAGACTCAAGAGTCATGACTCTTGAGCTAGTTTACAAAAATATGTATAATACTATTTATATCCAATATATTATAGTTTATATTATTCATTTATGATTAAAGTTTAATAATACATAAATAAAATTTGTCATTGGATCATGGTATATTTTTTAATTAAAAGTTGTCAAAAAAAATGGTCATTATGAAAAAAGGTTGGGAACATCTGATCTATACTATACTATACTATAATAGTATACTATACTATACTATGCTATTATACTATACTATACTATATTATAGAGTCTGTAGTGTGTAATATAGGGATTCTACATTTAATGTCATAATAAGATTGTTTGTATACAAACAATACAAAGGTATACCTTATAAGTATATACTGATAAATAAATATATATATATATATATATATATATATATATATATATATATATATATACTTATATAAATATACATACTGTGATGATTATGGTGATTATAATAAGCAATAACAACATTCTCTGTCGATAAGTCGATACGAATATTTCACGATACAGATGCTAACAACACTACTGCAATACTAAAGTAATCGTTAGTAAGCATTACTTATGTAATATGTATTGTATCATAATCATGCATACATAAATAGCATGTATTACATATGCACATACATACAAACATACATACATACATATATACACATACATAAATACATACATACATACATACACACACACATACATACATATATACATACATACATACATATATACATACATACATACACACATACATACATATATACATTATGATACATACATACATACATACATACATACATACATACATACCTACATACATACAACACATACCTACAAACATGCACATATTATAACTATATACATTAAACATTGATTATAACCAACTACACTTTAATGATAATTATCACTAGAATGAGTGCAGTCAACACAAATTATAACAATCAAACACCACATCAGCTAATGATTAGATAGGAAATAGTCAGGTCATCAGTGTAGATAATGTATATAAAAGGTTTATATACTACTACCTAACACTGTATACTAGGTATTGTATACTAATATAAATATAATAGTTGAGCTTTCTACTATCGACTAACTATATATCTGGTTAACATAAAAAATAAAACAATCAATATTTGAGATATACGAATACGCATGAATAACATGGATTCATATAATATACATGATCTGAATAGAGCTGCAACTATTTCATGAAATAGATATATGTATATATATATATTAGTAGTATATTTACATATCTGTATATGTATATGTATATGTATATGTAGTAGAATATGATACTTCAATGTATACATTTTAAGAAGGTTCATTTCAATTTTTTTTCAAACGTTATTTTAATTTAAAATATCTGTACTATTGTGTATAACATATCAGTCAATTATAAAAATATGTATCTTATCCATAGATTTATAGTTTACATGTATGTAAACTATAAATCTATGATCTTATCTATGTATTTGTTACTATTTGTCACCAAATAATGAATGTTTTTTATTGTAAGTATATCTAAACAATATATACATATTTTCAAAAATACGTATTTAATATCTACTATTTATTAATTATAAAATCTGAAATTGTATAAAGATTTATCGAACCGTTAAACGGAGGTACCTTGCAAACTTCATAAAATGTATAAACAAAATACTGAGAGCTTCTAAAGTTTTGTGTATAACAGATTACATAATAATGTGTATCATATGGTGTACGTGTGTATGTTTATAATGCATAGATACTTATACTTAATCTTAATTGACATATTATATATAATTTTAAAGATATTGAATTATATTTTTATATTTTCAAGTAAAATAATTGTTGAACACAAATAAACGAGGGTTCAGGAACCAACCTTAAATGACAGTATAGTAAAATTTATTTATAAGTAATAAAAAGCAGTTTTATCCAAGGATACAATATATAACCACTACATGTATTAACCCTATACCCTATACCCAGAGGAATCGTCATAATAAGGTGTGAACAATTGCAAAAGTAAACATTAAATGTCATCAATGACACGAATATCTAGGAGTATGTGTGTGCATATGTGTATACTCATGTATAGGCGTATATGTGTGCATATGTGTGTGCATGCGTGTTCATACCATGTATTGCATAGGCGTATACGCCATATATGTGCAATAGTATATAGTATAATGTAAATAAAATATATTAACAAAGCCATATGTTTATATAGGTGTGACCATAAGTGCATATGTATATATGTGAAATAGTATACGAAACATATTATGAGCAAATATGTACACTATAGTTTACAGTATATATATATATATATATATATATATATATATATATATATACTTATATGCGAACATACATCTGCTGATATTTCTATAGATCACTCGCTACCTGACGCTATTGTGAATAATCATGAAACGTACGCTTCAAAAGTACGAAAACCGACAGCCGATGACAACTTCACACTAGTCAACAAGAACATAAAGAACGTCAAGAACGTCAATAAAGTCAAGACCACGCGCCGCAATGTAATTACAATTGGAAAAGGTTCTTCTGAAGCATTCGGGAAACCACCAGCTAGACGATATCACTTATTCTTATCTCGTATAAATATTGATGTGACTATAGAGTCAATTAAATCATATATATGCAAAGAATTTGAGATTACTTCAGATGAATGCTCGGTCGAGAAAATAATTACTTCGCGTCACTTTGTATCTTCATTTAAGGTAAGTCTGATGATTGATAATGTTCAAGATATGTACAACTGTAATAGGTGGCCTAGTGGTATATTGATAAAACGATTTTATAATAAAATAAATAAAACGAATATTGACAATAATATTAATGTTAATGTTAATCCAACTAATTGATAATGAATAGTAGTGACAAATTAAACTTAGTTTCCTTAAACTGTAATGGTTTTAAAAACAAGGTTAATTTTATTTTAAATAGTTATCCTACTATTGATTTATTTTGTTTTCAGGAACATTGGCTTCCCTCTGAGGAATGTTCTATATTTAATACTAACAATCCACAATATTGTGGTTATGGCAATGCTTCTTTTGATAATACTAAGTTGAGAATTGGCAGACCCTTTGGTGGTGTTGGTTTTATGTGGAAGAAAGTCCTAGATAAACATGTTACAATAGTGAACTCTACTTATGATTGGCTTATATGTATTAGACTATTTGATTTCTATATTATTAATATATATTTACCTTATGAGAGTCCAAATAATATTGATTTATTTGAAGATCGTCTTGTTAAACTATTTTTATATTGTGAATTATTAAATACATCAAATTTTTGTATAATTGGAGATTTTAACTCTAATATCTCTAACCATAATTCAAAATTTAGTAATATTTTACTTAAATATTGCACAGATACAAATATTGTCATGTCTGATAAAATTATTCTAAACTCTGATAGCTATACGTGCGTTAGTTCCGCGTGGAAATCTTGTTCTTGGTTAGACCATATTTTATCTACGCATAATATGCATACATCTATAATTGATATTAAAATTGATTACGATTTTATAATTTCTGATCATCATCCTCTAGTTATTGTGATTAGACAGAATAATGTCCCTAGATCATTATTTAACAAATGTGTAACTCATAAAATAATTAAATGGAATAGACTGAATAGGAATCAAATTTTAAAATACAATATTGACACTAAAGTAGAATTATGTATATTAATAAATCATATATACTCCTTTGATATTAATCATAATTACTCTGAATATTTATATAATTCGTTAATAAATATACTATTAAAATGTTCTAAAGATATATGTTTTGAATCTAATAATAGTAAATACGCTCGTTCGGAATGGAATAGTATTGTTAAGGAAAAACATTGTATTGCCCGATCATATTATTTAACTTGGATACAAAATAAAAAACCTCTAGCTGGAATATGTTATGACAATATGGTTAATGCAAGAAAACATTTTAAATATGAATTACGCCATAGTAAATTGTTATGTAAACAAATAGAAGCTGATAATATTGCCTTAAATATAATCAGTGACCGAAATAATTTTTGGAAATTAATTTCAAATAATTTGAAAAAAAAATCTTCTATTCCTAATAACATTGAGAATGCACATGGTATAGCTGATGTTACTAAATTCTGGTTTGATAATTTTAATGATATTTTTAACAGTACTAATTCTATTCCGTACCCATATAATAAAATTAATGTTAATGAAATTGTTTATACAAATACGGTTGAGATTTCATCTATTATAGATTCCATTAAAGGTGGTAAATCTGTAGGTCCTGATGGAATTTCCATAGAACATATTTCTAATTCAAATAGTCTTATTATCCAAGTCATAGTATTACTCATTAATAACATGTTACATCACTCCTATTTTCCAAAAAAGTTAATATTATCCTATATTCTACCAATAATTAAAAACAAAAATAAAAGATCGAATGACTCTTCTAACTATCGTCCTATATGTATATCCAATATTATTTGTAAGCTAATTGAAAAGGTGATATATAATAGAATATCTTCTTTATTGGCTACTCTTGATAATCAATTTGGATTTAAAAAAAACCTTGGAACCGAAATGTGTGTTTTTGCACTTAAGCAATACTTAAAAGATTACTATAATAACAATACCAATATATTTGTAGCTTTTCTAGATGCATCTAAAGCTTTTGACAAAATTAATCACAATATTTTATTTCATAGATTAAAAGATAATAATGTTCCATCTTATATAATAAATTTTTTAAATTATTGGTACAGAAATCAGAGAATCTATATTAAGTGGGGTGATAATACATCAAATAGCTTCCCAGTTTCGAATGGTGTCCGTCAAGGAGGAATTCTTTCACCTTTACTATTCAATATTTATACCAATCCTATGATTGTGAAATTAAATCAAATAAAATCAGGATATTGTTTAAATGGGAAGATAATTAATAATTTATGCTATGCTGACGATACAGCTCTATTCTCACCATCACTGAAGGGTCTGCAATTATTGATAAATTGTTGTGAAGAGTTCGCTGGCCATAACTTCATAACATATAATATAGATAAATCTGTCATTTTGCCTATCTATTATGGTTCATCTATACATAATCCAGTAAAGTTATACATAGGTAATACACTTTTGAATGTTGTTAAAGCGTATAAATATCTTGGACATTGGATATCAGAAGACTTGTCTGATGATATTGATATATATAATAATATCAAACAGCTATATAAACAAAGCTATATGGTAGCGAATAATTTTAGCCATTGCTCTAAAGCTACTAAGATTATTCTATTTAAATCGTTTGTTTCAAATATCTACCTTAGTAGTATATGGTTACCGAATAGGGCCAACATGCAAAAAATTAAGGTAGCATATAATAACGCATATCGTATAGTGATGAAATATAAGCGTCGAAATAGCGCGTCATTGATGTTTTTATATGATAATGTTAATAATTTAACAATTAAACTACGTAAATCATATAATTCACTTTATCAACGTATACGAAATTCTCGTAATTCGTTAATTATTCAACTTTATTATTATAATATCTTGTGCCCTTCGCAACTATTTACCTTATGGTATAAATCTGTATTTAGATAATATTTTAGATTTCGTTTTCGTTTAATTGTTGTTAGTTTTAATTATTGTATATTCTATGGACCTCTGTTATGCATGTCTGATTCAAATTAAATAAATAAATAAATAAATAAAAATATATATATATATATATATATATATATACTGTAAATAATTATTTATTTATAAACTAGAATTGGAAAAAACTAGATACTATATAATAATAATTATTATAATAATAATAACGGGAATAATGATAATAACCGGAAGTAAGAAATACGTGCAAGGTATTGTACACAGCTATAATATTATATAGAACATAAACCTGGTGTACACGAATGTAGAATACATAAGGGACATGTCCTTGATATTACCTTGTAAATATTAATTTATATTTAACATATTATTATTATTCAGTTATTATCATTAGTTCTTTATTAAGTTAGCCTAGTTAAATTATATATTTAATAATAATATTTATTTATTGAATCTCACATATAATAATAGCGGATACAAATGGACCCCTCAAGAAGTCATAGACTTGTACATGTTATAAATAACTGTGAGGAGCCCCGGACAATACAAAACAAATAGTAAAATTTTTTTCCTTGTGTTTTGATTTATCGTTTATTAAATTCTTGATAAACACAAGAGAAAAACAAGAACTATCTGGAGTCGAACCCGGGACCTCTGGCTTACTAGCTTTTGGTTGTCCCACTGAGCCATCGACCCCAGACTAAATATATATATATATATATATGTGTGTGTGTATGTTTAGTTATACATGTATATGTATCTATATGAATGTGTGTGTGTGTGTGTGTGTGTGTGTGTGTGTGTGTGTGTGTGTGTGTGTGTGTGTGTGTGTATGTAAACGTATTATACTGATGCTCGATGACCTGTTAGTTATACATATATGTATATTTATACTCATATATATATATATATATATATATATACTTATACCAAGGTTCTTAACTAGGGTATTCATCAGATATTATTTACATTGTATTAGTTTCCTTTGATTAATATACTTTAAAGAACAGTTAAAGTACCTCTATAAAACCTATATACATTATGATGCATATATTCAATATATATATATATATATATATAAAGAGTACACTATTTGAGATAATATTACTTACTACTCAGAATTAGGTCATCAATATTTAAACACTAATAATCCGATAACAATTATATGCACCTGCAGGTGTATAATGATACCACGTAACAAATACAATTAAAACTCTAGTTAAACTTAATGTTTACATATTTGCAGAACTAAAAAAGAGATATTGCAACTGGATTGAATGTAGATTACAATATTTAAATTATAAATATTTAATATTGAAAGATACTGTATACTATACAGTGTATAGCGTGTTGAATAATTGTATAGATTTACTTTGTGACATAGGACTACATACAGGACCTACATACAGGACTGATAGTTCATTTCAATAGAATAAGAAACGTCTTATGAACATAGTTGAATGAACATAGGATTAGAATAATTATGAAAATTATTCATAATTATTTATAACTATATATATATATATATAGAAAGTATCTATTCACCTACTAATATACTTAATTTACTTTACTTTAGTCGAGTTTTCACTATACCATATATTTCAATAACTTTCCATCTTTCTTGTACATCATAATTGTTTTCAATTCATCTTCTTTTTCACAATCACAGTCGTTATTTAAGATGTCTAAGAATGTGTTGAGTGGTCTCCCTCTGTGTCGTATTCTGTTCTTTGGCTTGCATAACATTAAGTTATGCGCTAGTTTGTCGGTGTGCCTTTGTAGTGACCTGCTAGTCGCAGTCTTATTTGTTTTATTACCTCAGTGATCTTTGGCATTCCCCTGTACAGTTGTATATTATAATATATATTATAATATAATATAATATAATATAATATATATTATCACTATAGTGACCTTCTCTTTCCATGATATATTTGTGGCCATTATAAGTCTCCTGGTATAATAAACATCAATTTTCTTACGAATTATGGAGTTTATTGTCCAGTATTCGCTACCATGTAATAATATAGGTTCGATTGTTACTTTGAAAATTATTATTTTCAGACTGTTTTCCATTTTGGAGTTCCAGATTGATTTCATCTATGCGTATATAAAAGTATTATTATGATTCTCTATGGAATCTGACATGTCAGGTTTACCTATATGTATACCCATGCATATACTTACTTATATCAACACTCTTAACCTAGGTACTCAACATATATTATTAGTTAACCTTGAACTTATAATATCACAACCGCATTGAGGTTTAGTGTACAGTAAACTGTAATTCATTAACATTATAACTCATTGGTTAATAGACTTAATTAAGTTAGATACTCACCTTATAGATATGTATAAATATATATATATATATATATATATATATATATATATATATATATATATATATATATATTCCACAGACATGTATCGCATAACATATGCATGTGTCATGCGCGATATGACAGTTCTGACATCTTATAAATAACTTCACTGGCTTCCTTTATTACCAGTGATAGGCATTAGTACTATTTCTACTTAAAGCACGACACTATATAGCTACAGCTCTATATCTATAGCTCTATATAGTGCAAGCGATGTGGACTTATTAGTGCGGCACTTTATAGTAGATAATGGTGAACTTTAATATCACTACATTTAGTAAATATAATCATAAGTTATTATTTTATATACCATATATTATTTAGGATGTTTTAAATACATTATATTTACCGCGATAATGACGTGCGGATATACTATAATAGGAGTGAGCGTGAGAGTTATAATAGAAGTGCGAGAGGAGTGTGAGTTGGAGTGGGTGTGTGAATGGGAATGATATCGGGAACCAGGGCAAATAGGGAATATGTTCATATTCTTTGTAATAAATATGCAATGTAATATCGTTAGACGACATCATTTTACAAAAGTGTATTAGCAAATAAATTAAATTAAAAATACTCATCTAGAAGCTATAATCTAGAATCTGGTATCTTCATTTTAATTTTCCTATTTATTTAATATTTTAATATATATATAAGAAAATATAAATAACATTTATAAATACACACGTAATAATGAATTAAGTACTCTGATAAGTATATTAATAGTTTATGTAACACTAACATATAATACTGTACTATTACGAATACTACTATACCACTGCCTTATATCACGAAAGGGACAATATAAACGAGCAAAAGGGTGACCTCTTCATGACCTTCCAATATTACGATGATAGCGTAACCATGTCGCTGATAAGTACGATATCTCAAGTGGTAGGTTAGTAGTGGTGGTGTGTTAACCAGTTTACATTATCGTTTATATCATTTCAATATATATTAATAATATAACTATATGTATACTTTAATAATATATAATTTATATATATATAATTTATATATATATATTATATATATATATAGAATTCTACAAGTATTGATAATAAATTATTTAAAAATATATATATTTTTATATATTAGATAAATCTGAATTAAAATATTGATATTAATGAAAAATTACTTTAATTATATTCCATAATATATATACACGTATTTATTTGATACTATATATATAGCATTGGATATGCGCATACTATATAAAATAACATGATAATTTTATTTAATATAAAATAATAGTATAATGCATTTTAATTAAAATATTATAGTTTATATTAATGTAAAAACATATAATAACATATATATATATATATATTTATTTTTTATTCTTGTATACAAGAATACATTATAATATATACATTATATATAATGTTATTATCAAGTTGAGTGGGAAAATACCTAGTAGGGTTTTACTTTTATGTTTTCCTGAATGTTTACACTCTATCTGAATCTAATATATATATATATATATATATATATATATATATATATAAGTTACTTATCAACTTACACAAATGCATACTATATAGTATCCACAAATTATATCAATAACGCATATATATCAATAATATTTGTATATATATAATAATAAATTGTGCTCTAGCGCATATATGCTATAGTATACTACATTATAAGGTAATATATGTTACAACTGTTTAAAATAAGCGTTACATTAAGTTATTAGCTTGTTACCTATATCAGTAATTATTAGTTGTCCCAATAATTGTGCTTCACTTGCGATAATTCATAACTTGTATAACTACCATTGTTCAGGGCGTACTATTATACTGTTTATTTCTACAATGCCTTCATATAATGTATATATATATATATATATATATATATCTATTTATATATATATATATATATATATATATATATATATATATCTATTTATAAATATAACACCCTATCGGGAGATATGAACACTACCCGATCACGTGACGTATGCAACAACCATACCACGTGACTAGATTGCATAATCGTACACATGCATTGACGTCATTAGACACTCGACATGAATGTCAACCGTATACGCTCTCGACATATTATCACCCTGTTAATTTACCCGATACAGAGACATTTACTAAATGGTCATCGCTTGTCTGATGTTAATTATCTGATAATTGGCAAGCATATGATAAGTGTTTGTACTAGAAATCGTTTATATATATATATATATATACATATATATATATATATATATATATATATATATATATATATATATGTGTGTGTATGTTTGTGTGCGTGTGTGTGTACATAGTATACAATATTATCAATATATAATATTTATTTCTCTAGCATAAAACCTAACGCCCCATAGTTAGCCCCATCCACATCTCTAGCGTAATATCCGATCCCACTGTCATAGAGTTGACCCTACCCGACAGAGATAACTCTACCACGGCCCCATCTCGTAGATTTATCCCTATCCGATGTATTGGAGGCGTTCGGTCAGCACTTCTTCGAGTACTGCATGCACACCGGCTACGATAAGATGCTGATGACGCTGGGAGACACTCTCGAGTCCTTCATTCAGAATCTGGACTCCCTTCACGCCCTTCTATCGATGTCATACATCCACATGGACGCTCCCAGCTTCCGGTTAGATCTACAGCTGTGTACCTATACCCATACGTGTATATAATCGATGTAGTAGTTGTTAACTATAAACACGTTATGGAGAATATCTACTATAGATGCTGCCAGGGGTCGGCTTCGACTCGATGGTACAGGGTAACAATGTGTATTTATATATATATATATAAAATGCAAGCACATTTTGGTATAAAGCTGACCCCATTTCAATTATCACGATGACAATCGAATGTTACATTACGGACATCCCTCGCCCATCGGGTAATACTCCCGCGATACATATATGAACATGGTTCAAGCTACCCGTTGCCCAGAGTAACTCCGAGATAGCTTTACCTAAGTATTTCAGTGAGTATACATGTAGTAAAAGATAAATAAATAATAATGATAGAATACTAAAATATAATTAAAATTATAAATAAATATGTAGTTAATAATTATAACATAATGTATATATACATTATGTATATTTATATATATATATATATATATATATATATATATATATATATATATGCACTTAATTTATATGTATACATATCAACTATAGTTGATATTTTTAATTTCTCGATACAATATGGAAATTTATTACACAATATTGGACTTAACATAGTTTACTATATATATATATATATATATATATATATATATATATATATATATATATATATATATATATATATATTGATATATTTCTTTGTATACAAACATATTATATAATGGGATACGCCGATCAATTATTTGGTATTATTATATAAATATTCAATTACGTTGAGCATAATATTATATAAATATTTAATCGCATTATGAAACTAAGTAATCCTACAAGATAGAGAGAGTACTCGTACCGTGTACCGTGGTAGTAGTAGTAGTAGTAGTGGATGTAGTAGTAGTAGTAGTAGTAGTAGTAGTTGTAGTAGTAGTAGTAGTAGTAGTAGTAACCTTGTAACCTAACCTTGTAACCTAATGGTTTATACACTGCCATCAACATCGTGTGAGTTTTCGGCCGTGTTTTCGTGGGTTATTTATATGCGATTTCGAACAGGTGTGTTTTTAATTTACGTTTAAAGAGTGGGGTTGAGGTGATTTCTCTTATATTGTAAGGGAGGTTATTCCATAATTTTGGGGCAGAAATTGAGAATGCGGTTTCTTGTTTGCGTGATAAGTGTTTTGGATTATGTATAAGTAATTTGTATTTATTGATTTTACGTTGTATTCTAGATGGTTTATTTTCTATTAGTATGTCAGTAAGGTAGTCGGGGTGATTGTGATGAATGACTTGGTGGGATATCAGTAAGGTTTTGTATTGGATACGTTGTGTGATGGGAAGCCAGTGAAGAGATTTTAGGTATGGAGTTATGTGAGTCCTGGAGTATTTGGGGATTCTGTAGACAGTTCGTGCAGTGGAATAAAGTAATCGGTTGAGTGGTATTAGTGCGTTTTTGGGGAGTCTATGAAGTATAGAGTTACAGTAGTCAAGTCGTGGAAGTATGAGGGATGTTGCTAGTAATTTTGATAGTTCTGTGGTTATAGATGGTCTTATTAGTCTGATTGTGTGTAGTGTTCGGTTAATGGATTTTGATAAGTCTGTTGTGTATTGAGTAAAATTCAGTGATTGGTCAATGGTAATTCCAAGATTTTTTACGTAGGGGGAGTATTTTATGTTATGGTTGTTTATCTGAATGAGTGGGACGATTGGAACAGTTTTAGTAGTATTGATTAGTATTGCTTGTGTTTTGTGGGTGTTTAGTGATAGCGAGTTGGTTGAGAGCCATAGTCGAATGTCTTCTAGACATTTGTTTAGTGTGGCTATGTTTGTTGATGGGTTGGGTAAGTTGCAGTAAATTTGTAAGTCGTCAGCGTAGGTGTGGAAGTAAATGTCAGGGTAGTTATCAAATATGTCTAATAGGGGAGATATATAAATATTAAAGAGGATGGGAGCAAGAACGGAGCCTTGAGGAACTCCATGTGATATAAGTCTGGGGTCAGTTGTGTGTGATTCGATGGAGATCGAGTAGGTACGGTCGCTAAGGTAGGAAGAGAACCATGCGAGTGCCGTACCAGTTATGCCGATATACTCCAGTCGATGAATCATGATGTTGTGACTAATGGTATCAAATGCAGCTGATAGGTCAAGTAGGATGATGATGGAGCAGTATTGTGTTGGGTACAGTCTTATTTTGTTTAATATGTGGGTTAATGCAGTTTCGGTACTTTTATTTTTAGTGTAGGCGCTTTGAAATTTATTTAATAATTTGTGTTTATCTAAGTAGTTTGAAAGTTGGGAGCAGACTACTCTTTCGAGAGTTTTTGAAATGTACGATAGGTTTGATATGGGGCGGTAGTTTGATAGGTCTGATTTATCTAGTGATGAATTCTTTATTATTGGAGTTACATGTGCATGTTTCATTGAGGAGGGGACAATACCTGATATAAGAGACCTGTCTATTATGTTTTTATAGTATGGAGTGAGATGAGTGGATAGTTTGTGTAGTAGTGTTGTTGGTATTGGATCAAGCTTACATGATGACTTGACGGCTTGAAGAAGCTTGTCGATTATTGTTGCAGTTGGGATGGTAAAGGAATCTAATTTGTATATAGATGTTGTTAGTGGTGGAAGCGTTAGAGGAGGAAGGGAATTGATTATTATCTGTACCTTGTTTTTGAAGTATATATCAAATAATACAGGTAAGGAAGATAGGGTGCCCTCTGGGAGAATACGGGGGGTTATACGACCGAGTAGAGAATTTGATATCTGGAATAGTTTTTTTGTGTCGTTTCCAGCAGCTTTAATTGTGTCAGTGTAATAATCATTTTTTGCCTTCTTTATCATAAACCTATATTCACTGGAATGTTGCCTGAAAGAAATTAAGTTGTCATGGCTTCTGAACTTTCTCCATGTTTTTTCAGCGGATCTGAGTTTACGTTTGTATAAGGAAAGTGTGGGGTTGAACCATTTTATATTATTATGTTTAGTGATAATTTTTGTTGTGATGGGTGCATGTTTGTCCAGTGTTTTAAGAAGAACTATATCAAGGTTGGTAGTGTCAGTAGGGTCTTTGGAAGTATTTAGTAGGTCAGTAAAATCGCGCATGTAATCAGTAATATTTATGTTGTTAGATTTTCTGTAATGTATAGTTTGTGATTGTCGTTTAGGTTTGGGAGATTTAACAATGAATGTAATAATGTGATGATCTGTGATAAGTCTATTAACGGATGTATTTGTGATGGAGGTATTCGTATTATGTGTTATGATCAGATCAAGAATATTGCCTGATGAATGAGTAGATGATGTAACATATTGTGTGCAGTTGTGAGAGTTTATAGTTTGATTGAGTAGTTTGGAATAGTGCGATGAAGGTGATATTGGAATGTTAAAATCACCTAGAATTATAGTGTGCTTATTCGTTGTTATGAGTAGTTCATTCAGTTCATCAATAAAGAGAGGGATAGATTGATGTGGTGGTCTATATATTGTGATAAATGTAATGGGCTGTGAGTTAGTGGGGTGGAAAGTGCATGATAAGGCTTCGGAATATATTTGTTTCAGGTCTTTGTTGTTAGTCAGTTTGATATTTTTGTTATAAAGTAGTCCGATTCCACCACCGAGATGGAGACCATCCCGAGGTAGGTGGACAAAACAGTGTGTATCAGTATTCAGTGAGGAAATAATAGGTGTATCATTATTAGATAACCAGGTCTCTGTAAGGCATAAAAAATCTAGATCTAGATCATTGAATAGGTCAAGGATGATTTCAATTTTGTTTCTTATTGATCGGATATTAAGAGTGGCAGCTTTAATATTCTGTGTGGAAGATGAAGTTACCATTGGTGGTGAATGCATAGTTATGGCGGTAAGTGAGACACTGGTGTGGGGTTGGATTGGGAGATGGTGCAGTCAGGCTGGCGGTATAGATGAACTGGTGTTATGAGGTTAATACGATTTGGCTTTAATGTAAGATTCATAAGAATGTTCCCAGGTTTTATAGGTATGAGGAGTTATATTTATGGGACTTGATTTCCAGTCAACCTTTGAGTTGATTATGTTTCTTAATTCATAGGTTTCGTTGGAGTTATTGTAAGTACATTTAGTATTGGGTGGAGTCAGATTTGCTTTTGTGGCGTGGTATAATAATTTACCTCGTACTCTTTCAAGTAGACTACGTTGTTTACGAAAATATAAGTTTGTATAGTGGGGATGTTTCATAATATTCTGTATTTTTGATGTAAATGTGTAGTAGGAGTTGTCGGAATTAAAGTATATTATGACTATATTATTGATGAATTTATAGGTAGATATTGCATTAGATGGGAGGTGAACATACAAGAGTAGATCGGTTAAGAACAATTTTGTCGTTTGTTTACTATTTAGGTGTTCAATAACAATAGAATTGTAATTAGGAGGGATGGATGGAGGTAGTGGTCGAGTATGATTTATGTGGGTTATTTGGCAATTTGGTCTACTAATATATGGATTGGAGACAGGTCTAAAATGCATATTGATGGGTAATTCTAGGAGACTAGGGATAGGGGTAGGTGGTGGGGGAGGGGGAGGGAGGGGGATTGAGGAAGTAGAAGGAGGAGGAGGGGGAAGAAAGGGGATTGAGGAAGTGACAGTAGGATGAGTGATAGTTGAGTATTTGTAGTTTGATTTGATATTTTGTAATTGTGAATATATGTTGAGTAAACATGTGTCTTGTTTGTCAAGGCGGGAGGATATATCTTTAATAAGGAAAGGAATAGTATTTAGTAAGTCAGTCATGGAAGTAGAAAGCGGAGGGATTGTAGATGAAGGAATAAGGTTGGGTTTTTGGAGGCAAGTCTGGCATGAGAATTTAAAAGAAGGAGATTTAAGTACACTGACGACATGCTTATGTACTGCACTGCTTGTTATCCAATTATATGGCAAGCTATTATGTGCATTTAGACATTTAAAGTGTATATCAGAGTTACATAGACAAGTGACAAAGTTTGTACAAGTAATTGTAATATTACATTGAATGCATGTATTAGTCATATTGATGTGTAATGTAATGAAATATATTGAAATCAAAAGTAGAAAGCTATAAATAGATAAATATATGAATACAGAAATGTAAACAAAATATAATAGAAAATTGTAACGGTTCAGTGATTTTATGAATTTAGGATATATAAATGATATAAACGTCAATAAGTGAAAAAGTTATGAATGAAAATTATAAATAATAAGTTGTGAACAAAGAGTGTAGTTTTATAAATAATATATGTAATAGTTAGAGTGTGATGACTTATCTTATTGTTCGATTGATGGGAT
>OZ025241.1:46626794-46719294 GCA_964019155.1 Osedax fenrisi | reverse complement strand
TCTCGAGTATAAATTTTTCATTTACGTGTAATACTTGTATTAACTCATCTCATACTAATAGTACTAATAATAACAATAATAATTCTCCTACTTCAAACTCTGATGCATTCACCAATACTGATAATACCGAACCTTCTCTACTATCTATTTATAATAGTATTAATCAAATTAAGACATTACTAACTGAATCTAAAATACCTACTTATGCTGAAAAACTCATTGAATCAAATAAAAATATAATTAAATCTAACAATATTATTACTAATAGAATCAAACAATTACCAATTGCTCAAGACACCCATAGTTTTGTAATTGAAAACATTCGTTCACTTAAGTCTACAAATAATATTATTATTGGTATATTCAATAAAATGAATCTAAACACAAATTCTATCATGAAAGTTAGATATAACTATAATAATATTGAATTATTTGTAAATTCAAAATTTGCTAAATCACAATTTTTATCTGCAAGAAAATTGTTATCTAACTCTGATTATGCTAGTCTATTTATTAGAAGTTCTCTTGATAATGATACATTACGTCATGGAAGAATTCTATATCATGCTCTAAAATCTGACTATATTCATCTTGATGATTATAAATGTGTACTTAATAGATTTAATAATAAATATGAATTACGCTCAGTTTTAACTAATTCTAATAAAGTTGATTGGTCAAATCAGCCTCTATCAATATCTGATGTCGATTTACTAAAATGGTCCACAAGTTATGACGCATTCATATCTAATCTAAAATCAATAAGTTCTAAAGATGACTTAACTAATAAAAATAACCACCCTACAACTGATACGCAATGACTAAACCCTGATAACTTACTAACATGTTCTCTTATTAATGCTCGTTCAGTCAGAGCTAACATTAATTTTATCAATGATTTTAATAATGAATTTAATCATGATATTGTTATACTTACGGAAACCTGGCTTAATGATGATTCATCTTCAGTGATAGCAGAGCTTATGCATAACTCATATTGCTTTCAACATACACCTCGTGAAGGATCTAAAACTGGAGGTGGAGTTGGCATTCTATATAGTAAATCAATTAAACTTCTAAGTTATACAAAATATCCTATCTCTAGTTGTGAATGCTCTATAGTTTAATTACGTACAGCTTTAAATAAGACTATAAAGTTTATAATCATTTATCGACCCCCATCGAATAACTATATAACTTTTCTAGATGATTTTAATGATCTTCTCACTTCGATTAAATTAAGTAATACAATTATTCTCGGTGATTTTAATTTCCAAGTTAATAAAAACAAAACTCCTTCGAAACAACTTATTTCATTATCTAAATCACACTCATTACATCAACATATAACTGCACCAACTCATACATCTGGCAATATACTTGACCTAGTTTTTACAATAAATAGCCCTCAACTTATGATTAATATAACAAATACTAAATTTTTAATTACTGATCATTATGCCATTACATTTACAATTAATACTCCAATAGATATATCTCAAATCAATAGAATCAACTACAGAAACATTTCGAAGATACCAATTTCTTTATTCACTTCTTATGTATCTTCATTAATATCTAATGAGACTACAATTAAGGAATTAAATAAGTATCTAATAGATATGTTAAATAAATTTGCACCAACCAAATTAAAGATTATTAAAAGTTCTAAAAACAAATGGTTTAATAACGATACTATTTTGGCCAAAAGGGCTATGAGAACAAACGAACGATATTTCTCAAAGTTTCCTTCTAATAGCTCTCTAACTGCTCTCATTGAATCCAAAAAATATTTCAAATATTCTATTGAATGTGCAAAGAAAAAATTCTATCTAAATGAAATACTTAATAACAGTAATAATATAAGTAAGTTATATTGTATTACAAATTCACTGTTAGGAAAAACGAAAAAGTCTATATTTCCAGATACCCCTTTAGAATTATTATGTTTTGATTTTGCTAATTTCTTCACTGAAAAATTAAAAAAACTACGATTAACTTATAACTTTACTTATAACCCACATTTCAATGTAACTCCTCAACACTTAAACATAAGATTAACGTATTTTATTCCAACTAATCACGATCACGAACAAATTTTTTAATTAATTAACCATTCAAAATCTTCTGCTCCACACGACCCAATACCGCTACTTCTATTGAAAAAAATGTCACGTATATTAACCATTCCAATTACATTAATCATAAATCGATCAATGTCTACAGGCATAGTACCTCCCGAACTTAAACATGCAATTATCTCACCAATATTAAAAAAAAATAAAACGAATCACAATTTACTCAATAATATAGACCTATATCACAATTACCTACCATAGCTAAGATTCTTGAAAAAATTGTCTCCAACCAACTAAATAATTACCTCCTTACGAATAAACTAATTGACGACTATCAAAGTGCTTACCGCGTTAACCATAGTACCGAAACTACTGTAATACACGTAATTGATAATATACTTAGATCTCTAGATGTTAATAAACCTATTCAACTACTACTATTAGATCTATCTGCAGCGTTTGATACGCTCGACCACTCAATTCTGTATACTAGACTTACTGAAATTGGTCTGGATGATATAGCCCTCGATTGGATGATATCTTTTATCAGTAATCGATCATTCTCTGTAAAAACTGGGCAATTTTATTCAAAAAATCATACTTTAGAATCAGGTGTCCCTCAAGGTTCTGTTCTAGGACCTATTCTATTTCTGATCTACATAAAACCTTTATCACATATTATCAGGCAATTTAAACATATTAGATATCACCTGTATGCAGATTATATATTAATATATTCTACTTTATCTAGATATAGCTCTATGAATTGCAATGATTTATCTAATTGTGCAAATGCTATATATATATGGCTTAATGATAATAATCTATCATTGAATACCTCAAAATCTGAATTATTAAATATTCCTAGTAATTTTGATAATTTCCCAATTGTAACAATTAATGGTAAAGTCATAGAGCCTAGTATCAATATTAAATATCTAGGTGTTATTTTTGATTCAGATATCAAATTTAACACACATATTATGAGTTTATGCAAAAAAGCAAATCATCAATTATATAATATCCGTCATATAAGAAATTATATTAATACAAATACATGCCGTATTTTAATAAACTCACTAGTATTTTCTATCACAGATTACTGTAATTCAATATTAGTAGGTCTACCTAAATCATCTTTAATACCTATTAATAGAATTATAAGGTCCTCTGTACGACTCATTCACAGACAGCCTCGAACTGACCACACAAGCGTTTCCATAAAAATGAGGATAGACCATATATTGTCCACATCTCAGCGTTCTAAATATAGACTTTTGTGTATCATTCACAAAACTATGCGGATTGGTCAACCAGCATATATTAGATCATGTCTAAATATTATTCAATCCCGCAGAACTCTGAGATCAAATCACGATACAAACCGATTAAGTGTACGCCTACCGAATCTATCTCGCTCCGGAAATCGAGCTTTCACCTACTCGGCCCCAAGTAGGTGGAATTCACTTCCTAGGAATATTCGAGGTATTCAATATCATTCGACGTTTAAACGTAACTTAAAATTATTATTATTAAACAGTTGAGATACTTCTCCTGTTTCGCGTTTCGTTTATTGTTTTCGTTTTTGTTTTATTTTTATATGTTACACTTAACAGAGCATTTCTATGCTATATAATTGAGTGTCTAAATAAATCATTTTGAATTGAATTGAATTGAATAGTAGTAGTAGTAGTAGTAGTAGTAGTAGTAGTAGTAGTAGTAGTAGTAGTAGTAGTAGTAGTAGTAGTAGTAGTAGTAGTAGTAGTAGTAGTAGTAGTAGTAGTAGTAGTAGTAGTAGTAGTAGTAGTAGTAGTAGTAGTAGTAGTAGTAGTAGTAGTAGTAGTAGTAGTAGTAGTAGTAGTAGTAGTAGTAGTAGTAGTAGTAGTAGTAGTAGTAGTAGTAGTAGTAGTAGTAGTAGTAGTAGTAGTAGTAGTAGTAGTAGTAGTAGTAGTAGTAGTAGTAGTAGTAGTAGTAGTAGTAGTAGTAGTAGTAGTAGTAGTAGTAGTAGTAGTAGTAGTAGTAGTAGTAGTAGTAGTAGTAGTAGTAGTAGTAGTAGTAGTAGTAGTAGTAGTAGTAGTAGTAGTAGTAGTAGTAGTAGTAGTAGTAGTAGTAGTAGTAGTAGTAGTAGTAGTAGTAGTAGTAGTAGTAGTAGTAGTAGTAGTAGTAGTAGTAGTAGTAGTAGTAGTAGTAGTAGTAGTAGTAGTAGTAGTAGTAGTAGTAGTAGTAGTAGTAGTAGTAGTAGTAGTAGTAGTAGTAGTAGTAGTAGTAGTAGTAGTAGTAGTAGTAGTAGTAGTAGTAGTAGTAGTAGTAGTAGTAGTAGTAGTAGTAGTAGTAGTAGTAGTAGTAGTAGTAGTAGTAGTAGTAGTAGTAGTAGTAGTAGTAGTAGTAGTAGTAGTAGTAGTAGTAGTAGTAGTAGTAGTAGTAGTAGTAGTAGTAGTAGTAGTAGTAGTAGTAGTAGTAGTAGTAGTAGTAGTAGTAGTAGTAGTAGTAGTAGTAGTAGTAGTAGTAGTAGTAGTAGTAGTAGTAGTAGTAGTAGTAGTAGTAGTAGTAGTAGTAGTAGTAGTAGTAGTAGTAGTAGTAGTAGTAGTAGTAGTAGTAGTAGTAGTAGTAGTAGTAGTAGTAGTAGTAGTAGTAGTAGTAGTAGTAGTAGTAGTAGTAGTAGTAGTAGTAGTAGTAGTAGTAGTAGTAGTAGTAGTAGTAGTAGTAGTAGTAGTAGTAGTAGTAGTAGTAGTAGTAGTAGTAGTAGTAGTAGTAGTAGTAGTAGTAGTAGTAGTAGTAGTAGTAGTAGTAGTAGTAGTAGTAGTAGTAGTAGTAGTAGTAGTAGTAGTAGTAGTAGTAGTAGTAGTAGTAGTAGTAGTAGTAGTAGTAGTAGTAGTAGTAGTAGTAGTAGTAGTAGTAGTAGTAGTAGTAGTAGTAGTAGTAGTAGTAGTAGTAGTAGTAGTAGTAGTAGTAGTAGTAGTAGTAGTAGTAGTAGTAGTAGTAGTAGTAGTAGTAGTAGTAGTAGTAGTAGTAGTAGTAGTAGTAGTAGTAGTAGTAGTAGTAGTAGTAGTAGTAGTAGTAGTAGTAGTAGTAGTAGTAGTAGTAGTAGTAGTAGTAGTAGTAGTAGTAGTAGTAGTAGTAGTAGTAGTAGTAGTAGTAGTAGTAGTAGTAGTAGTAGTAGTAGTAGTAGTAGTAGTAGTAGTAGTAGTAGTAGTAGTAGTAGTAGTAGTAGTAGTAGTAGTAGTAGTAGTAGTAGTAGTAGTAGTAGTAGTAGTAGTAGTAGTAGTAGTAGTAGTAGTAGTAGTAGTAGTAGTAGTAGTAGTAGTAGTAGTAGTAGTAGTAGTAGTAGTAGTAGTAGTAGTAGTAGTAGTAGTAGTAGTAGTAGTAGTAGTAGTAGTAGTAGTAGTAGTAGTAGTAGTAGTAGTAGTAGTAGTAGTAGTAGTAGTAGTAGTAGTAGTAGTAGTAGTAGTAGTAGTAGTAGTAGTAGTAGTAGTAGTAGTAGTAGTAGTAGTAGTAGTAGTAGTAGTAGTAGTAGTAGTAGTAGTAGTAGTAGTAGTAGTAGTAGTAGTAGTAGTAGTAGTAGTAGTAGTAGTAGTAGTAGTAGTAGTAGTAGTAGTAGTAGTAGTAGTAGTAGTAGTAGTAGTAGTAGTAGTAGTAGTAGTAGTAGTAGTAGTAGTAGTAGTAGTAGTAGTAGTAGTAGTAGTAGTAGTAGTAGTAGTAGTAGTAGTAGTAGTAGTAGTAGTAGTAGTAGTAGTAGTAGTAGTAGTAGTAGTAGTAGTAGTAGTAGTAGTAGTAGTAGTAGTAGTAGTAGTAGTAGTAGTAGTAGTAGTAGTAGTAGTAGTAGTAGTAGTAGTAGTAGTAGTAGTAGTAGTAGTAGTAGTAGTAGTAGTAGTAGTAGTAGTAGTAGTAGTAGTAGTAGTAGTAGTAGTAGTAGTAGTAGTAGTAGTAGTAGTAGTAGTAGTAGTAGTAGTAGTAGTAGTAGTAGTAGTAGTAGTAGTAGTAGTAGTAGTAGTAGTAGTAGTAGTAGTAGTAGTAGTAGTAGTAGTAGTAGTAGTAGTAGTAGTAGTAGTAGTAGTAGTAGTAGTAGTAGTAGTAGTAGTAGTAGTAGTAGTAGTAGTAGTAGTAGTAGTAGTAGTAGTAGTAGTAGTAGTAGTAGTAGTAGTAGTAGTAGTAGTAGTAGTAGTAGTAGTAGTAGTAGTAGTAGTAGTAGTAGTAGTAGTAGTAGTAGTAGTAGTAGTAGTAGTAGTAGTAGTAGTAGTAGTAGTAGTAGTAGTAGTAGTAGTAGTAGTAGTAGTAGTAGTAGTAGTAGTAGTAGTAGTAGTAGTAGTAGTAGTAGTAGTAGTAGTAGTAGTAGTAGTAGTAGTAGTAGTAGTAGTAGTAGTAGTAGTAGTAGTAGTAGTAGTAGTAGTAGTAGTAGTAGTAGTAGTAGTAGTAGTAGTAGTAGTAGTAGTAGTAGTAGTAGTAGTAGTAGTAGTAGTAGTAGTAGTAGTAGTAGTAGTAGTAGTAGTAGTAGTAGTAGTAGTAGTAGTAGTAGTAGTAGTAGTAGTAGTAGTAGTAGTAGTAGTAGTAGTAGTAGTAGTAGTAGTAGTAGTAGTAGTAGTAGTAGTAGTAGTAGTAGTAGTAGTAGTAGTAGTAGTAGTAGTAGTAGTAGTAGTAGTAGTAGTAGTAGTAGTAGTAGTAGTAGTAGTAGTAGTAGTAGTAGTAGTAGTAGTAGTAGTAGTAGTAGTAGTAGTAGTAGTAGTAGTAGTAGTAGTAGTAGTAGTAGTAGTAGTAGTAGTAGTAGTAGTAGTAGTAGTAGTAGTAGTAGTAGTAGTAGTAGTAGTAGTAGTAGTAGTAGTAGTAGTAGTAGTAGTAGTAGTAGTAGTAGTAGTAGTAGTAGTAGTAGTAGTAGTAGTAGTAGTAGTAGTAGTAGTAGTAGTAGTAGTAGTAGTAGTAGTAGTAGTAGTAGTAGTAGTAGTAGTAGTAGTAGTAGTAGTAGTAGTAGTAGTAGTAGTAGTAGTAGTAGTAGTAGTAGTAGTAGTAGTAGTAGTAGTAGTAGTAGTAGTAGTAGTAGTAGTAGTAGTAGTAGTAGTAGTAGTAGTAGTAGTAGTAGTAGTAGTAGTAGTAGTAGTAGTAGTAGTAGTAGTAGTAGTAGTAGTAGTAGTAGTAGTAGTAGTAGTAGTAGTAGTAGTAGTAGTAGTAGTAGTAGTAGTAGTAGTAGTAGTAGTAGTAGTAGTAGTAGTAGTAGTAGTAGTAGTAGTAGTAGTAGTAGTAGTAGTAGTAGTAGTAGTAGTAGTAGTAGTAGTAGTAGTAGTAGTAGTAGTAGTAGTAGTAGTAGTAGTAGTAGTAGTAGTAGTAGTAGTAGTAGTAGTAGTAGTAGTAGTAGTAGTAGTAGTAGTAGTAGTAGTAGTAGTAGTAGTAGTAGTAGTAGTAGTAGTAGTAGTAGTAGTAGTAGTAGTAGTAGTAGTAGTAGTAGTAGTAGTAGTAGTAGTAGTAGTAGTAGTAGTAGTAGTAGTAGTAGTAGTAGTAGTAGTAGTAGTAGTAGTAGTAGTAGTAGTAGTAGTAGTAGTAGTAGTAGTAGTAGTAGTAGTAGTAGTAGTAGTAGTAGTAGTAGTAGTAGTAGTAGTAGTAGTAGTAGTAGTAGTAGTAGTAGTAGTAGTAGTAGTAGTAGTAGTAGTAGTAGTAGTAGTAGTAGTAGTAGTAGTAGTAGTAGTAGTAGTAGTAGTAGTAGTAGTAGTAGTAGTAGTAGTAGTAGTAGTAGTAGTAGTAGTAGTAGTAGTAGTAGTAGTAGTAGTAGTAGTAGTAGTAGTAGTAGTAGTAGTAGTAGTAGTAGTAGTAGTAGTAGTAGTAGTAGTAGTAGTAGTAGTAGTAGTAGTAGTAGTAGTAGTAGTAGTAGTAGTAGTAGTAGTAGTAGTAGTAGTAGTAGTAGTAGTAGTAGTAGTAGTAGTAGTAGTAGTAGTAGTAGTAGTAGTAGTAGTAGTAGTAGTAGTAGTAGTAGTAGTAGTAGTAGTAGTAGTAGTAGTAGTAGTAGTAGTAGTAGTAGTAGTAGTAGTAGTAGTAGTAGTAGTAGTAGTAGTAGTAGTAGTAGTAGTAGTAGTAGTAGTAGTAGTAGTAGTAGTAGTAGTAGTAGTAGTAGTAGTAGTAGTAGTAGTAGTAGTAGTAGTAGTAGTAGTAGTAGTAGTAGTAGTAGTAGTAGTAGTAGTAGTAGTAGTAGTAGTAGTAGTAGTAGTAGTAGTAGTAGTAGTAGTAGTAGTAGTAGTAGTAGTAGTAGTAGTAGTAGTAGTAGTAGTAGTAGTAGTAGTAGTAGTAGTAGTAGTAGTAGTAGTAGTAGTAGTAGTAGTAGTAGTAGTAGTAGTAGTAGTAGTAGTAGTAGTAGTAGTAGTAGTAGTAGTAGTAGTAGTAGTAGTAGTAGTAGTAGTAGTAGTAGTAGTAGTAGTAGTAGTAGTAGTAGTAGTAGTAGTAGTAGTAGTAGTAGTAGTAGTAGTAGTAGTAGTAGTAGTAGTAGTAGTAGTAGTAGTAGTAGTAGTAGTAGTAGTAGTAGTAGTAGTAGTAGTAGTAGTAGTAGTAGTAGTAGTAGTAGTAGTAGTAGTAGTAGTAGTAGTAGTAGTAGTAGTAGTAGTAGTAGTAGTAGTAGTAGTAGTAGTAGTAGTAGTAGTAGTAGTAGTAGTAGTAGTAGTAGTAGTAGTAGTAGTAGTAGTAGTAGTAGTAGTAGTAGTAGTAGTAGTAGTAGTAGTAGTAGTAGTAGTAGTAGTAGTAGTAGTAGTAGTAGTAGTAGTAGTAGTAGTAGTAGTAGTAGTAGTAGTAGTAGTAGTAGTAGTAGTAGTAGTAGTAGTAGTAGTAGTAGTAGTAGTAGTAGTAGTAGTAGTAGTAGTAGTAGTAGTAGTAGTAGTAGTAGTAGTAGTAGTAGTAGTAGTAGTAGTAGTAGTAGTAGTAGTAGTAGTAGTAGTAGTAGTAGTAGTAGTAGTAGTAGTAGTAGTAGTAGTAGTAGTAGTAGTAGTAGTAGTAGTAGTAGTAGTAGTAGTAGTAGTAGTAGTAGTAGTAGTAGTAGTAGTAGTAGTAGTAGTAGTAGTAGTAGTAGTAGTAGTAGTAGTAGTAGTAGTAGTAGTAGTAGTAGTAGTAGTAGTAGTAGTAGTAGTAGTAGTAGTAGTAGTAGTAGTAGTAGTAGTAGTAGTAGTAGTAGTAGTAGTAGTAGTAGTAGTAGTAGTAGTAGTAGTAGTAGTAGTAGTAGTAGTAGTAGTAGTAGTAGTAGTAGTAGTAGTAGTAGTAGTAGTAGTAGTAGTAGTAGTAGTAGTAGTAGTAGTAGTAGTAGTAGTAGTAGTAGTAGTAGTAGTAGTAGTAGTAGTAGTAGTAGTAGTAGTAGTAGTAGTAGTAGTAGTAGTAGTAGTAGTAGTAGTAGTAGTAGTAGTAGTAGTAGTAGTAGTAGTAGTAGTAGTAGTAGTAGTAGTAGTAGTAGTAGTAGTAGTAGTAGTAGTAGTAGTAGTAGTAGTAGTAGTAGTAGTAGTAGTAGTAGTAGTAGTAGTAGTAGTAGTAGTAGTAGTAGTAGTAGTAGTAGTAGTAGTAGTAGTAGTAGTAGTAGTAGTAGTAGTAGTAGTAGTAGTAGTAGTAGTAGTAGTAGTAGTAGTAGTAGTAGTAGTAGTAGTAGTAGTAGTAGTAGTAGTAGTAGTAGTAGTAGTAGTAGTAGTAGTAGTAGTAGTAGTAGTAGTAGTAGTAGTAGTAGTAGTAGTAGTAGTAGTAGTAGTAGTAGTAGTAGTAGTAGTAGTAGTAGTAGTAGTAGTAGTAGTAGTAGTAGTAGTAGTAGTAGTAGTAGTAGTAGTAGTAGTAGTAGTAGTAGTAGTAGTAGTAGTAGTAGTAGTAGTAGTAGTAGTAGTAGTAGTAGTAGTAGTAGTAGTAGTAGTAGTAGTAGTAGTAGTAGTAGTAGTAGTAGTAGTAGTAGTAGTAGTAGTAGTAGTAGTAGTAGTAGTAGTAGTAGTAGTAGTAGTAGTAGTAGTAGTAGTAGTAGTAGTAGTAGTAGTAGTAGTAGTAGTAGTAGTAGTAGTAGTAGTAGTAGTAGTAGTAGTAGTAGTAGTAGTAGTAGTAGTAGTAGTAGTAGTAGTAGTAGTAGTAGTAGTAGTAGTAGTAGTAGTAGTAGTAGTAGTAGTAGTAGTAGTAGTAGTAGTAGTAGTAGTAGTAGTAGTAGTAGTAGTAGTAGTAGTAGTAGTAGTAGTAGTAGTAGTAGTAGTAATTGAAATTTTCCATTAAAATAACCGCGTTTTATTTTTATTAGTGAATAAATTTAGTGAAAATTTAAAATTGCTAAAATTTGTAATATGTTTGTTAATTAATGCACTTAGTTAATGTTACCACTATAAATAGAAAAGAAATATTATATCAAATCATAAACAAACAGAACACACAACAAAGCAGCAGCAAAAGCAAAAGCAACACAAAAACCAGGAAAACCAACCTAAAAAGAAATCAACATGGTGAAACGTATCCCACTAACAATCAAAATTGCTTGCTACAAGACTGACGAAGGCACTAAAGGTAAATGTGTGGAGACCCTCGGAGGTATCGACAAAGTGATCGGTTGCCGTCTAAAGAAACAAGGCATCGACACAGTCGAGAAACTACGCAAACAGACCGAATGTATGACGAAGTGTGAATTCCTGGAGTACATGTGCTGCATGACTGGGGCTAACCGCAGATGGGCCGGAATGGCATACAAGTCTTTATACGGATGCGTCACCGAACTGTCTATAGAGAACAAACTAGCGAAAACATGCGCTAAATGTCGTCATTGATTCATGTAATAAAACGTAAAACTTGAATTTAATCTTTTCTATTATTATTATTATATATTGCTGCTACTACTACTGCTACTGCTACTTATACTGATACTGCTACTACTACTACTACTACTACTACTGATACTGCTACTGCTACTACTTCTGATACTGATATTGCTACTGCTACTTCTAATACTACTACTACTACTACTACTACTACTACTACTACTACTACTACTACTACTACTACTACTACTACTACTACTACTACTACTACTACTACTACTACTACTACTACTACTACTACTACTACTACTACTACTACTACTACTACTACTGATACTGATACTGCTACTGCTACTGCGACTGCTACTGATACTGCTACTGCTACTGCTAATGATACTGCTAATGATACTGATATTGCTACTACTACTGCTAATGATACTGCTACTGCTACTGCTACTGATACTGCTAGTGCTACTGCTACTGATATTGCTACTGATATTGCTACTGATACTGCTACTGCTACTGCTACTACTACTGCTACTGCTACTGATACTGCTACTGATGCTACTACTGCTACTTCTACTGCTACTGCTACTACTGCTGATACTGGTAGTTCTACTGCTACTTCTAATACTACTACTACTACTACTACTACTACTACTACTACTACTACTACTACTACTGATACTGATACTGCTACTGCTACTGCGACTGCTACTGATACTGCTACTGCTACTGATATTGCTACTACTACTACTACTACTGATACTGCTACTGCTACTACTAATGCTACTTATACTGATACTGCTACTACTGCTGATACTGATACTGCTACTGCTACTGATATTGCTACTACTACTACTACTACTACTGATACTGATACTGCTACTGCTACTGCTACTGCGACTGCTACTGATACTGCTACTGCTACTGCTGATACTGATACGTCTACTGATACTGATACTGCTACTTCTACTGATACTGCTACTGCGACTGCTACTGATACTGCTACTGCTACTGCTGATACTGATACTGCAACTGCTACTGATATTACTACTGATACCGCTACTGCTACTGCTACAGCTACTGCTACTGCTACTATTGCTACTGATACTGCTACTACTACTACTGCTAATGCTACTGCTACTACTAATACTACTAATACTATTTCTACTGCTACTGCTACTGCTACTACTACTACTACTACAGCTACTGCTACTTCTACTGCTACTGATACTGCTACTACTGCTGATACTGCTACTGATACTGCTACTGCTACTGCTACTGCTACTGCTACTGCTACTACTACTGCTACTGCTACTGATACTGCTACTGATACTACTACTGCTACTTCTACTGCTACTGCTACTGCTACTGCTACTGCTACTACTGCTGATACTGGTAGTTCTACTGCTACTTCTAATACTACTACTACTACTACTACTACTACTACTACTACTACTACTACTACTACTACTGATACTGATACTGCTACTGCTACTGCGACTGCTACTGATACTGCTACTGCTACTGCTGATACTGATACGTCTACTGATACTGATACTGCTACTGCTACTGATACTGTTACTGCGACTGCTACTGATACTGCTACTGCTACTGCTGATACTGATACTGCAACTGCTACTGATATTACTACTGATACTGCTACTGCTACTGCTACTGCTACAGCTACTGCTACTGCTACTATTGCTACTGATACTGCTACTACTACTACTGCTAATGCTACTGCTACTGATACTTATACTGCTATTGCTACCACTACCATTACCACTACTACTAATAATACTGAGAGATAATCCTCTAAAGTTTATGTGTAATAAATATGACATTTTAATTTTATTATATATTGCACACTCATATATTCATAAATAATGCACTTTCTATTACTTTTGAATAAAATAATATACGACATTTGAAAGATAATTAATTATATGTTAATATTTTAGAGTAAAATAATTGTTGATAACAATGAAAACCACTCCCCCTTAAACTATAAATAGACTTATCTTACAAACTATTCTATATATTAATATACTATACTATTCTATATATATATATATATATATATTTAATAGTTTGTATTTAAAGGTTTAACTTAATTTTATTAATACATTATTAAAGTTAGTTACAATTAAAAGTTTAAATCATTAATACATAATAATGTATTTAATATTTATAGTATTATAATAATGATCAGTTAAAGTTTACTTAAAATTAATTATATGTAAATTTGTCTGTGTTATGTTATACATTATACATATTGTTATTTTTATAATTTATTTTGTGGAGTCCTTTCATCCCATTTAGGAACTTTGATGAAGTTTTCACTTATAACCATATATGGCTCTAATGTCCCTTCGAAGCCGCTCTCGTGTTAAGGCATCCATAGTTTTAACGAGAGTCGATCATTTATTTATACATAATTATATAAGATCACTTCTAAATAATATTTTAAGACCCATTTTATAAAATTAATTAATGGTCCAGACGAGGATCGAACTCCCGTCCTACTGTTTGTGTGTCTGACGCTTATCCAACTGAGCCACATAAGCAGTTTATGAATATTTTAATATATATATATTGATAAATATGCTTCAATACAATAGGTGCAATAGGGATTCTGAAAACAAAAACATCGTTAATTTACATTACTACAGTTCAAGAAATGGACTGTACCCAATTGTCATAGGTTAGTAAATTAGTAATTAATAGTACATATATAGTACATATTATGTAGTACACTCAAATATACATAGACTCATTCACATACACACACACATATATATATTATGTTGTTTATATTACATTCAACTGCCGCTAACCAAGACCCCAGGATCACCAGCTGATTATCGACAGATGTGAATGAGATATAGGGTTTCTGATATATCGAATTATTCTTACCCTTATTGGCAAATTTACAAAATGAACACGTACTCGTAAGAAGTCCGAGATGGCTGGAGTCCGACTTATCGGGAGTCTGATATAAACTAATAAGTCAAGTATACGTAGTATTACATGTTATTGTACACATGTTATTATTACGAATTCGTACATTACATTAATGTACTGCATACTGAATTTGTATTCACGGTGGTTATGGGTTTTAGTCACAATTGTTTACTAACGAATAGTTAGTTTATTTATTGTGAGGATATTTATCTGTGAAGATCTGCTCACCTATTTAATAGAAAACATTGACTAATATACTAGACTAAATTAATATCTCCTCCCATGCACAATTATATATATATATATTGTTATTGTTATTGTTATTTTTATTTTGTGGAGTCCTTTCATCAAATCTAGGAACTTAGATGAAGTATTCACTTATTAACATATGGCTCTATAGACATTATAAAGTCCCTTCGAAGCCGCTCTCGTGTTAAGTCATCGATGGTTTTAACGAGAGCCGATCATTTACTTATACACAATAATATAAGATCACTTCTAAATAATATGTTAATACCTATTTTAATGGTCCGGACGAGGCTCGAACCCGCGTCCTACTTATTAAACACAAGTGTGTGTCCTTAGCCATCTGAGCCACACAGGCAGTAATATATATATATATATATATATATATATATATATATATATGTGCATGAACATACATATTATCACATAAACACATAGATGCACTTAAATCATTAGTTAAGATCAGGTAATTAGTATTGACCTATACATGTATATATACATGTTTTCATATAGGTATATATATATATGTGTATACACGTGACATTATAAGTGTCATGTGACAATTAACACGCCCCTCCGCCTCATCATTAACACTTAGCACGCAATTAAAGCTCCATGCTGAGTATATTATAATTAAATACGTACGTCTCATATCTTTATACATATACATATATTATCATGTCTATAAAATTAGTATATAATAATATTTATATATATATATATATATATTTATAAATATTGTATACCCCATAAATATTTACCCTATTGAATTTAGTTGAAAATTGTTATTAAGAATTAGAATTTTAAAATAATAAGTATAAATAACATGATCATATCATTTATTGTCATCAGTGTTATATCACAGTATATAGCCTATTGACGGCTATATTACCAAACATGTTCACAGGGGTTACAGGTGTATTATCCTCGTTATAAATCTGTTATTCGATACGCTATTTAGTAACATACGCATTAAAATGAAAATATTCATAACATATATAGTTAATATATACATTAATACTTATAATATACAGTACCTTTTGATATTACTCTATATATATATACAGCAGTGGTCACCATATTTGTTCATCATGACCCTTTTTTATATTTCTTAGTTTAAAAATATACTAAATGAAATATTGTATTTATTTTTTATTATTATTAAACTTTAGTCATAATTTATGATGGATATTAAAGTATTTAGCAGTTTTTTAAAGAAGGCCCAAAATAACCCAAATTAAGGATTTCGAAAATTCCAAAATAAGATATTTGTTGAGTTGTTTTCTCTTTATTTTGGGTTTTGGCCCATATTAAGTATGCCTGCTCATGCAAAAACCCAATGACCCAACTGTGTGTTATAGGTTGGTAACCACTTCTCTATAGTAACGATACACTACTGGCAGAAACCTACTGCATACATAATATACGATGTACATAAACATATGATAACGTAGGAATAGGTATGTTCTAAATATAAGTGTATCACGTGACTTTAGTTGTGTATTTAGATTACGTAACAACTAACATCATAGTCACGTGATAAGTTATAAGTTACGTACGAAATGTATATTACAAAAATATCGAGTTTATTATTGTAATGATGATGGAAAATATGAAATTTATAAAAAATAATAATAATACATTTTATATAAATTATATGTGTAATTATAACATATTCATTATATCCAACAGATTACAAAATCAATAATATTTTGTCGATATAAAATATAATTAAGCCTATATAGAAACGCCTATCAGTAAAATGCACTCAGAAAAATAAGCGAGTCTTTTTCTCTCAAAAAGCTAGTCTTTTCATTTGGTATAAAAAAAAATAGTGTTAATTAAATTGACTCGGTCAGAGCTAGTCTTTTTCAGAAATAATGCCTAGTCTTTATTAGCGAGTCTTTTCAGAATTAGCCCTAGTATTTATTAGCGTGTCTTTTCAGAATTAAGCCCTAGTCATTGCATGTAATGTATTGCCTCACACCGCGATGACATCCGACCAATCAAAAGCGTTGTTTACGTATCACCATGGTTACCCGCCTCGCTAGGTATTCTGAAGGCTGTCGGCGTACACATCTACTCGTTAAAGGTGGACATAGAGGTGGTCAGTGTCCTGAGTGACGTCAGAGGGGACGTCAACTTCGAACACGTGATCTTCAATATCACCTCCACCGTGATTAATGGTTAATACGTCACAACTACACGTACGGTATCATGTACCTTATAAGGTGTATATGCGGACACATTAATACACATATCGTATATGTATGGATTCGTACAATGTACGCCGTACATATACCTATTAGTATACACACAAACTTACTATTATACATATACATATATATATATATATATATATATATATATAGCTGTATACACTATAGCTGTATACAGCTATAGACTATAGGCTATAGAGGCTATAGTGATATAACTATAGTTATATCATTAATGTTATGTATTGGAATAATTGACTACATATTACCGGCTGTATTGACTACATAGCCTATATACTGTAGAGTATCAGCTATATCAACAAGCGGGCTTTATACAGTGTACAGTACGAGTGTGTACTTACATGATTCATACTCTATGACTCATACGCGCTTGATGACGTCATATTACACATGACATATTACTCAGTCTTCGCGTATAGTGTTAGGGGATAAATAATCCGGGGTGAGCAGTAGTTATATAATAATAAGTGTTAAATCGCATACACTATCCCCAGGGTAACAATTAGCTAAGTGTAATATATATATATATATATATATATATATATATATATATATATATATTAAAATATAAAATCTAATCGCTTTCACGGATTCTCATCTTAGAACATCTTTAAAATCAAAATCATCTTTAAACGGATTGTATTTGTTAATCCATAGTTTATTATTTATACTCTAATATAACATCAATACAAGTTATTCATTATTCATGTTAAACTATAATTTGAATAATCTAAATCAGCAATCTTTAAAATAATATGAGGTAAATATAAAATTACAAGAATATTACAAGAAGGTATTACATATAATGCTTACAAAGACAATAAATTAAATATAACTAAACATACTTTTCATTAATTTTGTATCTTTATTGTATATATTATATACTATATATAGAACAACCAATACATAATGTATTGTTAAACTACTGGTATGTGTAATGGAACATAAATACAGATGTGTTCCACAAGGAATTAACAATGCTAATTGAGCATCACAACTAAAATATTGTATTAAAATTCACATTAGATTATGAGTTGTTATACCAAGACAAATAATAGAAAAAAATCAAGATCAAATAAAACGAAATGATATATACTCTTACGGGAAGGAACTATAGTACTAGTTATACCTTTATATGGACATATCTAAATATATTTAGATATCTATAGATACCAAAACGACCAGTTTTTACAACTCTCCGACTTAAAATATTTTTATATTTTCTCATAATGTTTGTGAAGATGGTAATAATAAAACTTCATTCTATCATACATGCGATTTTTGTTGTTATTATATACATTATGTCTTATAATAAAAGTTATTCAATTATAAAAATGAAAAAATGAGAAAAAACGTTATCATATAGAATAGTATCTATAAAGGGGAGAACATTTCACTACCCTGCATGGTAGTATTATACTGCAGTATTACCCGCAACTTGCCGGAAATATTGTAACTTTAAAACTATTTTCTATATTAAGTTGTAATGGAATATAAAGTTACTAAATTTCAGGCAAGTTGCCGGAAAGTAAGAGGGTATCCCACTAACATTTTAGTTAACTTGATAGAAAATAATTTTAAAGTTACAATATCCCAATGTAACATAAGTTACAATTGTAATGTAAACATAATATATATGCCCTATTAAATAGATACGGTTGACAGTAACTGTTCTCAACCCCTGGCCCGCTGCACAGACGAGATAACTCTACGTTACGCTCCGGTGCTCAGTATAGGACCACGTGACTTCACTAATATCTTCCCATATCACGTGATATTCGACGAGGACATGCGTGTCCTTCAATGCGGTCGACAGCTACAAGTTAGCGATCGGTTTCCGAGATTTTGATAATCTATTCAAAGATTTCGGCGATTATCTAATTAAGTGGCAACTCGTATACGTACTAAATAATTCTATTAATATAGTGTTACATAAATGCATAAATATATACACATATATATATATTATATATATATATAATAAGTAGACAAATAATTTGAAAATATTAAAACAAAAATTACATACTTCTAGAATATATAAATTATAATTTATTTTGTATTTATTTCATTTCAAATCTATTTAGTAAATACGTGTCCGCAGACAATAGATTATTACCGTGGCAATATGTCAACAATTTGTTAACCCGATTAACCGGTCCGTTTTAGAGATACTCTTTTAAATTAACTAGTTTTTAAATAATCCTTTTCAATTAACGATTCGATATAAATAATAAATACAGTTGTATATAGTGTCAACATACCGCCACCTACCTCCATCTACAATCTATCCCTCTTTCACACTTTCAAACTAAGATTAAACGCAATGATGATATTTCATAATATATTTTACAGTTAATGACAAATTTCAGTACGTTTGAGGAACCTTTAATGAGTGATATATTTACACTTACCTACCCTAGAATGAACTTAAGCTTCAAAGAAATCATCACATTTATTAATAGTGTTTATATTTTACAGGTTAAGAATTTATTTATTTAAATTATTTATTACTTATTTATTTAATTTAGCATGCATGCCTTATATATATATTAATATTTAATTTTCACGAATATTGAATATGATATACGATAGGATATTCGGAAACTATAAGTAGCTTCTATTAATAATTTCCTTATAACATAAATATCAACTATTGATGATATAATAATAATAATAAAATAAAAAAATATAATAATAGTGATATAATATGAGAATAGTATTGTCGAATATATACATTAATAATAGTAGTAGTAGTAGTAGTAGTGCAGTAGTAGTAGTAGTAGTAGTAGTAGTAGTAGTAGTAGTAGTAGTAGTAGTAGTAGTAGTAGTAGTAGTAGTAGTAGTAGTAGTAGTAGTAGTAGTAGTAGTAGTAGTAGTAGTAGTAGTAGTAGTAGTAGTAGTAGTAGTAGTAGTAGTAGTAGTAGTAGTAGTAGTAGTAGTAGTAGTAGTAGTAGTAGTAGTAGTAGTAGTAGTAGTAGTAGTAGTAGTAGTAGTAGTAGTGCAGTAGTATACTACACTACGCACATGCATAATAATAATATTTATGTACATACAATAAAAATAATAATAATAATATTATAAAAACGATGACATATATATATACACACACACTATGAAATATGTATTAAATTTAGTAGGTTAACCTATATATATATATATATATATTATACTATATAATTAAATTCTAAATTTACTCTACTATACTATACTATTATTTGAGAATTGATCTAAAATATCTAAAATATCAGTGAGTGTTTTTTACTTACAAAATGAGAAATAAATACAATAATTAATATCGATTATAATCGATTATATATATTAATTAGTTATCACATAATTAAACGTATGTCCTCTAATACTTAGTCGAATAAGGTGTTGAGCTTAAATCACGAACACCTCAAGAGAAATGTGGACCGATATGACTTGACTATTAAAGGTAAATTAACTAGAATATTAGACATAGACAGTATTAGAACCATCTATATATGTATACGAAGTACTCTTCGGATTCGAATATCACAGATGTATATATAATGCAAATACAGAACATGCATGTATGCATATTTATATATATATATATATATATATATATATATATATATATATATATATATATGTATATAGTCAGACACACAAGCAGTAGGACACGGGTTCGACCCTCGTCCGGACCATTAATTAATTTTATAAAATGGGTCTTAAAATATTATTTAGAAGTGATATTATATAATTGTGTATAAATAAATGATCAGCTCTCGTTAAAACCATTGATGCCTTAACATGAGAGCGGCTTCGAAGGGACATTAGAGCCATATATGGTTATAAGTGAAAACTTCATCTAAGTTCCTGGATGGGATGAAAGGACTCCACCAAATAAAAATAACAAATAACAAAATATAATAATAATAATTATTATTATTTATATATTACAAAAAATTAATTTTCATGTATATAAATGAAAATGAATTTTTAAATATTAATATAGATACATGTTATTATGTAATTCAAATACTTCATATATGTATATATATATATATATATATATATATATATATAAACTGCCTGTGTGGCTCAGTGACTAAGGCGTTAGACACACAAGCAGTAGGACACGGGTTCGAACCTCGTCCGGACCATTAATTAATTTTATAAAATGGGTCTTAAAATATTATTTAGAAGTGATATTATATAATTGTGTATAAATAAATGATCGGCTCTCGTTAAAACCATGGATGCCTTAACATGAGATCGGCTTCGAAGGGACATTAGAGCTATATATGGTTAAAACTCCATCTAAGTTCATGGATGAGATGAAAGGACTCCACCAAATAAAAATAACAATAACAATAACAATAACAATATATATATATATATATATATATATATATATATATATATATATATATATATATATATTAGTTAATGATCTGTAAAGTCCTATATATTTATATGAACACATATCAATTATTTTGTTAAATAAATTACTTACTTACTATTTTGTATTTAAAATCATTAGAAATATAGTTGTTAATTATAGTTTGTTAATTATAATTATATATTTGCCAATATTCTATTATAAATCTCAATAGTTATAATAAGATATTATAGATCTAGTAATAGTAAACTAATAGGCCTCATATAATAGGTCAACATGTCATTATAAACGAATATGATTATTAATATTCAAATACATGATAAATAGGCTTGACGGTAATCTTGATTGGAACATGCCATTGCTGCTGTTATGTTATGTAATGTTATGCAATTCTGCTGATTATATAATCATGTTCCTATTTGTGTAAACCACGAATATGTACTCAGATAGTCATGTATCTAGTCGATGATTGTGTATACATTACTGTAGTTGCTATATTAGCTATTGTTCTCATATACTTATGCGTATATACGTGTGTATTTATGTATGTATGTCTGTACGTTAGCGAATGGGTGTGAACCACTGTAAGGTAGTAGAAGTAGTAGTAGTAATATAATTTATTTAGTCACAAAAATCCAATTTTAACTAAATTGTTTGAAAATGAGATTTATTAACTAACATATATATATATATATATACAATGTATATATAATAATAATTATTATATAATTATTGATTATAATCGAAAAGTATTCTACACGTATTATTCAACAACATTTGACATCGTACAATATATACATATGACGGGATCAAAAGTTATAACAAAAATCTCCCCTACAGTACAGTATAGGTACAGTATAGTAGAGTATAGTATAGTACAGTATAGTATAGTATAGTACAGTATAGTACAGTATAGTATAGTATAGTATAGTATAGTATAGTATAGTATAGTACAATATACACAGTGTAGAGTGTATATTGTATGCTGTGCATTTCACGTTAATCTGGTTCAATGTATTGCAGCTATCGGGTATTCAAATCGGGTATTCCTTTCACTAACACTAATATCAATTATATCAACAATTTTAGTAAAACATTACTTAACAAATATCTCTACGATATTGTTTTTAGAAATTCTAATTATACGTAATTGTAATTCACTTATTTCTACTCTATAGTATGTGAAGTGCTTTGCCACGTTGATACGTTCATGTATTAACACACGTGACTAGATAAATTGACAGGTCATGTGACCTAATACATGACTATGTCACGTGACTCGATACATGGATAGGTTACATAACCAACATACATAATGTTTGTAAACATTACGAGCAATTACATATGGAATACATGTAATACTCCTAGTATACAATTAATAGTTTGTGTATAGTATGTATACTATACATTGTATAGTATATATAACCCTACTAAATAGTACATACATGCCCAGATACTAATAATATAGATACCACCGCATGTTAATACTTATAATCAACACACCACCTGGTCAATTAACACATGTTAAGATACATATGTTGTGGGATATTAATTATGGTGTACGCGGCTAGTGTTGTTCATACACACACACACACACACACACACACACATACACACACAATGTTCAATACTTTCCCCAATTCTCTTCTCTATATATCTTATTCCATTACAAACAATTATGAAACGTTATCCATCTATTACTTACAACTTATACGCAGACGACATAGAACTACACGCAACGATAACAAACTCTACCCAACTACAAGACTGTTTAAATGAACTACAAAACTGGCTAACAAATAATAACCTACTACTAAACCACAATAAAACTGAACTATTAAATATAACTAATGACCCAAATACTTACTTCCCTGAAATTATTATTAATCAACACAAAATCATTCCCACCAATTCTGTTAAATACTTAGGCGTCAACTTCAATAATAAACTTAATCTAGATAAACATTACAGCTTACTTACTCAATCTACGACTGCACAGCTATTCAATATTAAAAAAATACGACCATACTTAAATAGAAATACTACAAAACTACTGACTCAGACTCTCATACTTTCAAGACTACAATACTGCAACTCACTATTCACAGGAACTGAAAAACTGAAAATAGACAAACTAGACAAAATAATTAACCGCTCAATTAGAAATATATACCGACTACAGAAGACTGACTATACAACTAGCATTACTGACTTACGTAAAAAACTTAACTGGCTAAACACTGAAGACTCTATCAACTACAAAATACTTACAATACTTAAAAAGACTATTACTTATAACTTACCCTATAATTTACGAAACAAAATAAAACATAAACCAAACACTAGACTTTTACGTAATAACAATTCCACTATACTACACCAACCTATTACCCATTGCATCAAATACGAAAGAAGAAAATTCAGCTCTTCATCAACAATTAGATGGAATAAACTACCCCCGCAACTTAGAAATCAAAATATATCAATTAATATCTTTAAAAAGAAATTAAAAAAATTTCTTATCGACAAACATTGATATTCGTTTATTCATAATATTATCGTGCGAATTATATATATATATATAATATTATATATATATATAATGTATACATTCGCTATTTTTATCTATATGTGATATATATTGTTAGATACACATTATAGAATTATAATTATTAATGATGTGATTAAAATAAATACTTAAACAACAACAACAACAACAACACATACACATACACACACATACACATACACATACACACACACACACACTTATACGCTCACACATACACATACATACACACGCACACACACACACACACACACACGCGCACACACACACATACACATACACACACACATACACATACATACATGTACACATACACACATATATACACACACACATACATACACACACATACACATACACACACACATACACATACATACATGTACACATACACACACACATACACATACACACATACATACATACACACATACACATGCATACACATGCACACACACACACATACACACGCGAAGTAGAATTATATTAAAGGAGAAAATTCAACTCCGCATCAACAATTAGATGGAATAAACTACCCCCGCAACTTAGAAATAAAAATCTAATGATTAATATCTTTAAAAAGAAATTAAAAAAAATTAATATCGCCCAACATTGATGTACCTTTAGTACTAATCGTAATATTATCGTGTGAATTATCGTGTATATTCGCTATTTGTATATATATATATATATATATATATGTGATATATATTGATCACACTAAATAGATACACATTATAGAATTATTATTAATGATCATTTTTAATAAATACTTTCAACATCAACAATGACAACACACACACATACGTATACATGCACAGTGTGCAATGCATACATGCACACGTATATATATATATATATATATATATACATACTTTCATATACACATACAAATATATATATATTTGGTTAATTCCAGAATCGTCTATTTATCTAGGTCAGATGATATTATTAGAGGAAAGCTCGCATATCCTGTACATAGGATCTCCCCGAATCAGCAGTCTCGTTGAATTACAAGTTATACACAATGCAACAGTATTCATTACGCAACAATACTTACGCGATGTGCAATTACGTAATGGGATACATAATTGCGTAATACTTCGCGCCTGGGAATACTGTTACGTACTAGAGAGATGTCACCAAGGGTATGTCCTTATACCAACGCGGGAGTGTCCTTAGTAATACGCTGACATGGTCGTTATATATCAGGCGTGTCCATCTTATTTATAACAATAACAATTGTATCTATTGTTTTGTTTATCTATTTTATAAATGCGCTAAATATGTTTGACTTTGTAGTGAGCTGTATTATATTAATAAATATAATGTAATTAATACATTTATAAAATTATAATATTATATTATTTATAGTATTATAATATTATATTATAGTATTATAATTATTAAAATACATGAATTATTATCCTATAATCCTAAATATCCCAGTAAGTAAAGTAATAGATGATTCTTCATACATAGATGACTATCATAGGGCTATGTATTTATTACGAATATACACCACTGTACGATGGTAGTATATATATAATGACACGCCCCCCTCTTATTGACCAACAGGAAAGAGGCCTATACTTGTCGGATATCCCGGTTCATGACGTCACCAGAGAACTTGTGCTCTTGAATCAGCAGCGGATAGCCGAGATAGACATCGCGTTAGTAAGCAGCGGCAGTGTTGTCACGGTAACCCTCAAGGTCACGCTAGAGGTGAGGGTGTCGTATAAGGGTTAATAAGGTAGGTTGTTAGTGTAGTAAAACAACTGATATATCAGTAGTATACTACTAAAAACCCTATAGTAAGTAAATTAATTGCCTAATGGGTTTCGACCTATGATTGAGAGCTTAAAAGTCAGTACCAGTTATCTACAATTTATATAGGTATGTGTTGTAGTAATGTGTGTAATTGTGGTTTTCGGAATATATCAAGTTATGGATTTTCCACTATTCAGTTAGCTGTGGATGATAGTTATGCAATATAACCACGATGTATTACGTAACCTATAATTGAGGTCCTGTCCTTGTTATAACCGTATACAATGTTTACAACCCATAACTAAGTATACTGTGTTTAATATCCTAACCGTGCATTATCAGGGTAACTACGAGCGTTGCCATAGTGATGTGTGTGTAGGAAATAACAGGGTACCTAATCCATGATATTAAAATTCTTCTCGGCAAACCTAAAATATATTATTTAAAAATCAAATAAATTATAATGGATCTTATTTCAACGCCGCTGGCAACCTCATTATCTATATATGATCATTATAATACCGAGCGCCTCTATCGTGTGACGATAGTGTGACGATAGTGTTAGATATGCTCGCTAGGGGACACTACATCAATATCTGTGTTGCTACTGGTGTTGTATACTCTCTGTAATTAACAACCTGTTATTCTAAGTGCCGGCACTCGTTGCTCGCGGTGTGTACACCCCTTAATAGCGACGTCACCTCTATTTAGTATTTCCTATATATGCATATTTGTCTATAGAAAAATATACATAGAATTTTATTTGTTATGTTTATATACTCTTTTAATTTAGTTTTTGTATATAATATACCGAAGGAAAATCTTTGAATATACATAATATATATATATATATACACACACTTGTTGAAAGATCTACTCGAACTAGTCGATTCGAACTAATCTAGTATTAACACTGATATCAAAGCCCAGGGCTTTGCTGATAGTGTTTACCTACATACTTCAATTAAATTAAAATTCACTTTATTAAAATAGACACTAATTAAATTCTATAATTTAATTTATAAAAAGTATAAGTTATAAGGTTATCAGTTTACAAGTTATAAGGTTATACAAGTTATCCTGACTACAATGCTATAACATTCGTGTTATATTTGACCGATTAATGAAACCATTCCAGCACTGACTTCATTGTGTTATATCACTATGTTATTCAATATTCTTTTATTTATACAAAAAATTAATATAAATATAATATATTGATATGTAAATATCATATACCTCAACATATATATATATATATATATATATATATATATATAACTGCCTGTGTGGCTCAGTTGGGTAAGACGTAAGACACACAAGCAGTAGGATTCAGGTTTAAGCCGTGTCCGGACCATTAAAATAGGTCTTAAAATAATAGTTCTAAGTTATCTTATATAATTGTGTATACATAAATTATCGGCTCTCATTAAAACAATGTATGCCTTAACATGAGAGCTGCTTCGAAGGGACATTAGAGCAATATATGGTTATATATTCTGGATAAATATTAATCAAATTAAATAAAATTAAAATATATTGTCTATATATATATATATATATATATTTTTTTTATTTTTATTATTTTTTCTCTTCATTAATATTTTGCATTTATATTTTATATTTAATTTATAAAATGTATATTTGTAAACATAATCTTTAACTAACTTCAGGCTTATTCAGTATTACATTTTTAACAATATTATTTAATAACACATAACATTAATTACATACACAAGTATTAAAAGTTTATACAGTTTTTATTATTTTATTTATTTTTCAGTCATTTCAGGTTTATTCAGTATTACATTTTTACCAATATTATATAATACCATTTACATTTTATTGAATTTACATACTAGTATTATAATTTAAAAGTATATAGTTTTTATAGTTTTATTATATTTTATTCAATTCAGGTTTATTTTTATACTTTATATTTTATAGTTTCAGGCTTATTCAGTATTGCATTTTTTCATCATTATATATCTTTTAATTTAGTTCTATTTAATTTATTTGTTTAGCTTCCATTGTTTTTTTTACATATCGTTTTCTTCTCTATTTATATATTAGTTATGCAGTTTAGTTCACCATCAATTAATAAAGTCTTAACTTATAATTACATTCCTGACGAACTAAAATGCGATTCTAATATAATCGATAATATAAATAAAACTTTTTTACAGTGTAAATATTATGATAATTTATCAAATTTAAATATATGTCGTAAATTATCTATTATTCATTTTAATGCTCGGAGTATTCATAAAAATTTCGATTCTATTACTGATTACCTTTTATATTTAAAAATAAACTTTATGATTATTGTAATAACTGAATCATGGCTAACTACATCTAATAAACACTTATTTAATATTCCTAATTATTCATCTGAACATATAGTAAGAAATAATAAGCGTGGAGGTGGAGTTTCCATTTTCATTAATAATAATATTAAATATAAATTAATTGATAATTTATCATTATCTGTCAATGATGCTTATGATATGATTACGATCTCATTTATATACGAACATATTAATTATTTACTATCAGGTATATATAAAGCACCTATATTTAATATAATTGAATTTACTGATATTATATATAATACATTTAATCGTCATCTAAATAAATCATTAATTTTAACAGGCGATTTCAATATAAATATAAATAATCATAATTCCCATACAAGTACTACATTTTTTATTGATACTCTTTATTCCCTAAATTTAATAGCGACAATCACTAAACCTACCCATATAACTAATCAAACAAATTCTATTATCGATAATATTTACACACATTTTTTATCTTTGCCACTTTTTAATGGCGTTCTCTTGACTCATATCAGTGATCATTTACCGATATTCTGTATTTTTAAAAAAAATATTAATATAAAAACGAAAAACTCTTATAAATATATTAGGGATCATTCAGATCAAAATATTTTAAATTTTAATAATAATCTTACTAATATAAATTGGTCTTTCATTTTAACTCAATCTGATATTCATATATCTTTTAAAAATGTTATCTCTACATTAACTAATTCATATAATATATATTGTCCATTAAAAAAAGTTAAAATTAAATCTGGAGTTTTTGATAAACCATGGCTAACCCCTTCCATCCTTAAATGCATAGGTAAAAAGAATAAAATGTATAAAAAATCTTTAAATAATCATTCACTAATAAATGTATATAAAAATTATAAAAATTGCTTAATGAAAATATTAAAATATACAGAGAAAAAATATTATGAAAATAAAATAAAAAATAATAATATTAAAAATACTTGGCGTACATTAAATAAAGTTATAAGAAATAATAAAAAATCAGGAACTATTATTGATAATAAATTAACAGATTTACAAAATGCTAATATGTTCAATTCATATTTTTCAAATATAGGTGTTGAATTAAATAAAAATATACCATACTCTAATCAAAATATATATGAAAATATTACTAGTAATAAGAGTTCAATTTTTATAAAGCCTGTTTCATCAATAGAAATTGAAAATATTGTATATAATTGTGATTCAAAATATAGTACGGATTCCCATGATTTTAACTTTTTTTTAATACGTAACATTATTTTATCCATTAGTAATATTTTATCAATTTTATTTAATAAATGCATTCAAATGGTGTTTACCCTGATGTACTTAAAACATCTAAAGTTATAATTTTATATAAAAAAGGAAATAAAAATGATTGCTCGAATTATAGGCCAATATCATTGACATCACAATTCTCAAACATTTTTGAAAAAATTTTAAAAGTAAGAATGTTTTCATTTTTAGATAAAAATTCTTTAATAAAAAATTCTCAATTTGGATTTCAAAAATCTATATCAACATGTGATGCTTTGATAAATTATATCGATTACTTAAATATAAATTACAAATTATTCATATCCACAATATCGATTGATTTAAAAAAGGCTTTCGATACTATTAATCATGAAATTTTATTAAACAAATTATATATATATATGGTTTCAGAGGTATCACTTTGTCATTATTAAAAAGTTATTTGACAAACAGGTATCAATACGTAAGCTATAATAATACCAATTCTAAAATACTTCCGATTAAATGTGGTGTACCACAAGGTTCAGTTTTGGGACCAGTATTATTTTTAATGTACATAAATGATTTACCTAATATAACTAATAAATGCAATTTTACTCTTTTTGCTGACGACACAACTTTAACATTTAAGTCTCATAAGTTAAATGATCTAGAAAAAGAAATAAATTCTACTTTAGTTTTAATATGTGACTGGCTTTGTGGTAATAAGCTAGTTCTTAATATTGATAAAACAAAATTAATTTTATTCCATCGCACAAGAGTTAAACATAAATTGAACATCAAAATAAATAATATAGCCATAAAACAATCAACTAATTTTAAATTCTTAGGCATTTTAATTGACAAAATCGAAATTGGAAAATGCAAATAAATAATATTAAAAATAAACTTTACTATGGACTTAGTTTACTACATAGATATAAATATAAATTTAATATTAATACTTTAGTTATGCTATATTTTTCTTTTTTTCATAGTCATATTAATTATTGTTCTATTATATGGGGAAGTACTTACCATAGCAATATAAAATGTATTAAAATTTTACAAAATAAATGTATGAGAGCAATATATAAACTTGATAACAAAACCAATATTGATTACATTTTTTTAAGACATAACATTCTTAAATTTAAAGATATAATAAATATATCCATTTATAAATATATTTATGTTTAGAATATATAACAATCACTATTTGCATAGTTCAATTTGTAAGTTATTTACCTATAATTGCTCTTTATATACTTTTAGGTTAAATAGAACATTCTTAATACCAAAAATAAGATTTGATCATGATAAATTTAGTATTCGTTACAAAGGCGCATATTTATGGAATTCTTTAAATACAACCACATCATCTTTGACGAATTTGAATACTTTTACAATACATATTAAAAACATGCTTTTAAATAGTTATATTTAATCACTTACACCTTATCTGTATTGTTTGTTATTTTATTTACATGATCATCTTTTCTTCTTTTTAGCTCTTTTAAATTGTTCGTATTGTACATATTTTTATCTCTAGCCTTTGGTCTTTAGTTTTCTTTGATTTTTATAGTTTAACTTATTTATTATTTTAGTATCTTTTTACATTTTTTAATATTTTATTATATATTTTTATTATATTTTATTATTATTTTATTGTTATATACATGATGATTTCTTGGTATTGAGAGATATATTTAATTTTATTGTATTGCTTTTTTATGAGACAGAACACGAATGAACAATATAGAATTGTAAAATATTTATTTATATTTATTCATTTTGTATTTATTCATTTTGTATTAATTCTCTCATTACCAAGAGCAGGTTGGTATCTCGATAAGTTCAATAGAACTTCTATACCATACCTGGGTTTTTGATCTCGGTCATCAACTGAATCTGATATTATTATTATTATTATTATTATAAGTGAAAACTTCATCTAAGTTCCTGGATGGGATGAAAGGACTCCGCCTAAATATAATGAAATAACAATAACAATGTATATCTATATATATATATATATATATATATATATGTGTATATATTTATACTTGGTAAAATAAAATAATTAATAATAATAATTATTATAAACGTTGCTCCTCCTTACTTGTAAAGAAAGCGCCTAGACCAGGCCATGGTTGACCTAAAGATAACCTCCATGGAACTGGAGAAGGAGAAGGACAAGACTGAGATGCTCCTCAGCAAGATGCTACCAGCTAAGATAGCCGCGCAACTCCGCGAAGGCAAGAAGGTTAACGCAGGTTAACACTCATTGATTGACAGGTATGCCGTCGCATGTGGATGTGTGTTGTTGTGCGTATAGGCGTGTTTTAGACGAGATGATATATAGGCCAAAGTGTAACATTGAAATATTATAATATAGCTATAGCTAGCGAAAACATATAATTTATTGAAATAAACAAAGAAAAAGTCTAAATGAAAAATAATATACTGTCAACATAAATAAACTATATGAGATTATAACTGTAACCGTGTACCGCGACCCAGTTACCTTTGACCTTAGCTACAGTTATAGTGACAATGTAGTGACTTGATGAATAGATTTTAATGTATATATTATTGTACACATATATATTTATATGTATTATTTAGTAATAATTGTGTATTTGATCTATATTACGCCTAATCATACAAATGGATAATTATTTATATAATAATACTACACATGTATATATTAATTACTAGTAATTATTATTGATATATATATAATTATATTATATAAGATATATTATATTATTATATTATATATATATACTTTTATATATACTTATAATATGATAATATGGTAATATCTCTATCACATTATGAAACCAATAAAGTGTACATTACTATTAGTGTAGGTAATGTACACTTTATTGGTTTCATAATGTGATAGAGGTATTACCATATTATCATATTGTAAGTATGTATAAAAGTATATATACATATATATATATATATATATATATATATATATATATATTACTAATATTATAATTTGAGTTCAATTAATAAATATTATTTGCAAATTAGTGAAGATTAGAAAGATATAATATTTATTAAAACTGGTGTCTTAATTCAATGAAATACTTATCAGTTTATACAAAGTTTATACGAAGTTTAGTAATTATTACATAATGTATAATATATAGAATTATATAAATATACCTGTTTTTAAAGTTAAACCTGTTTAGTTGTTATCGGTATTATCTATTAATTTTGGAAGCTTAAAATAATAAGTCTGTTTGTTTTTTTTTATAATTTTGTTATTTTACTTGTAATTTAGGTATATCAGTAAGTAATGCGTTACAGTAATCAAGTTTCAATATTATATAAGCGGATGTTATTATCTTGAGAGATGTTCGATTCGGAAGGGGCTTTATTTGTTTTAATTTATATAGTTTGTTATTAAATTGTTGTATTGTGTATAGAATTTGATTATTGAATGTTCAATGTTTATCTATAGATTTAACTATAGTTTCTCAACTAGCGATGGTCATCAGTTTGTATTTCAGTATTTACTATTTGTATATGAGTGAAGGGCATGGAATTATATATCTGTTATGGAAGAAAATACATTTGCTTTTCTGATTTTTTAATTATAAGTAATTAATTACGTAAATTGTTGTTGACATATATTTCTAGTTCAAAAGTAAATTGATGTATATTAGTTATGGTCTATGGAGGGTATACTATTCTGACCCAGTAACGTTATTAAATTAATTGATGTAAATAATTGTATATCATCGGCATACATATTGTAGTTAATATTGTGTGTATTTAATATGAAGTTAATATATGATGTGTATATATTGAAACGTAGAGGATCCGAGTAACTACCATACATGGGGAACCCATAGGGAACTCCTATTTCAGGACAGTTTTAGGTTTAATTTAGTTAATTGTATTTCATAATGAACTTGCTTCTTAAGAACAATTGTTAAGTATGGTCATATTGGCGATATTGTTATGTGTCCTGATTTATTGTAGTTTTCCGAATATTGTTGTATAATGCAAGTTAAAGGTAAAATAGTATAATTATTACATAGTGATTATTTATTATATTATAATATATGTATTTAGTTAGGTTAAGTAGTTAAGTTTCAGTATAATGATTTAGATTATTTGCTCGTTATATTTGATTATCTAATTTATTATTCATAATATGGTGAGTGAGATGGTTTTCAATTATTTTTTCTATGGTTTTTGAAAAATAGAAATTCGATATTGGTATGCAGTTTCAAGGATCCTTGACTCGAGTTATTTATCTAATGATGGAAATGATGGACTTTATTGAGTATTTTAGTGTTTATAGGAGAGTGGTATGTTATATGCATTTATTTATAAGATAGGTTTAGTAATCTGTTAATTTTGTAAGTATATCATAATATTACCAATGTATAATCATGTTTAAATGTGTTGATATTACAAGTTTTTCATTATATGCTGGAGTAATATTATGTATGGGATTTGATATAAGTTCTGGTGTACTTGGTTTGTTTATATAGTTAGATCTGTGAAGGTCATCTGAATGACAGTGTTCGTAGTGTTTAATTTTGCGAAATATCAGTATTAATGTTAAGGTTAAATTTAGTTTTAGTTTTTTGTAAGTGTGTATGTAGATATGTCTGTATGTGTACATTCACATATATATATATATATATATATATATATATATATATATATATATATATATATATATATATATGTATATATATATATATATTATATAAATGTGCATGTTTTAATACATATTTATGATAAGTTATCATTGAATACATTTATATTAGATAGGGTTGCTGTTAAACAATTTACAAGACAATTCAATAACCCACTTATGAGTCTCGTGTGCCCTTAATAATCACGTGACCCCCCACTCCCCACACACACACAGAGAAGTTCGAGGAAGTCACGTTGCTATTCAGCGATATAGTGACGTTCGTATCCATCGCAGCCTCCGTCAACCCATCTCAGGTTACGTCATCCTCACACCCGCTCACCCGCACACTCGCACACCCGCACACCCACACACCCGCACACACACCCTCACACTCGCACACCCACACACCCACACTCACGCACACTCGCACACTCGCACACTCGCACACCCGCACACCCGCTCACCCGCACACTCGCACACTTGCACCTCACACTCGCACACCCGCACACCCACACACCCGCACACCCGCACACTCGCACACCCGCACACCCACACACCCGCACACACACACCCTCACACTCGCACACTCGCACACCCACACACCCACACACCCGCACACTCGCACACTCGCACCTCACACTCGCACACCGTCGCTCACTTGCACACTTTCAAACCCTCACGTGGTGTTCTAGAAAATAAATTGTCCTAGGATAATCGTAGGACTATACCTTTAAACTAGACCATAGTACACGCACTCGTAGGTTGACTGAAGTGGTCGACATAATAAGAACGCCATTACCCCCCTACCCCAACCGTTAATAAGCGGTGTAATGTGATATCGTATTAGTAATAATCATTTATTACTAATATAATAACTAATCACTATACTAATCACTAATAATATAATAGAATAAATTGTATACAATAAATATACTGCCTATGTATTACATAATATTTATTATAAAATAGTATGATGTCATGTTACTCGATTTATTGATTGATGTATTGACGTCGTTTAGTACTAAATGAATATTATTTATATAGTAAATATATATATATATATTATTTAATACTGCAAAATATACTGATAAATATTACATAATAAATGTAATAATAATCAGCATGATTTTAATATGAATTCATAATTAATATAAGATTCAACGTTATTATGTTTATACGTTGACGACATTTATAACTATTATTATTAAATTTATTATTTATTTAATAATTATTAATACAATGTATTGTCATTCATGTAATGTCTTGCTATAAATCATTAAAGTTATTTATAGACAACCGACCTTAAGTATACTTAGTATATCTATTATGTAAACATTACCTCTCTTACATATTATTGAATAATGATACCTATTATGGTTTTATGTAAACAATAATACTTCCGGTGATTATCGGAAAATACGAACACACGTTAGGTTACATTACGGGTTATTTAGTACGTCATCGGTCGTCAACTAATTGTCTCGGATATATATATATATATATATATATATATATATTGTATATATATATTGTATATAGTAACACCTAGAGTATCAATACTATTCTATTACAGTATGTAAATATGTAATACTAATACCCTATGTCCTAGGTCCTACGAGGTAGGGGTATACGTGTATCTGGTACACTGTAGAGGGTAGAATGTACTCTCTTTGTAATCCCTACAGCCTACGTGTAATAACAATCAATACATTCTATATATATACCAGTGTAATGACAAGCGCTACATTATATATATACCTAAAGGTATACCAATGTAATAACAAGCACTACACCCCCTCACGTGAGTACTAACCCCTGCTAACTCCCCCCCCCCCTCACGCTAGTACTAACCCCTGCTAACCCCCCCTCACGCTAGTACTAACCCCTACTAACCCCCCCTCACGTGAGTACTAACCCCTGCTAACTCCCCCCCTCACGTGATTACTAACCCCTGCTAACCCCCCCCCTCACGTGAGTACTAACCCCTGCTAACTCCCCCCTCACGTGAGTACTAACCCCTGCTAACTCCCCCCTCACGCTAGTACTAACCCCTGCTAACTCCCCCCTCACGCTAGTACTAACCCCTGCTAACTCCCCCCTCACGCTAGTACTAACCCCTGCTAACTCCCCCCTCACGTGAGTACTAACCCCTGCTAACTCCCCCCTCACGCTAGTACTAACCCCTGCTAACTCCCCCTATACAGATTGTAGACATGCTGGACGAGCTCTATAGTCTGTTCGATACGCTGATATCAGTACACGATGTCTACAAGGTACCCCAACGCGTGTGTTACGTAACTATTAGGTAGACACGTGCCACATACGCCCGCATGCGCGTTACGTTACTATTACATAATATAGCTTACGTATGGCGAACACAGACTGACTTCAATGAAAACCTTTAAGGCGATGTTTTTCCTTAAAATTCTCATTCAATAAAATTCTTAATACAAAATAAATATTCGAATATATGAATGGAAATATCAATTTAAACTATAGTTAACTGAAATAAAATATATGTTCGTGTTTATATAATGCGTTGTATTCGCATGCGTATACACATATGTGTACATGCGCAGGTGAACTAAACAAATTATAAACCTACAATAATACATAATCGGTAAGCAGTATTTACGAAACACCCTTGCGGGGTACCCAAAGTGGCATCCATACATATCCACCCCATCCGTAGCTGTACCTCTCACCCTCACCGCTAGGTGGAGACAATAGGTGACGCCTACATGGTGGGGGCGGGGATACCGGAACTAGATGACCAACACGCTTCGACCGCTCTGTCCATGGCTGTAGACATGCTTCGCGTGTGCAGTCAGGTGAAGTCGCCCAATGATAACATCCCGTTACAGGTTAGTGACATGTGACACGTGTGACGGCGTGCTCGTGTCACTATTCTGACCGTTTTAACGACGGGAATATGGAACTTATAATACTTGTGTGGAATATAAATGTATTTAAGCATTTTACAATTTAATCATTCTTAGGGTACTGATCGTATTTATTAAAATTGTACCCTAATTAGGGTACGGTTATGGGGACACTACTAAAACCCTAAAACAGGCACTCCCTGTACCCTAATTGTTAACAGTGTACACTGTAAAAAAAAACTCTTAACTGATACCATCAAAACCTATATTGTATAATATATACACTGTATATACTATATATATATATATATATATATATATGTGTGTGTGTGTGTGTGTGTGTGTGTGTGTGTGTGTGTGTGTATAATATACACTTTATATATACACAATAATTTAGTTTTGGATTTAAGTTAAATGTTGACCCATCATTGAAAAATGTTAACTTTTAAAGTTTTACATCCGTTTTTAATGGTTTTCTCAAGTTGTGTAGTTATGTTATACCACTTATTAGTGATAAGCTTATATATATTGTGTATATAGTAAATCTATTAAGTATATTTATACATGTTAACATAATAGTTGGTCATAAACATATAATTCATTTTATTTCCAAAACCTATAATTAATATTTAGTTACAATAGTTACATTAATGTCTGTGTTTTAAACGGTGATATATACTTTCCCCATAACTTCCATTTAACAATTGCAGTAATAGTATCATATAACTACTGTATTTGTTTATATTCGCATGCACAATATTACTATATTATAAAGAAATGTAATGTTTATAATGACAATGAGCTTTATTCATTATGTAATAATGGATAACAAACTTACAATTTCTATTGAAGACAGGTTAATCAGGGAATACTTTATGTTCGGTGTTAACGTGATACTGTATACATTAAAGTATATATACTTTAATTACAACATGTAAGCTTTAATATATATCCGTACGTGCTTATGTGTATATGTATATGTATATATGCGCATATATACATGTATATATACATATATGTATACATATATTCATTGTACAGTGCACTGTGTACAGTGTACGTATGTGTGTATATAAAGTCATACGTATGTACATACGCTTACACACACGCTTACACACGCTCCTGCCCTCTGTAGATAAGAATAGGTGTGCACACGGGTAACGTTGTGGCGGGGGTGGTGGGTAAGAAGATGCCCCGCTATTGTCTGTTCGGCGACACGGTGAACACGGCTAACCGGATGGAGTCTAACGGACTTCCGGGTCAGATACACGTGTCAGATGCCACTAGAATGTTGGTTGATAGCTATATCGTTACTACTGGTTAGTCCACTCTGTTTAGTCCATCCTATGAATATAGTCTAAGTTAAGTATGATTAAAATATACACACATTGTGTGTCTATTAGGTACGTTAATTGTGATGCGCCAGGTCCTAGAAGTTTATCATTGATACTTTGAAAAATTAACATGTGAAATAATAACAAAAATAAAAATGAAGTTTTCCACACATCTAATAACATTAACAATAAAATAATGTTTGCTAATTAGTAATATAATATTTATAATTTAAAAATATTATTAAAATATTTAAAAAAAAATTCCAGGCATTTTTGGAATTTTCAATTATATTTTTTTGTTAAAATACATATATTTTATTCTTGAATATAATTTGTTGGTTATAATTATAAAATTAATATATATATATATATATAATTTATATATATAATATATAATACATATATATATATATATAATATAAATAATTATAAATATTATAAAATATACATTTTTTCAACGCTTGTCGAATATTTCTCTTGAGACATTTAATTTAAAAAAATTAAAATCCCTTACTCTGTCTAATATATATTAATGATATGCCTAATAACCTGAAATATTCTAAACACATAATTTTGCAGATTATACACATTTTATTTTCATTAGTAAATATTTTGATATTCTGCAAATAATATACAAGATGACTAATAATATATAAGATGACCTTTATAATTTAACTCACTGGCTATTTAGTAATAATGTAACATTAAATGTAAAAAAAACAAAGTTATGCTCTATAATATTCGATATTCTAAATCGAAAAATAACTAGAATTAAAAGTGTATAATGAATTGATAGAGCAGGTGAATCATTTATCGTTCCTTGGTATATTAATTTATGATAAATGTAACTGAAATTATCATATAAATTATATCAGATCAAAACTAAGTAGATCAATTGCTATTATAAATAATATAAAAAATAAACTACATTTAAAAAATCGTGTACAAATATATCATAGTATTTTTGAAAGTCATCTAAATTATTATACATCTATTTTTGATAGTACTTTTTTGTCTAATATTCAGCCAATTATAATATTGAAAAATATGGTAATATACAATTTTTTTCTTTTAATCCAGATATAGATACATTTTAATACAATTTTTAAAAAATTCAATCTTTTAAAATTTCAAAATATTATACAAATAATATATTAAAATATATAAATAGATACGTGACTAAATATTTACCTATACTTTTACAATATCGTTTTACATAAATTTCAAATATGTATAAGCGTTATCTAACAAATGTGTTTTACCCAATATAAGAACATATAGAAAATCTGTTTGCCTCGCTATAGCAAACCTCCTGAGATATGGACGGCATTACAAGCTTCTTTTCATAATTAATGTAACTTTAACATTTAAAAAAAATATTAAATTATATATTACCACTTCGTATTAGTTAAATTTTTATATTTTATTGTGTTTAGGTTCTTTTTAATTTTTTAGTGTATATTTTTACATATTTTATGCATTTATTTCATTTTTGTTATATATTTGTTCTTCTTTTAATATAAATTTATATATTTCTTATTTATATAATTCTTATTTATATATACTTTTATTATTTATTATATTTTATTTTGTATTTAAATGAAAATTATGACCCCTCCTTGGTAACAATGTTCAAGTATATACATACCTATTTATTCAGCACGATTTTCATTTACACGAATCAAATTTACAAAATACATCAATTTAATAAAATATGTATAGTTCTAATAATATTACATTGATATTTTAAAATATGTATTTTATTTCACTTTTATAATTTACTTATATTTGTATTTGTTATTCTTGTAATGTGTTATCAAGTTTAGTGGAAAATACCTAGTCAAGTTTTGCTTTTGTGTTATCCTGAGTGTTTACTCTATATCTGATTCTAATATATATATATGCTTCGAAGGGACATGGTTATAAGTGAAAACTGTATGTAAATTCCTGGATGGAATGAAAGTCCTTAATCAAAATAACAATAACAATAATAATAATAACAATATATATATATATATATATATATATATATATATATACATGATTACAAATCACGGTGATAATCTATTAATACCCCAATGCATACAATGTATAAACTTGTATAATATAGTGCATAACGAAATATACATTAATGCAAATCTTATAATCAACCCAGCAAACAGTAAGAGCAGCATAATAGCAGCATAACAGCAAATGCTAAGCCTCAAATGTTTACATTGTGCTATTATGCTGCTATTAAATGTCTATTATGCTGCTATTATGCTGCTATTATAATAATAGCAGCATAATAGCAGCATAATATCATTACAAATTAATAGCAGCATAATAGCAGCATAATAGACATTTAATAGCAGCATAATAGCACAATGTAAACATTTGAGGCTCTAGCATTTGCTGTTATGCTGCTATTATGCTGCTCTTACTGTTTGCTGGGAATGTTCAACCTTATATGGCTGCCAATATTAATAATGACAATAATGTAGATAAGTATATTGTACAATGTAATGTGCAACACACTGTGCATTTAATGATACGTATCATAGTTCTATAGTATTATTAATATCAGTATATATATACGTATTATATAAATAATTGTTATATTATAAATTACTTCTCAATAGAGCATTATTAAAAACGAAAAAAGCAGACGAGTTTTGCATTACAAGCAGGGGGATATTGGAGATTAAAGGTAAAGGACTAATGAAAACATATTTCGTGACGTCAAAGATATCAAAGAATCAACAAAATACGCAAGTTAGAACATTTAATTCTACTAGCAAAATATGTCAAATTAATTAATAGAAGAATAACAAAATATACGAATAATATGAATTATACGAATTATATGAAGTATATGAATTATATGAAGTATATGAATTATATGAATTATATGAATTATATGACATAATCATGATAACACGTATTAGATTATTTATATTTTTAAAAACAATATTAAATATACATATGTTATTATACCTCAGATGAATTTGTATTATATTCCACCAATTATTTACAATATGTTGTATTATTATTAATATATATTTTATTACGAATTGAATTATTACTAGAATATAATCAAACTATCTATTAAGGATTTATTATTATTGTAATTAGTAAATTAGTCACGTGACTCGGTAATCAAAATGGGGGAACACGTGATTTAGAATAGCACAACTCCATTCAGCTGTACCTGTTCAACGTATTTAACAGTCCTCAGGTTGATCCGGAGGTTCTTGTCCTTCCATTTACTATGTTATCGACATATCGTTATTCTGCCTTCTACCATTCCTTGCAGAATAGCTTTCACCAAAGAGTCGTGCTTTGATAGGTGACTTTAGTAGCTTATATTTCTTATTTTCCTAATAGTGGACATTAGCGGTTCTTTCTTCCTACAAGTTATGTCATAGTGTCCGCTACACATATGTTGGTCTCCATAGGAGATACGTTGTATTACATAATCTAACGTAGTCTTTAGATTCAGATTCATTGAGTCATTTCTTTGATTCTTCTAGTAGCTTCCATTGTTCACAAACGTTAAATCGCGTGGAGAAAACTAGTGATGTTTACAGTTTGAATTTTATTTTTAAGTAGATTTCTCTAATTCTCTAAATACTTCAACTGACCGTGTTTCATGTATACAACTGTTTCGTGTGTACAATAGTACCTCTCGTGTAGTTCACCGTCACCGTCGTTGCTATAACAATTCTATAGAACTATAATAGGGCTTTATTCCGTACTCTTTCCATTATTAGTTAATATTACATCTATATGTGAAACTGTTTACTATGTATATAGTTGTACCATACATATTAATAATTAAGTAATGGATTTTAAGTAATGGAATTTTTGATAATATTTCCAGGGTCATAAATGATGACTTATTTTGTATGGATTATTTCCATTTAATCTATTTTTATATTAATATATTTATATTAGTTGGTAAACTATTCGTATCGATGTGAATAAAGTTATAAAAGTATAATATTGTATATATGTATGTATGCTATTCTTTATAAGTCACTTATCATGATGTTAATGGTTGCATAAATTACAGATGACTTCACTTACAACAGACAATGTGACCTCCTGAATTTAAACACTTCAATATTCAGTAGTCGATTTCACGAATGACTCACACATGTTCAACCCCGAAATCTGACTGTAAAACTGTAATGAATCTAACGTATTACCTAGAAAACTGCTCATTCCATCGTATTATTATACATCATCTTTGTTCATTAAATCAATTTTTTTATTGTAAAATGTACATTTATTTACTATTTAAAATATATATCTTATCATATATTATATCTGATATATATATCACAGTTATTTCAATTTATTAGTGTTAAATTATTGCAATATTTATATTTCAATATTTATTGTGAATAATGGATAACATTTCTTTATCTTTCTACTATTAATAAAGCATTAATGTTCTTGAGTTTTCTTTTTTTACTTATATTTAATGAATCATGATTATCCTATATTATCGAATTTATATATATATATATATATATATATATATATATATATATATGTGTGTGTGTGTGTATTTGTATGGGTAATAATAGTAGATTTATGAGGAGTGAATACTAATGAACAAATGAATTAGATTACGAGAGAGTTGACTGGAATTTTTTTAAGAGATAATATTTTCATTTACGAATTTCCCAATTCGGTAAAGGTTTAAATTCGTTGATTTCACCATCGATTATAATATATATATATATATATATATATATATATATATACTATATACTATATATTATATAGATATACTATATAATATATATATGATGATTTATAGTTAACTATTCTACTTGATATATGATGAAGAATATGGCAGATGATACAATCTTATTATATACCTAATATATACCTAATATATACCTAATATATACCTAATATACACATTCTATACATAACACGATAGTAATCGGTTATTAACACACACAAGTAAGCACATTAAATATATATATATATATATATATATATATATATATATATATATATATACATATATGTGTGTGTGTATTCTATAGTTACCGAGACCATAAGAGAGAGAGGTATTACGTAATAAATAGGCTTATCGTTAAGGGTATCGTCGCAATCTTTTAGTTTAGTTCAGGTGGGGTCAATATGGAGGACATACTAATGGGAGGACATACTAAGTTGTGTATCATCCGAATATTGACGTTAGTTAATTGCGGTATAGTTAGAGATAGGCGAATGTAGTTATATACAGAGAGTATAGGAGAGAGAAAAGAGAAAAATAGAGTACACAAATATTAGGAAAGCCATATTTTATAGGGAAGGGTGTATTATAGAGTCATAACTTATTTTAAACTGTATGATCGAATTCAATATTTAAAGATAAAAACGAAAATTATTAAATAGCGAGGTACCTAATATATATATATATATATATATATATATATATAATATGTATTTTATACATATATATATAGAATATGAATGACTTTATATTTATCTAAAGTATCAAAAGAACTAGGTAGATCAATTATGAATAATTAACATATATGTTGGTTATTCATTTTAGACATAATACTTTCAACGATATTTATAAATGTATATTAAGTGAAATAATGATATTGGATTACTAATTATTATGGCGCAATCAAAGGAACATATTAAAAGATAAGAAATTGGATTAGTTGACTTAGTACGACTATTTTCAGTATATTACTAATAAGATGACTCTACGAAATAAGGCTAGAGTTGACGATGTTTATGGGTTAATATAGGAGTTAGCATGGTTTGTTATGATGTAGGAGCTGAATAGGTATAATAGTTAATAAAGGTATGGTAGTTATGGTGGAATTGAAGTTAATGAGAGTTTAGAAGGTAGATAGGGTTTAGGATGATCTAGTAGTTATGGATTATTTGGAGAAGATTTTATTAAGAGGGGGTTAGGAGGTATAGATGGTATATAGTATGTTTATTAATTATGGGAGTTTATAATGGATTTAGTTATAGTAATATTGATTATAGATGTAATGATGATGTAGGGAGGTAGGGAGGATATATAGGGTGTTAGGTGTAAGGAACATTTATGATTAAAGAATTGTTATTAATAATTATATATTGATTACATTTAAAAAATATATCCATAATTATTACAAATTAAAACCATAATGCCGTTTTTCTATTTATATTCAGATAAGTGTATACATTTTTATTTTATAAATAATTTATTTCGATAATAATATAGATTATATATTTTACTTAAATATCGTACAACTTAAACTATATTTTAAAATAAAAGATATAATAAATGAAATTGTAAACATATATTTTCCTATATAAACATTATTATATATATTGTACGTTATTTTTAAATATGTTTTTATTTAATATATTTATATATAAATATATATATATATATATATATATATATTTATAAAATATAATAAGTATATTTATACTATAGTAGTATTATACATAACATCGATAAAATATTAGGACTTTTTGAATAGTAATATAGCAATTAAATTATAAATATTTTACTATATATATAAGTAATGTAATGCCAATAATTTCAGATAAGCTGACTACAATTGAATTAGATTTGATAATAAAAATATCTTTTATTAATTGATAATAAATGAATTAAATTATATACAAATTATATAATAATAATATTTATTTATTGAAATCACGATATTAATATATATTGTATAAAATATAAATAGCGGATACAAATGGACCCCTCAAACAGTTATATATATATATATATATATACATATTATAAATAACTGTTAGGGATATAGGACAATACAATATAAAAAATAACATTTGATATATTTGGTTATATTTATAAGATATTAACTTGTTACTAAACATAATAGAAGTAACAAGAACTGACTATTATAGAACTGCCACATCTAGTTTTACAGAGAGTTACACTGTTCTACGTTGAACCCTATGACCTATGATATATTGCGATCACTTATACGTACGAAGCTATAGCAAACTAATCATGTCTTGTAAAGTAACTTATAATAAATCCATACGGAGTACTTCATATTAATGTTGATATATTAACTTAATAAACCTAACAATGCTATCGTATAAATCTAAAGATAATGTTTTCTACTAGTTTGCTATTATCGGTAAAATATACCGTCATTTCATAGATAATAGAAACGTTTCTAAAACTTATCAAAATTAGTAATTATAATAGTTATAAACAGTGGTAGCGGTAGTACGATTATAGTTACTCTTTCTGACTATAGTTCCAGATATACACGAGATATACCTATTAGAACTATGGCCTAAATAAGTTAAACACAAGTCGATCTCTTATCGCATTCCACATCGGAGACGCCGTCACCACTCCGGGCAGTTATATGTCCTGTCCTATGAATTTCCTATGTTTGTCCTATATATATGTTATGTCTTGTCATGTATTTCTTGTCCTTCATGACTGTTCGGCAAAGTCTTGACATCAGAACTCTGCGTGAATATAATGAATCATCTGATTTATCTTAATGTACCGCAATATAATATAATTTAGTAAGAAATAAATTTACGAATAATTAGCAGGTACGAATTTGTAATGATTTAAAATTATAATCGTAATAATACATGTAAGTATATATATATATATATATATATATATATATATATTGTTATACAATCTACTATAGTTACTATATATGTACTAACTCGATCGAAAACTTTCAAGCACGGTTTCGATTTAAAATTTAATTTCATTCCCTGTGAATATATTATATATATATTCAACGTATATACAATTATAATACAAATAATATTACAATATTCGTTGTCAATAAATGTGTTTACAAACAGAGTGTTTCCTAGTCGGTGTTATTGATGGCTGTTCTCTGTTGGCGATGGGGGACCTACTCGCATTGACCTGTAATATACAACGGGTATCGGTCACGTATCAGTACAATGATTAACAGATTAGGTATTGTTTTGCATTATTAATTATAATATTAACTATTCATTATGACTTCTTATTATTATTTATTTATACACAGAATATATTAGAATGTATATAAAATAACGAGAATATTGATGTATTATTAGCGTAAATTTATTTGTATAACATATATAATATACTTAGTAGGTATGTACTATATATTTGTATGTAAATATAGAAATTAACTTAGATACTATATCAACATAATTTCACTAAATTACTATATGGTATATATAATAGATTATATTATTAAATGGATAAAATATATGAAAATATATAAAATAATATTAAATAAATAAGCGTGCAACTCAGATTGTAAAGGAGATATAGATTACATTATCTGTATAATTACACACCATCATATGTTCGTACATATGTACTTTTATTTCACTTAGATATAAGTTATATATGCTGTTAATGAAATAGAAATGAGAAATAATATCACAAGTATACTGTTATATGGGATATACAATGATATCCCTATATGATGAATCATCATTGATGATACAAGGATGTCCCTATATAGTATGTGTCCTATATAATCTAATATATATATATATATATATATATATTTATATATATAACTCCTAGCAACGTTATGTATTATATGTGGCTATGCATGCTATAAAAGATTGTCGATATGTTTCATATGGTTTTAAAATTATTAAATAATTAATGCTATCAAAATTCAAATTAAAAGTGTTAGCAACTTAATACTAATGACATCAATACAAACATCGTGGCGAGCTGTTAGACATGTCGTAGCAGGTTTCCTATTCAGAGGTATTCCCTATAGAAGTGATTTATTATCATTATATATATGTTATATAATTCTTGTATAATATTTAATATTCAATCATCTTGAAATGTATATGTCTTAATTTATTCAATTCATTAATCCTTATCAACTAAGTTAACGTCATTTTTAGATCTCCAGTCAACATAATATTAATCTACTTATCATTGATCACTTATATGTATTTACTTTTTTTCTCAAGTAGCTTAATTTAAATATTTATATATATTTATTTTCTTTATATTACTCAGAAGATATTCTGGCTGATGAACAAGCAGGTTTTAGAAAGGATCGCAGTACAACAGAACAAATTTTGAATTGCAGAATATTAATGGAAAAACATATGGATCATCAACGACAAGTCTACCACAATTTCATCGATTTCAAGAAAGCCTTCGATAGAGTATGGCATGATGGTTTGTGGAATGTGATGTCTGAATTTGGGATAGGCAACGACTTGGTAAAAATCATAAAGTCACTCTACGAATCAGCAAAAAGCGCAGTACTATTTAACAACCAGATAGGAACTAAGTTCGATACGACAGTAGGAGTTAGACAAGGCTGCTTACTATCGCCAGTTCTATTCAATATATTTCTAGAAAAAATAATGCAAGACTCTCTAGTAGATCAATCGTCAAGTATAGCAATAGGAGGAAGAAAAATCAACAACTTAAGATTCGCTGATGATATAGATCTCATCGCTGGTTCAGAAAGTGAGTTGCAATCCCTCACAGATTCTCTAGAAAAAGCTTCGACATCATACGGTATGGAAATTAACCATGAAAAAAGTAAAATTCTTGTAAATGGAGATCATTCAACACCACCTGTGATCACTATGTACGGCAAACAACTTGAAAATGTTCAAAATTTCAAATATCTGGGAGCAATGCTAACCGACACCGGAAATTCAAAGAAAGAAATCCAAATAAGACTAGCGACAGCAGTTACAGCCCTTGTGAAATTGGAGAAGATCTGGCGTAGTGGAGAAATTGATTTCAAACTTAAATACAGACTCTACATCTCTCTAGTTATTTCAACATTGTTGTACGGATGCGAAAGCTGGACCTTACTAGAAGAATCTAAAAAGAAGATACGTAGTTTCGAATCAAAAGCACACAGACGACTTTTAAATATTAGCTATAAACAAAGAAAAACTAATATATTTGTAAGCAATGAAATTAATAAAAAAGTCGGCCCATATGTACCACTTCTGGATATTATCATGAGAAGAAAAATGACCAAATTCGGACATATAACTCGTCACGATTCGTTAGCTAATACTATTCTTCATGGATATGTCGAAGGTGAGAGGAAAAGAGGAAGACCTAAAAGAAATTGGATGAATGATATATTCGAATTTTCCCATCTTTCTCTTAGGCAACTTTTAGATATTGCAAAAGATCGTTCGAAATGGAGAAAGTTGTGCTATTCATTATCATGTGTTCCCCCTACGATGGCGACGTCACGGGACTAAGTAACTAAGTAGTACTCATAATATCTTAGATAATAATAATTATTATATCTTACAATTTGATTTATTCTATTCATCATATACAGTAATATAGTACAATTATATTAAAAATTAAAAAGTCATGACAATAAGTAATCTCAGTAGAACATTCCAGAATATATCACCATATACTGGCATTCCTAATTATCTACTGATCAACAATAACTTGGTATACGAGTGTCATAAAAGTTTATTTAATATAACAGTAATTTTGAATGCATTATATATATATTAGTATATACATAAATAATAAATAATCAATATATATATATATATCAATGTTAATTTATATGTTAAAATAAAAAAGAGTAATACACTGGCTATAACATTTGATTAGCTAATATAATACTATATAGTATTTTGTTTAAATGACAATTTTATAATATTACTATAGTAATATATGTATATATATATATATATAAACCGTGTGCTTTAATGGGGTACTTTTTGGATCTTTTTCTTTATTATGTGAAAGCATCATTCATATCTATAATAGAAATTATTTTCATATTAAAATAATTATTACATATACCTAAATAATATTATATATATATATATAATTGAAATAATTATGTACACTTTTTAATACAAGTTCCATCGATTATTACCAGGTTTGATATTAAGTAGGTGACATAGATATATCTATATTATAGGTATACCTAGGGACATTAATTCAAATAAGATTAATGAAATAACTAATAATGAAAATATAAATTAATATGAATATATTATGTATACTAATTTGTTATATAATTTCACATTTGTATACTACTTAGTATGGTACCATTATTTGATTATCTAATTAATGCGTATAGGGGAAAGTGGACACCTAATACTGACACTTTAACAATAAATGGTCTTAACATTTTATGATTCAATATTTTAATTCAAAAATTACAATATATTAATAATTTATGATTATAGATATTATTGTGATTTTAAAATTGTAATTAATCTTTTAATTCCATAGATAACGTGGGTGTCCGTATTCGGTACCCATGTCCGAATACGGAAACCCTATGTTATAATACGGACACCCTATATACCACTATAGGTATCTATAGATAAACTATATATTATTGATGAATCAATCAGACAAATTACAATTACGTAATTTATAATTAATTTTATAAAAAATATATTATAATTTAATTAGTTAATAATTTATTTATTATATTATTTTTTAATTAATAATACAATTCAAGTATCTAAATAATATTTTTTTTATAATTAGCTTTATTGGTGATATTAATATTATAAAGCACGCGATTTTTATGAAAATCAGAATTGTGCGTTGATTGGTTATATATAAAGCTAATTATAAAAAAATTATTATTTAGATACCCTATAGGGTGTCCTATTTTAATATATAACGGGTGTGTCCGTAGTCGATACCCATGTCAGAATACGGACACCCTGTATTATAATATGGACATCCTATATACCACTAGATAAATTATGTATTATTGAGAAGCATCATATATTACAATTACATTATTTATAATTAATTTTATGAATAATTTAATATAATATATTTAGTAATTAATTTAGTTATGTTTATTATTTTTTAAATTAATAATACAATTTAAGTATCTAAATAATAACATTTTAGATTTATCTTCATTGGTGGTAATTAATATTATAACGCACGTAATTTTTAGGAAAATCAGAATATTTCACTCGCTGAGTGTTGATTGGTTGTCACGGGTGTCCGTATTAAGACATCTAGAGTGTATTAGGGACTTATATGAACTATAGATATATGACTATATTAATTATATGACTTAATTAATATTTGATACAAAATATAACAAGTATGTATATAATGTTTAGAATGCTTTAGTTTTTAATTATATCGATTCAACGGCTCGTATACTCCACTTTTTTATTTTTATTTTACTTCTCCGTTTATTTCTTGTTTTTTTGTGTCGTGTCGATTTGTTTTACTGTTTACACATTTATATATTTTTTGTATATATGTTATATGTTAATTTTATTTTTTTTATATATAACCAGTAATTCAATAAACTTTTATCTATCTATCTATCTATATATCGGTTTTAAGTTGAACTTTTTTTTCATAAATTTAAAAACGTAATAAAAAATCAGTTTATATATCAGCACTATTTTGAATAATTTAAAAATAAAAAATAGTTATTTAGACTATTTATATAATTATGAATATTTTATTCGTTAAATTTTTTGTAAGATTTTTGGATTCTGAGATACCGAGAGTGTCCGTATTCGGATACTTTCCCCTACTTTGTACTATATTTTATAACAATATGTATTCGTATATGTAATACATTATGTATACAAAAATTCGCGTGCATCTAAACATTAGTTAAACTCTACAAATATTATATAGATAACAAATTAGGCTTCCTATATTAAATTCTGATAACAATTATTTTTTAAATTACAATTATTTACTCTATTTTAAAAATTCGATTGAAACTTACAATATACCTATTAGAATTATTCCTAGTTTATTAATATTGTTTTTAATGATACATTATTAAAATATATTATATTACGTAGTATCTAACGGAATTCTAGTAGAGCATTATTACGGATTATTATATATAATTACCTATAGGTAAGTCTACAAAATTATTGTACCCATCATATATATATATACATATAAATATATTTATTATTAAAAATCACGAAATTTAAATACATTTTATATATGATATTTCTCAGACTTTGACAAATTGAAACTAACATATATTACTTCAACATGCCCTATTATCCTCTATGTCTAATCTCCACCAAACCTCTCACCATCAATATTACTCACCACATATCACATACTTCCCGTTACTATTACTAAAATAACCTACAAAAACTACCCATTCTAACTATAAACTAATATATATGTTCGTCTGCTAATGTCCTTATAAATATATGTAAACTCCGTTATAATTAACTTCTACTAATAGCGTATTTTAAATCATCATATCTTAAATTAGTTGACATAACTAATAGCAGGATCTCTCCATATGGTACAGATACGTTCCCCTCTTTCACAAGAGTCGTTACTCGAGTAAACTAATGATCCTTATTCCTTTCTCCTATCATTCATTGCTGGAAATATTGGTGATTTTGTTAAAATACTTTTCTCATAATTATCACATTAATTTACTAATATACTTAAACTACTACTTCAAAAACAAATAACACTCCACCTTCCTTATTTAAATTTCATACTTATTTTCTCCTAATAAATAAATTCATTACGTTCCCCACTCATTCGATAGAAAACACATTATATATATAATATGTTTCTCCCTCCTAGCCCCAGTGTATTACTTACTGTATTAAATCTGATATATATATATATATATATATATATATATATATATATCTATGCACTTTCTATTTGCACATAAACTCGGTCTATACATTACCAACGCAATCAACATAAATCCATTACATATAGAAAACTATAATCTATTAATATATATAGGATTATATATAAACCTTGTAACTTTTAATTCTTACCTAATATATAAGGTATACCTTAGCTCTTTATCTATGTAGTATTATTTATCTTGATTATCTGAATGCTTTTTTCCCTACTTCATTAAAATATACCACTATCACCCCAGTATTTAAAAACCTACCCTTAAATCTAATAAATAACAATAATCATATTTTTCAATTATTTTTCTCTGAAAAATGTTGGATCGTATTGTTGGAGCTCTATACAATTGAATAAATGTATGGGATAAAATATATTATATAATATATGTCATAGTACATTCAGATAAGGGCACTATTCTGTAACCGTACTATAAAAAAAAACTACTATATAATGTCTCCATACATAGCCTGTCAACTTTTACTGTTATATCTCTCATAGTATTTCGATTCCCCGAATTATTCCATAATTATCTCAAAAATAGAAATGAAGGGCTACGTGAAACCGTAATCAAATTTTTCTTTTCCTATTTTTTAATCGATATCATCCTTGAAATTATAATTTAATTCCCAAAAAATTGCTATAACAATTTCTCTACCGATATCATACCCTTAATCATGGTGTTGTTCTCAGTCATCTCCTATTCACTATCCTCCCTTTACACGATGTTGTCGTGTAATTACGGATATCAATTTTAGCTCATTAGATGCACATATGCCGAAGAAATTCAACTAACTAACGATTTAGTATCTTACTCCTCCAACTTAAAACCCGATACTAATCAAGTATGTAAATGTGATTCAGTTATTAGTTCATATTTTCTCTCTAATAACCTTTTTTAAACTCTTTAAAATATATCCTCTTCAATATTCCATACAACTACCAATGTCATCCGCATGTTGTCATTGTTGCCACTACATCAATCCATCATCTTATGTCCTAAACCTTGGTGTTACTTTAAATAATAAGATATCCCTTATTCCACACATCGCTAATGTGTCTAAATCACTCAACTTATCAAAATAATCACATCTTCGAATGCCGTCGAATAAGGAAGGAGCTAACTCCACATATTATCTTCATTATAGTTCATCTTTTATCATATTAGTTAGTATTCTTCCCTATTAAATCAGCTTTCCAACTCTTCGCTGTCATCCTTAAACCACATGAGTCATACATCTATGTTTATTGTTTACTCCAGTAACCGCTTTGATCATTCCACTACTTAACCCCGCCAACTCATCTCATACTGATTCCCTTTAAAATAAGGTGTCAATCTACATCTCATACCACCCACTAATGAATACATATATGCTATCTCTCCTCCTTATATGACTGCCATACTAATACTAAAATATACACTATCCTCACTACGTTACAATATCGATATCCCTTGACTTGCTATTAGAAAGTGTTATACATATTATAATATCTAAAATAGATAAAATGTACTTTCAGCTATATTGTTACACATATGAGTAACTTCCCTACTTATCCTACTTACATTCCATATATACATTCATATATTATAATATATCATTCCTTCATAATGCATATCAAGTCCTATACCTTTCTTTGTTATAGTGTTAATACTATTAATACATATTAGTACTATTATCTTAGTTTAAATCCCCGTAGTATGTATTATGTTATCTACTTCATGATGTATATACATATATAATATATATATATATATAAATATATTGCATAATAACATACGTCTATATACGATATAATGAATACTCTACTACATTAGTATAACTATATGTGCTACTGATATAGTATAGTACAGTATAGTATAGTATAGAATAGTAGTGTAGTATACTAACGTATACGAGGAAGCTTTACAACGGTGAATAGTAAATAAACACTTCTGATGAGTAAGTCAACTTCGACAATAATTACATCATCTACCAATCACATTCTACTTAGATTACTAACCACGCCTACTTACCCCACCTATATATCCTAACTCTACTTCAAACATCCTAACTATACTTGTGACTCATATATATATATATATATATATATATAAATATATTTATATAAATATATTTATATAATATATATATTTATATATATATATTAAAATTATGCATATGCATTCACCGTGTGGAGTTTTATATAGAATAAAATACGTCACATATCACCATTATATATACACACATTTTTTTATTATTGTACATTATATTGTACTACATACCAATCATCATACACTCTATAAATAGATCTATGATTAATATACTTCTAATAGTAATTTATATATACGTGTGTGTATTTGTGTGTAATTCATGTACATTGTATCTATAGATAGTATATTATAGTATATATATATATATATATATAGTAACTGAATTGAAATATCTGTTCATATTTAAAATAATTATTATAATAACATATGTTCTAATACTATACAGTAAATAACGATTAATCATTAACAATTGTTTACTAAGTAATAACTAATTATTTGAGCTGATGTTCAATGTGACAACGGATACATTATGTTACCAATACTATTCATGGCTATCATCAAACATTCGTTGTTCTATTACTTTAAACTGCTGTTTATAGTTTGCACGTGACGCAACGTCATACATATATAACGTATAACATTCATCCTTCAAATACAGGTCACATTTGTCCTGGGAAGAGTAATTCTACAGTGAGTATCCAAGGATAATATTAAAATAATGGAAATTTCTAGTTTATCCTATAGGATAATCCTTGAATAATTAATGTTTTCATAACAACTGCCCATGGACATGCATTTAGTCAACATTAAGACGTAATATTTACAAACATACAAACATACACACACACACACACTGACATATCTGTTAGCTTGTATATGCCAATAATATACACACAAACTATACAACTTCCTAAGTACTGTTGTACTCAACAACGGATTAAACTACACTATAGAGTATACATTATAATGTATTGTATTACAATATCAAATATCCGCGGAACATTCTAGTTATCAACCTATACGTATCAATACATTTCTAATTTACTATTGTTATTTTTATATGTATACTGTTTACGTTTTGGTGTCGAATTTATCACTACATATTGTTATATATTATTACCAAATTGAACTTGAAAAAATTCATAATAAATTTGCATTCATTATATACTTGGTTATATTTTTTAAATTATAATTATATAAAAATATGATCTTAAAATGATTCACTTTATACTCTATTAAAAATATATCGCGTCTAGCCTTCAATTTAAATTCACAAATTATAACCCATTGACCATATATAGTATAGACTATAATGTATAGTATAATATTCATATAAGTAATACCCATACTGAATTGAACATGCAAGTTATCTAACATTTTCTGATATATCAGACTACGTTTACTAACCAAAAACTTACAAATAAACACTTCCTCTTCCTTTTCACGTTTAAAACATATCCTCAATAAACAATTATTGGTATCTCTCGAAAATAAGTGATTCCAGAAAAACTCAAAGCCATCCTATTATTACACTCCGACGACTTGCTAAAAACACTAAAAAAACTAAACAATTACAGTACTTAAATAACTTACATGACATTTCTTACAAATCAAATATTGCAAAGGTATATAAAACGTAATGCTATCTCATATCTTATCATATCCATTAATGTTATCTATACCTAGGTTTTTCTACCTAATATGTTTTTTCTATATAATTCAAAATACAAATATTATTGACATTCATACCCAGTAAATGTCGACATATAGGAGATCTATGCAGTCATATGCATATAACATTAAACATCCTTCTGGTGATAACCATACACTTGAACACATACGCTTTCACCTCATCTATAACTACTTAAGTAAGGATTATTAAGGAATTCCCATAAAAGTAAATGAGGTATTAAATTTAAGTTATTAACAATCTGTTTTCCAGATTTACATTAAGATATATCTTGACACTATAGTGTTCTAATGTAACCTGTTGAAGAAAATAATTAATTAATAGTAGGTTGTACTTAGTAAATACTTCATAAATTCCACTACATTTTTGTAATAATATTAATATATATGTTAAGGCATACATGTTTTTAACGAGAGCCGATCATTTATTTATAAACAATTATATAATATCTCTTCTAAATAATATCTCACTCATCCATATATTTGTATATGGTTATACTGTATAACTTATACCCATCCCTCATATAGAGGTAAGTCTCCGATTACCGACACCTAACTGATTATTTGTAATAACTTATTCAATATTAAATATATTTATTTGAACTTTTGTAATTATATATAATTAATATTATGGTAAAAAATAATGTAGCTATTTTAAATTTTTGATATTATTATATTTACAAGAATAAACAGGGGGTCGGTAATCGGATACATGTGCCTAATACCGACCCCCTTCTCCTATTACCGACCCCCTAAAATAATCGTGGTATAAATAATTGTAGTATTATAATATCTAATAAAAATAGTAGATATACACAAATATAATGAATTATAACATGCACGCAATTTATTTTTTATTGAATTTATGTTTTAATAATAATATTAAATTTAAACTTTATTGTAATTATATTAAAATAGTGTATATTATTATTTACTATTTATTTATTAATCAGTATGTATAGTAATATTAAATTTAAATTTAAACTTTATTGTAATTATATTAAAATAGTGTATATTATTATTTACTATTTATTTATTAATCAGTATGTATATAATCAACTGGAATCATGAATCTTAAATCTATACCAATTATACACAAACAACCTACGACATATTTTAAAGTAAAATACTGATCTATTTTGATTGGATATTATAAATCACATGGGGTCGGTATTAGGGTAATTTAGGGGGTCGGTATTAGGACAATTATATGGGTTGCTATAATTAAGATATTTTGGTTAATAGTTATTCAAATTGAATTATTTTTATAATATTTATAAACATTTTATTGATCTACAATATTTTGCACAGTATTAAGTTTTATTTTAATTAATAAAGTATTTACAATGATTTAAAAAAAGTTATTATTCAAATATTTAAAAAGCAAAAACAGAATATTACATTTGATCAAATAACAATTGTAGGATTAAATATTAAAAAAAAAATACTTATTCATATTTATCATTAAATTAAACAGTTCATGTATATATAATTTGTTGATCTCTTATATATAAGAGATAACTATAGTTACTGAGATACGAGAGGGGGTCGGTATTAGGAGGGATTCGGTAATCGGAGACTTTCCCCTAACTAAATATTATATATTATAGAGGAGTTGATTTTACTATTTATTTTGAATTCAAATAAGTGTTAATTAAATTAAATTAATCAAAAATATATATTTAATTTAAAGGGTTTTTAATTAATTAATTGTAAGTGGAAACTAAATTAATATATTACATATAATTTAATTTATAATTTAATATATTAAATATACTTTAATTTATCATTATAATTAATTATATAGGTCACTACCCTATCTACTTACTACTATATATATATATATATATACTATAATATGAATATTACATATATTAATCCACATAATTCACTTTATATATAATAAACCTTGTACATTGTAAAATGTACAAATAATACACCTTACAAATATAATAAAATATATATTTAATAAGATAATTAACCGATATTTATCTAATATAATATAATACCTATAGAAATAAGTAATAGGTATGATTTTATTTAGATATTTGTTAATTATTATTTACAAAAAATAAAACTTATAATATAATTTAATCAAATGAAAATTATGCTAAAATAAAAATCAGCATGAGATTTTAAATAAATATCAAATTACATAAAGGTATAATTACTAAAATGATGTTATAATTATATAACATTTAAATGTTATATAATACAATTAAAGTGATGAAATAATCATAAATAGGATACATTATTTATTCAAGATTATATATAAAAATTATATTAAAAAAATATATTATATTATTTATTTAGTCATAGATTCCATAATATTTATATATTAAACTGATAAGGAAGAGTGATTATATTAAGAGATTTACGGGTATATTTAAACCGTGACTATATAATATATATGCATATATACATATACGATGTGGATACATACAATAGAAGGAGACGAAATATGATATCAATAAAAATTATGAAATTAGTGATATTTGTTGTGCTATTTACATTATAGAATCCCTTCGATATACACAATCTATCATTGCATTAATTCATTAGTCTCACTTGTGAGTGTAAACGTGAAATACCAGTATCAATCAAGTGCTAATCACGTGATCATTCGTATTCTTGTTCGAAGTCTATCTTGGAGCTCTGATAACCCTGCACGAATGAGTCATCTTTCATCTTAACGTACTCGTCACGTGGTAGCAGTTCCTTCAGAGTTCCGGTGTCAGGTACATTCGATACAGACATGTAATACTTCCAGAACCTCTTGCCCAGCTTCATCAGGTTAGCGACCACCTGTGTGCGAGGATGTAGGTCAAAGTACGTTAGCGATTAATACACAATTAATACAATATTGTTATATTATGAACAGTAGGAGAAAGTACCCATACTTCACGGAGAACCCAAACTCAATGGATTGTTATATCTCTATATCTATTGATCCTACATAAAAACTTTACTTGTGAACATTTTAGAGAACTACAAAATATTAAAATACATTTAATTTTAATAAATCAATAATCAATAACTTTTAATTTATATGGTCGAATGTATTATGTTTTTGCATAAGGATAATAATAATGATGATGATGATTAAAATTGATTAAAGTAAATTTATTATATCTTATTGAATAATGAAATTGTACACATTGTCTAATTATATATTGAATTTTTAAATAATTAATGTATCGCCACATAGCGGACGTTATTGGAAAAATCGTGGAGTTTGGGAATTCACCATAAAATGGGCTTTTTAATTCTTTTATTATCAAATATTATAATATAAAATTTGATTTTATTTATAAAAGAAGATAGCTATTATTCAAATTATTCAATATATATAATCATATTTATTGACTTATTCCATAGAATGTGTCTACACCTTACAAAAACCGCGCATATACTATAGTATGCAATATTTCTCATATACATCGTTAACATATATATAGTTATTGCTTTATATATACATATATATATATATATATATATATATATATTAATTCATATTAATTCATAAAAATGAACTTCGAGATAACAATTAAATTCAATATTCACTCATTTCTTATAACAACTATGTAATATTATATGTAGTATAACAATAGTGTGTCTGTATGTGCACGTACGTATTGATGTACTGTACATGTTCTGATGCTGGTAACAACCTGTCTGTTGAGCCCTTTCTTGTAAGGGTGACGCATCTTACGTTTCCTTATCTTGATGAAAGCGTTATCTGGTTCTCCTAGACGGGGCATCGACTGATAGATAAGGGCGTCGGTGAATATGTGGGCCATTGTATCAGTTGTTATCGGGTCTTTGGGACCTAGCGCGAAATCCGACTGGTCCATAACTCTGATGTGTGCGTGTGTTATAGTAGAGGTAGTCTAGTAGAGGATTTGCTTATACATAAGTATTATTGTTATTATATATATATATATATATATATATATATATATATTATAATAATAGCAAATATTTGTCTAAGGTTTCGCAAAATCGTTGGTAGTAGTGTGCATATTACTACTATAATAGTACTATATATGTATAGTAGAACAACAGTAGTAATTTACAACTATCGTTGTACGTATAGATAAAGAAACATTAAGTGTTTTATTAAATTAAATATGAATTATAAATTATTATTTATTCCATTACTAATTAATATAGTTTTTTTTAATAAGCATTGATCCAGAGAAATCGAGATTAAAATAAACAAAATTGAAATGCAAAACGGAATATAATATAATGAATGATATATAATGTTAAAAATAATAAAATAAATATGACATTATATTAATACATATTTATAAATAGTAATAAGTATAATGACAGGGTGGACCTGTAGAGTGATTAGGAATGATTAAGAATGATTAAGAATGATTGCGATGAGCAATATTTGTATTTAGTAGAGATTTAAAAATATTAATAGATTTAGTAAATTGTAAATAAGTGAGTAATTTATTCCACGGAGTCGAAATATGCCGTGAGCGAATATTTGTGGAATGTCGAGTAGGGTTTATAGGGTGGGTTTAGGAGGTAATAATGTATAGAACTTTAATAGAACTTGATGTAAATATAAGTTGAGGAAGCTATATATCTAATTAGGTTATGGTAAATCATTGATTAGATTCACTGTGGGTTATAAGTAGGACTTCGAAAACGTTACACTATTTCACTTGTGTCTAGTGCATCTTACTTTGGTATGGAGTGTTTTGGAGAAAAACCATTAAAAAAATGTTAAATATTATTGTAATATTAATGCTTAATACTTAAGCTATACGATTTGTTTCATTAGACCAAACTGTTTACTTAATAGATACATTGTAGTATATGTATACATATATTTTGTATGCAGTGTTGTAAGCAATTCCTTAAGATGCTTTATTGAAATATAATTCGTTTAAACTTTAATCGATTCGAAATTACGTAATAATGTTATAACATTGACGAATGAAATAAACATCCAGGCAAACGAAATTACATAATTCAATATATCGCAATATAATCAAATATTATATATATATATATATTGCTGTTTTTATTGTTATTTTATTTTGGTGGAGTCTTTTCATCCAATCCAGGAACTTAGATGAAGTTTTTCTCTTGTAACCATATGTCCCTTCGAATCCGCTCTCATATTAAGGCTTCCATGGTTTTAACGATATTTATAATATAGTATATATATATACTGTTTAAACTACAAACACATTGATGAAGTACATGAGGAATGCGAGAGTTTTGCCGACAGAGAAGTTCTCCTTATCATCAGGGTTCAGTAGGTTCATGATGTCTGACACTATGCTTATGTTGCGAGCTGTATGGGAGAAAGTCACGTGGTATTAATACACGTGTTATCGCGTAATGGTATTCCATTATATTAAATGAATTACTAATGAATGTATAATTATTTATTTTATTTATACGATGTTGTATATATCATTTACAATGTTAGGGGAAAGTCTCCAATTACCGACCCTCTCCAAATACAGACCCCTCTTGTATCTCAGTAAGTATACGGATATACAAAAATTATATATACATATAATATTAGAAATTTATTAATAATTATGAATAACTATTTTATTTTCCAAAATATTCAATTCTTCAATTGTTATTTGATAAAATGTAATATTCTGTTTTTACTTTTTAAATATTTGAATACAAACTTATTTTAAATTATTGTAAATTTAACTAAAACTATTATTGTTATTGATTAACATTTATCTACACTTGTAATGCTAGGTATAATATTATAGATCAATTAAATTTTTATAAACATTATAAAAATAATGTAATTTGGATAAGTATTAACGAAGATATCTTAAGTATATAAACCATTACGATTGTTCTATTGCCGACAACCTAAATTACAAAATATATCTTACTTTGAAAGTATTCATAACTTGTGTGTGTATAATTGATATAGAATAAGTATTCATGATTCCATTATTATTATATTCATATAGCTTACTAAATAAATACAAACTAATAATGTAAACTATTACAATATAATATATAACAATTTAATACGAATATTAACACTATATTCAATAACAAATAAATTGCGCGCGTTTTGTAATTCATTAATATATTCATATCTGCTATATTGATTTGATAATATAATACTACAATGTTTTCTATTGCGAGTATTTTAGAGGGTCGGTAATTGGAGAAGGTGGTCAGTATTAAGCGCATATACATTTATTTGTTTTATTATTATTATATCATAACTTTAAAATATCAACATTATTTATTGCTATAATATTATTCTAATTACAAAATTTCAAATAAATATATTGAATATTGAATAAGTTATTACAAATAATCATTTAGGAGTCGGTAATTGGAAACTTTCCCTTAATGTGTTATATACTAAATATTTATACATCATGTTTCAGTATTAAATATAATTAATTAATAATATATATATATATATATATATATATATAATATATGTTCAAATATATATTATGATGATACTATAGTATACAAGTATACTTGATATATAGTATTTATTTTCTTATTATTTACCGGACTATAGTCCGGTATATAAGTATACTTAACACAATATTTACCCAATCATAAAATCATATCATTTTTTGAATATCATATTTACTTTTTCAATATTTTTTAATAATATAATTATCTCTATATTTGCTTATATTGCATTATAAATGTGTTTTTGAATATTCCAATATAATCTATAAATATCTCATTTTAATTATTTGATTACAATTATTTTGATTGCATTATGTTCAATAACAAATAACGCTATTTAAATAAATATATATTCTACTTGGTAAAACATTCTATTTACTTTATTTAATATTCTATCTATATATAGCTTAATAAATATATATATTTAAATAAATAATATCCATATATGGTAATATATGTTGAGTCATAAGTTCGATATCTTTTAATGTTACTTAACTGAAATTGTTTCATTTATTTTTATTTAGGATATCCTATATATATATAACCAATATATATATATATATATATATATATATATATATATATATATATATATATATATATAGTATCATATCATATATTTATATATTATGATATCATATATTTATATATTATGATATTAATTTTAATATTATATATATATATATATATATATATATATATATATTCATTATGCTATTTCTATAACTTAGAGTTAACCCCGTTATCCCAGCGGTTATATATATAATCAATAATTAATCCATGTATGATAAATGTTAGTAATGTATGCAAGTGTATATTATTATTCATTAATATTAACACTTTAAATGATTGAAAAATAATATATAATGTATATTAATTATATATTTTCATATAAATAAATTATGTAATACATTAATATATATATATATATATATATATTTATTAATTATTTATTAAAATATAATAATTAAGTATTCATTAATAAAATTAAAAATATTACCCTGCTATACACACCGTATACAGGGCCGGCTTAAGCATACTATGGGCCCCGGGCAAAAAAAACGTATGGGCCCCATAAGAATTTCATAACATATTAAATGGGCCATTCTAGAAATAACTAATATCCATAACTCTTTAATTTATTTATATATAAATATATATATATATATATATATATATATATATATATATATATATATATATATATATATATATATATATATATATATATATATATATATATGGATATACCTAAATGATGTATTATTATTATATTATGCGTGATAAAATTATGTAAAAATATTTATAATCTTTAAAAAAAATTGTTTTTTTTCATATATATTTACATGTATCGTGTGAAGGAGACCCACTTTAAGATGCATATAATATATAGGGGGGAGTTCTCCTTTACGCTATGGCTGTAAATAGGTATTCCGATACCCACTTAAAATCATTACAATGTAATATTTTATAATTTACAAATCAATTAATAAAAATGATATAAGTAGGTTAACAGATATAATTGGTTAAAATGTTATGATTATATAGTTATTTTATTCGATGTCCTTTTCTAAAGCAGTATTATTTATTCATATAAATTTAATTAATTAGCTTTGATTCCAAATATAATGTTACAGACTTGAAAGTATTTATTATGTAAGATAATTTCATAGAAAATTATTTATAAGTTTAAGTTTAGAGAAGCTTCTCTCTCAAGTGTAATTATTTACCATTACATGTATGCATATATGCATATATTAGGATGAAAATGTCTACAATTGGATATATCTAGACCATCATATATATATATATATATATATATATATATATATATATGTGTGTGAATATTTGTATAGTCCATTCCTTTGAGGTGTATATCAATATGGTATAATATATGTTTAATATTGAATTATATTATATACTAATCATCTTAATCTCTGAAGTCAGATGATATATATATACATATTATTTATATAATTAGTAATAACTACATGATTATCTTTTTTATTATTTCCTATATACTTATGTGTATATATCAATTAAATTGTCAAATATTGTTAGAAAATAGTCATTTTTAACTTCTTATATATCAGTATTCATCATTTATGATGTAAAATCACTAATTTTATCATATATTATCATTATAGGTACTAATATAGGTACCATTATAGGATATATCCTATACTCTAATCAACTCCTCATAATCATTTATCTTCTCGCCTATATATTTAGAGAGTGCATCAATGTTTTTTATTACCGCTATTATCTCAATTTAACCTAATTGCAATACTTTTCTGATCGACTTTAGTCTACAAGGTAATTAGCTCTGGTAATTAGTTCTAGGTTTTCATAATATTGAAGTCTCATTCAAATTCTTGCATTTTATTGAATAAATACGTTGACTCTAGTAATGTAATTTACGTAATATTTTAACATATATAATATCAGATATAACTTATGTAATTTTGGGAAATCCACAAGATACTGCTCTAATAAAATCTGCTTGTGATGACCATATTATATTCGATAATGCTTTTAATAAAACATATTATATTATTCTTTAATATAGATGTTAATATATATATATATATATATATATATATATATATATATATATATATATATATATATATCTATAAATATATTCTTTATTGAGTTTGGCTAAATAAATTATATTTATTTGGGATGAAAGCAAATAATATTGCTACAATTGTCGAAGATTCAGCGGCATTTTTCCCAACTAGATTTAAGGAATGCACAGCGCAGATATGGGATCCATATTGACAATGGACTATGGTTTATTATGATATATTTCATTTTATTGAATCTTCCAGACATATGCTGGCTTTTTCATAAATTTGAGCTCTATACTCTATTATAATTATATTATTATTTTAAAAAATTCTAATAAATCGTTAAATAAATATTGACCAATGTGATAATGAATCTTAACGTACATCAATAAATACCTATATAATAATACATAACTTGGTATATATGACGATGACTATTAACGTACTTACATGTGATATATCTGGAATTGAGTACACTGATATATAATATAATATTTAGAATTTTATATTTTTTCAATTATTAAGTTATCAGTAATAACTTATCACCTGTTCTCCAATAATAATATCGCCATTGGGTGTATTTATATATAAATATATAGATGAAGGTGATGTAAATCTAAACATTCAGTTGTAAGTAGCCTACTAGTTGGATAATTGCAAAAATGCCTTTAGTATTATATTTAGATTATATATATATATATATATATTTATAAATAATCTCTGTTTCAATAAATATAAATATAATTTCTTTCTATAATAAAATTCTGTTTAAAATGTTATGTACAGAATTCCCTTTCATCAATAATACTTATTAAAAATACTATAAAGCAGAATATTCCTATTTTAATTAAAACTATTTTATATATATATATATATATATATTATTTACACTAACAAAATTATAATAATATATACACTATGAGAAGATATACATTTTATTAATATGAGAAGTAGATAGAGAAAATTAATTATTTTGAGAACAATTATTTTGAAAATATCTAATTAGTTTTAATTACTATAAAAATTATAAATCTATATAGAATATCGTTTTTTCGTAATTTATAATCAATATAATACTTTACAAATATCATAAATCATAGTTAAATATATCTTAATATATATCTCATATTTAATTTTAATATAAAGAAGTATACTTTTTATTCGTAAACTAATTATAGAATTATAAATTGTTAAGATTCAACTATGGTTAACATTCCCTTAATACGTTTATCATTTATCAATTTCTAGTTTAACAAACAATTATTTATCAATCCGTTTCATGCTATTTTATCTGACAAGCAGAGATGTGTGTATGATCTATGGTTATCACTATTAGCATATTCTCCAACATCTTCATGTATACAGGTATACCTGTTTCCACCATATCTTCGTGTAAATTTAGAAATTTTTGACAAATTCACTTTCAAATCGGCCTAAATGACTCATATTTAATTAATTTATTATATTATTTGTATTTATTTAATTAGAATTAATAATATATAAGAAAAATACAGTTAAGATAATGTTGTTTATATATACCTAAATAGTAAAAAAAATGTTTCTCAAATAATTCATGGGCCCCCCAAAATGTGGGGCCCCGGGCAATTGCCCGGTTTGCCCCCCCCTTAAGCCGGCCCTGACCGTATACTATAGTGTAATATATATTATATTATTATATTATATTATATTATATTATATTATATTATATTATATTATATTATATTATATTATATATAGTATATAACTATAGTTGCTCATTACATAACTATTACTATGACTGACCTGTCTTAGAGATGAGTATATCGATAAGGGTGCTAGAGATGAGGGCTTGCTTGAGATGAGTCAGTATATACAGCAGTGCATTCACATGTTCGTGAACATCCTGTGTGTGTGTACGCGTGTGTGTGTGGGGGTGTGTGTGTATGTGTGTGTATGTAGTTGTATGTATGGGTATGTGTTTGGGTATATGGGTATGGTAATCGATATATAGGTATATTTTATTATATCATTTATAAAAATGATATAATTATAAACTTTATATATAGTTTTGAAGTTTAAAACGATCTTTAATTCTCTTAAGTATACTTTTACTAATTTATAAACTTTTAAGTATATTTTAACTATCCTTTGAGATATTCCTATAGGACTTAAATTTATAATATACTTGATTATAATATATTATCTAATTTGTATTGGCATGAAGTAAGACATGAATAAGGATATACGTAGTATGACTTATAATATAATGTAGGATTTTGAATAATATATGACATATGTAGGACATGACCTATTTTGACATTACGTAGGACATGACCTACATAAGGACATTACGTAGGTGACGAATACTTACGTAATGCGTATCATCGCTATCCTCCTCGTATGTTATCAAGTTCTTGGAGATCGCGCTCAGATTGCCTCTATGAATGGTATACTGACTAACAACTTGATGCATATTCACAATGTGACTGTAGTGTGGGATATACATAGGTTACACATAGGTTAAAAATAGGTTACATATAGGTTACACATAAGTTACACATATGTTACATTAGGTTACACATAGGATATACATAGGTTACACATGGGTCACACATAGGTTATATATAGGTTACACATAGGTTACACATATGTTAAACATAGATTACATTGGTTTATTATTTATATTACTAAAAATATATAGATTTTTTATATACATTATATATATATAATACTTTCTAGAATAAACTTCTTTTAATTAAGTATATAAATAGAAAATTATGAGAATAATAATACCTTTGTTTTTTGAATATTTGCTTGTATTTGCCGACTTCCACTATTTTATTGATTATGCCCACTACCATAGAAGGGACGTGTTCGTCAATAGATGGATCTACCCAGTCTAGTAGCTTGAACTATAGGTGGCATAGTTATCGGGGTAATGTATAATGTAGCATTGTTTCTATGCTATTTATCTAACATATAATATACTCATATTTATTTATCGAATCATATATTTAAATTAAATATACTTCGTTAAACGTATTATCTTCGATATAACTTCTTACTTTCCTAATAATTATCAAATTATAAAAGATAAATAATGGAAATACTAAGTAGATAGCTGACTATATTAATTAATATAGTAATTTTTATTTCAATTTTGAACGATTAATCATTATATTTTAAACTATTATTATTAAATGTTAGATATATTTGATATTCGTACTAATATATATGTTATTAAAATGTGCATATGCCATTATTATATAGTACCTTTTCGTCAACAAAGAAACGACACTAAATTATTATGTTAATGAACTTTGTGGATAACTATAAATTTAAGTAAGAAAGAAAATTATGAAAGAAAACATTAATTTAAAAACTCAATAAATGTGTTATATTCTATTATATATATATATATATATGTATGTGTGTATTTGATAATATTATATAACTTTATATTTCGGGCACCACATCACAGCTTCTGTTTTCACTCTCTTGTGTTTCGTATGCAGCTTTTGTTGACACACTGTTTGAGAGGATACATGGAATGTATACATGGAATATCGATAATGTAAAGAAGTTGGTGCACGACGTCTACAACTATTGCTAATGTGTACAACGTGTACAATGTGCACAATAATGTATACATACGTTACGTATGATTACTTCCACATTCCCATATAATAATGAAATGTAATAATTATATTACCATTGCATTGTTTGTACTTTTCCAGAAATCCCATATGTTTCCAGCAACTCTGTGTGACAATATATATATATATATATATATATATATATGTTTGTGTAACTGTTTTCTATAGGTTACGTAATACGTTGTTACTAATTTCATAATTGCGTCATATCTATAGCTATGATGTAATACCTGGCAAGTTATGCTGAATACTAATTCTTTCCTCTTTAGAAACAACGGGATTAATATGTACTTAGCTTTTCCAAACTGGTGACCAAGTTGATTTCTAGAATAATTATTTATGAACATTTATATTAGATACTATATGTGTATAAATACAGTAAATATAGTATATATATATAATATTTAGACAAAAAAACAAGATACAAGTAACTAAAGAGCGTAGTATGCTTGAGCGTTAAAGGGGGTCACATCCCACTACCACTACTTCAGGAAATAATTTCTGGAAATGTTTATAGAAAGTGATTTTCTAGCAAGTTGTAATGGGATACCCCCTTTAATGTTACTATATTTCCGGCAATTTGCCGGAAATAAGGGGGTAGTCTGCTACAATTGTAGTTAACTTGCTAGAAAATCACTTTCTAGTAAACATTTCCGGACATTATATCCGGAAATACTGGTTGTGGGATGTGACCTCCTTAACGTATATAATAACTAAGTTATATATAGCATGCATGCGCATTAGTGTACTCACTGGGTACATTATATATAATGTCCATGGCATTGTAATGTCCTCAGGTATAGTCATGGTACACTGATTATCATTTAAGATATTTTAAAGTAAGTTAATAAATAGTTATATAGTTATATATATATATATATATATATATATACCTTTAGAATGAGGTGGTTATGTAATTACCCATTATGTACATATTATACATAATATACTATATATATATATATATATATATATATATATATATTTAATTAAGATTAATTATGATTAATTTTAATTTGGATTAATCAAATACATTATTTTGAATAGCTTATATAAATAATAAATAAGTTATATTATAGAAATAAAAGTGTGATATATTAACATTAGTAGTGAATACATAAATAATATAGGCTAAATACTTATATTTATGAGCTATATATATATATGTATAATACATATAATACATATAATACATAATGTTTGATACTTTTTAAGTATGTATTGATGAAATAAGTGGATACAATAATTGTTATCGATAATAAAATATAAAAAGTGGATCATAAGAAGCAGTTGTACGCAACAGTGCACTAACTCTGATGGCGGCTTGTATTCATAGGCCACTTCTGCAGATAACATCGGTACTGGTAGCAGTAGAGATTGTTAGTAATGTATGTGTATGTAATGTATGTATAAGTGTTTACTATTTATTTCATATGTAAAATAACGTTATGTAATAAATATGTATTACTGTATTTATACGTTAACTATATATAGTTATATATATATATATATATATATATATATATATATATATATATATATATATATATATATGCATATATAGGTGTAGTACTATATATAGTATACATATAGTTCTATATACTGAGCCACATAGGATATATATATGGTGAATTTATATTCTAATTTATGTATAATTACAATATAATATATTTCCAATATCACTATTTATCAGCATTACTTAACATATGTAAACTGTTTGTAAATAAGTTGAATATTAAAGATTACCCATAGTACATGCTAATATCTATATTTACTTATTTCACAATAATATATTTATTTGAATTCTAATATCTATCGTATACATATAGAAGGTGATTTAGAACTATAGTACTAAATATAGTACTATATATAGTTCTACAGCTATATATATATATATATATATATATATATATAGCTGTATACATCTCTATACAGCTATATACAGTTCTATTTACTATAGTAACTTATCAAAGGAAGTATATAAATTGTTACCCTGAATGTTGGGTGCAATAACTTGTGCAATATGCGGATACATGGTAAGTTCATACATACATGTGTGTGAGTGTGTGTGTGTGTGTGTGTGTGTGTGTGTGTGTGTGTGTGTGTGTGTGTGTGTGAGTGTGTATGTTTGTGTGTGTATAATCAACACATTTACATTATTATTCCTACTGGTATCTTAGTTGACGAACATATGTCATAATAATAAACTGAATGTTAATGTACAGATAGTATATATATATATATAGGATTATTAATGTTATAGGAAATTAGTGAAGTTGTGTATAGGTGTTATAACTCCTATATAACTTCTATTGGTGTTATGAAGTGTGTTGTAGGTATACCTAGTATACTATAACAAATATACTTGTAGGTATGAAGCCTACTCTAGTTTATTAATAAATACATATATTGTATATATTATAAAGTTATAATAATGACATAATTGTATATTATATGTTATATAATAATTAATCTCATCGGATTTTATAATATTTTATAAAATTGCTACTCTTCGTAATTCTATGTAAATAGGCAACGTGTTATACGTTTGAAGATTACGCCATTATCCTTACGTCATTATCCTATATGTGATGAGTCATCACTTATTTGCTGAACATAATAAGTCATTATTTAGGGGAAAGTAACCGAATACGGAGACTATCGGTATCTCAGAAACCATAAATAATACAAAACAATGAATGAATAAAATATTCATAATTATATAATAGTCTAAATAAGTATTTTTTATTTTTTTATTATTAAAAATAGTGCTGATATATCCAATAAACTGATTTTTGTATTACGTTTTTAAATTTATGAAAAAAAATGTCAACTTAAAAGATTCTCAAGAATATTAAAATGTATGGATATTAAATATAACACTATATTATTAAAAACTAAAGCATTCTAAACATTATATACCTAATTTCTATATTTTTATTTCAAATATTAATTAAGTTATAAGCATATATCTATAGGTCATATAAGACCCTGATAGGGACACTCTAGATTTCTTAATACGGACACCCTTAACCAATCAGTGCGCAGCGTATGAACTATTTTGATTTTCATAAAAATCGCGTGCGTTATAATATTAATACCACCAATGAAGCTAAATCTAAAAATGTTATTATTTAGATATTTAAATTGTATTATTAATTAAAAAAATAATAAAAATAATTAACTAATTAAATTAGAATAAATTGTTCATAAAATTAATTATAAATAATGTAATTGTAATTTGTCTGATTAATTCATCAATAATATATAGTTTATCTAGTGGTATATAGGGTGTCCGTATTATAACACAGGGTGTCCGTATTCGGTACACCCGTTATCTATGGAATTAAAAGATTAAATAAAATTTTAAAATCACAATAATATCTATAATCATATATTAATATATTGTAATTTTTGAATAAAAATAATGAGTCATAAAATGTTAAGACCATTTATTGTTAAAATGTCCGTATTAGGTTACGTTCCCCTACATATATGTGTGTACTTTTAATGGAATACCAGTGATATCGTGTGGAGTTGTACGGGTTGGTGATCACGTGCACATTACATAGTAAATTACTATTAGTAGTACCTAATGTAAATGATTGTTTATAAATAGTGGAATTACACTACGCACGAAATCACGCAACCAAATTAAAACACTCCGCACGAAATCACTTAGTACGAGATATATGGTTACCCTTTTAATGAATACATTATATATATATATGTATATATATAAGTATCTAAATTAATTCTATAAGTTAGTGTTGGCACCATCAAAGACCAGCACATTGGCGATAACAACGTATCGTCCTATGTTGTATGTAATATCCTATAGGATTGATGTCAGGTGTGTCATTTATATGTAGTATTTCGTAATATATGTGTAAATCAGTAGTAATATCACGTGATTTAGATATGTACCATGTACGTCGTCTTACCTATATATGTGTGTTCGTATTTTGAATATATAAACTATACAAGCTTATTAAGTAATAGGTTATATAAGTATACTTATGGGGAACTCAGTTACACCCTAAATAACTGTACAATTAAGCAAGCTTATATAGCCTATACTTAAGCAAACTTATATAACATATATATATATATATATATATATATATATATATATATGTTATATAAGAGCCGTACCCCAACTAGGGTACAATTTGAACCATGATAGAAATAATAAAATGTACCCTAAATAATATTAGCATGATGTACCTTACGGGGTAATTATAATTATAAGACAACGTGTATACATGCGTTTGGATAACATACCCTAACTCGATTGTATGATATGTACTATATATACTATAATTATATGAGTTGTACCTAATGTAGTTATATTTGATGTAGGTAGTTCTACCCTAATATAATTTAATTCGATGTACCCTATAGTGTCCACTATAATGACACTATATCCAATGTAACCTAATTGAATTGTTTATGCTGCACTATTAAAAAAGAGGGTACAGTAATAGATCGAGTAGGGTACCGAGCATGTCCCCACATCGCACCTCGATAAGGCAGTAGTATTCGCGTATTACATACATTGGAACGTTTTTTTAATATGTGTGACAATTTCTATTATTCTCTATTGTTACATAGGTTACCTCATGTTAATATTGTGAATCATTATTTATATATTACTAATCGCAAAAAAATCTAATCGTAGAATAAATCGTTAAAACAAATCTAATTAATATGCCCATATATTATAACAATATAAAAATATATATACCCATATATTATATGATAACAATTTATATAAAAAAATAAACATTATTATATTATATAATACATTCATATATCGGTACTAACCATCTCCTGACATTGTATGTTTCGCAGTTACGAATTAACAGTTCGTTAAGTGTGTATATTTATTATAAGAGATATGTGATATAATTATTTTCTTTTAAGTTTTTATAAAAAATTAAATTTTTAAATATATTTTATTTAATTTCATAAATAAATGTAAATAGCAACACACACAAATTTAATAACAATGATATTAGTTCATTATACATATAATGTGTGTATTGTATTATTATCGGCTGAACAACACCAACTGTATAATATATTAAATTAATCTGACCAAACTAAATTTATTAATATAAACAAAGTAGAATGAATTTTCTAAGATAAATAAACATAATTTTTAATTTCACATCTTCTCTATAATCAAAGACTATTAGTCATGTGATTACTTTTTAATATATTATTTTTAATCTAAATTTTTTAATACATATTTAATTACATATAATACATAATACCTATTATAAATTAAAATATCCATATTAACAGTTAATCATATAATATTAATAGTATAAATATACTATTATATTATTTAAGAAATGACTAAATATTCTGATAGCGAAGTCAAACTTAAAACATATTAAAAGTTGCATTTATAAGAAAATATTTAAATAATTTTTTTATAAATGTGTTCTAAATAATTAAATATATATATATATATATATATTAAATATAGGTATATAATATATATATATATATATATATATATATATACTATATATACCTATTTAATATAATCTATATTATATGATTACATATATATTTAATATATATATATATTTAATATAATCTATATTATATGACTACATATATATTTAATATATATATATATATAAATTAAATTTATTTAAATCAATTAATATAAATCTATATTATAATCAATATTATAATGCTTATTTTATTAATCATATATAATCATAGATAGGATTGATATACGATATTCACTATATGTTATCTGTGTATAATCGTGTGTGAAATATCGCTGACGTTGCATTTTATATATTGATGATTAACGACAATAAATAAATAATGTATTATGTCAATACTTATCACTTGGTAATACCAGGTATTCAATTACATATACGTTTTAATAAAAGTAGGTATATTAATTATATTTATAGAAAATTAACCTATTTATATAATTTTTATAAAGTATATGTATTTATTAAACTATTCTATATAATTATATATAATATATTATATATTATTTATATTTGAGTATAATATAATTTATTTATTATTTATATAAAATAAGTATATATATATATATATATATATCATGCATAGATAATATTATATTATCATAATTATATTTAAAACATTTAATATATTATAAAAAATGTAGGTTATCATTAAATTAGAAAATATATAGATTAGGTAGGTAATATTATATTATTATTAGAATATTCATTTAGTTTTAATATATTATTAAAAACCTATGTTATATATTATTAAATATAAAATATAGGCTATATTGAATGTATTAATAGTTATATGATTTAAATTATATATAATTCATATATGAATAAAGCAGAAATAATATATTGTGAAAAAAATCTAATAGGAACCTATTTATGTTATGCATTTAAAATTTAATAAATTATAATAGTATGTCATTAAAATAGCAATATTAAATTAAGAATAAATCTAGTATATATTATAGAAATACTTAATATATTATACATTATAGTTTATTATAATATACATATATTTATAGTTATATGATTTTAGCATAAATATAATATATATAAAATACTTATTTTTACATTAATTATGCATTACACATTTAATAAATTATAAAAAATTTATCATACAAATATAAAATTCATGATCAGAATAAATAAATGATAGTATAAACTAATCGTTAATTTATAAATAGATATACAATACATTATATGTCAATATAATTAAATAGAGGCAGCGGAAGCAATTTCAAAGTGGGAGGGGTCCATTTTTCTATAAATACATTTTCAATAAAAAGTGAACTTTATTATGTAATCTGTTCAAATATCTATCTATAATTTTATATTGACAACAAAATAAGTAATTAAAATGTTATAAATATTTTATTATCATTATTTAAAATGCATATCAATAAATATATTCATCAATTCTTGCATATCCAAATTATTAAGAATATTTGTGTTGATATTATTTATTTATATCGATGGGCACATCATTAAAGAATTTATTCTTTTTTGGTTCATAGTTGATCTCAACTAAGACTTGATTCTTCGTAGTCCATTAAAACTCCTTCAACAGTTTACCGATGATGGTGACGAATTAGAAATATTCGTACTAACTTCTCAACATCTTGAAACATTGTATGACTTTCTATTGGACACGATATTAAATAATCGCAGGCGCCTTCAAGTGATTTAGTCTCTAAATTATGACGAAATAAGGCTATCTGAGCTTGAATACCACAATTATCGACTTCTGGATACTTCTTTATCTTAAATAATAAAAGTAGGTTAAAACCTATTTTACTTACTAAACATTAAATTGTTATCAAGCCTCTGATATATCATTTTTCTTTTCATTACTCACAAGGCTATATATATGGGAGTTCCGGAATACCTACAAAAGTGAGTCATAGTTCGAGAAACTATATATAGTTGACTATTCCAGTACTTCGGAGCAGCAACAGTGAAAGCAGCATCTGGAAACATAGATGAGACAAACTGCACAAACTGCACAAACTGCGACTCGGACAAGTATACTTGAAGAAAATGTGATCTGGTGAAACTATCTGTGCCGTTTGTCTCATCTATGTTTCCAGATGCTGCGTTCACTGTTGCTGCTCCGAAGTACTGGAACAGTCTTCCCGATGAATTACGGACCATATCATATTTTATTACTTTTAAATGTCGACTATATTCATATATGTTATCATTATAATGTCTTAAGACATTATAATGATAACATATATGAATATAATTCTTTCTTAATTTATTATTATTCGTGTATTTATTTGTTTTATTATTTCAATTGAAATAATAAAACAAATAAATACACGAATAATAATAAATTAAGAAAGAATTATATTAATAAGTTAACTTGACGCATATAAATTCTATCGTTTTCATTGAGTCAATAAACCTTTCTATTATTATTATCTTCATCCAATAAATATGATAATAGATTATTATAGGAAAGAGTAGATGACGATGAATCGGCAAATAGATCTTCCAATTTATTTAACAATATATCGTATAATTCAATCTATTTTATCCTAAAATATGATTATAAATTATTTGCAAAATAAAATAGTATCTTACCTTATATTTTGAATTAATTCACAATCTTCATCTACTTTTGAACCTATCAATTCTACATGATTTCTATAACTATATATATATATATATATATATATATATAATTTAATTATTATTTCAACTAATACATTATTAGAGTAATTATCTTTCAGTTCTAACCTTTTTCTAAGTACTACAATACTATTTATGTTAAGATTTCTATTATCTTCCATAGCTTTTGATATGACATTATCCAAATTTGATCTTTTAATATTGATATCTGTCTTTATTTCAGAGAGTATCTCTTGACTTGTGGCTATAGGAGACAAAAATACTTTTATAAAATGTCTAATATATGACAAACTTACTTGCATATTGTTAAGTCTATAAAGAACTTTTCATTTTCCATGGCGTATATATAACCAATAACTCTGCCTTTATTATAAATATCTAGTTATTTTTGTAAATCTATTAATCCATCTTTTATTATGATATAATTATTTTTTAAATTAGTAATTTCTTTCAGTATAACAGTCCATCTTTATATACTCTACTAATATTAGTTTATTAGTAGTAATAATTTAGTACAAACCATAGAGCTAAAGAGAATTATGTTTCTCTCTAGCTCTATATAGAGTTGTACCATATGATACAAACCAATAATTAAATAAAGAATTTTTGTGAGATGCCATTTTAATTTCAATTTACTATATACTAATATATTTGTATTCTTACAAAGAAAATTATTAATAGCTGAAATTATTATTTTGTAATATATTTTAGTTGGGTCCTCACTCTAATGTCTATGATTTTATACTATACCAAATTCAAGTAAGCTAGAACTGGGGAGTCCAAAGATATTCGGACCCCCCCCCCCCCAGTATTTGAAGTGGGGGGGGGTCTCGACCCCGACCCCCCCCCCCGGTTCCGCGGTCCATAATATATAACATAACTATCTATATACTATGATAATCAATTTTAATATATTTGTAATCAATTCAATATGTTTAGGACAATAAATATAGAAAATAGTATTGTCATCAGCATCCTATTCATATTTCCTAAGTCCAATTCAGTGATATCACGCCTATACAGGATTGATGCGGAGTTTTAAACGCGGGATGTAAACACCTTGTACACGTTATAACGAATTAGTATACAATTCTGAGTCAATTGGAAGGTTCGAAAAATAATAAATCAGATACATTGAAACTTTTCAAAAAGTTGTGGAACAAGCAAAGGCGTTATACATTAATAAGCGCTATAGTGTACTATAGTATGAATTCACCCCTTAGATATTTATGGGAACAAATATACTTTTAATAACTCACAATGGATGTATACATGGGAGTTTCTGAGTACCCATCCGAAATAGTCAATATCCTGTCTACCACACTTCCATTTCTCAAGTGTGAGCTAATTAAACTCGACGTGATGTTTGTCGAATCTATATATAACATATATGTATACATATATGTTGGTTCTACTTTCACTAGGGCTTCTCCGAAGTATTATAGTGTTCTTCTGTATTATATCATCTTTTAGTACTTTAAAATATCGACTTTATGCATATGTCTTAACTTTATAATTTATCAATTGTAATATTTATAATGTATTTATTTGTTCATATCATTATGTCCCATATACACCTGTTTTTTTTTCTTGAGTGAATAAACAGTTTTATTATCATTTTAATATATGAGTGTATTACTAATTCGAATAATAAATAAAAAGAAATTTGAGAAAATGTATTGTGAGACTTTAAAAAGTTATGAAGGGTTTGAATTAAATAATGCAAGCCATCGCTATGATAAGGGTTTGGTGACATGCATACAAGCCATCCTATGTATTTATTTAATATTACATACGATATATAGGTATACCTATATTTAAGTTTACCCATATGTATTCCTATATTTAATAAATTCATATGTAAAAGATACAAATCATACATAGTAAACAATATCATATTAACCATATTAGGGTTAACTAGGTAGCAATTGAGACGACTTACTAAGAGTATACTTTTAGTTAAAGTATAGGCTTAAACTACCTATAGGTTTAAATAATACAGTAAATAGAAATACATTATTTAAAATAATAAATGTAACATTTAATATGATAATATATGATTGCAAAAATACTTCAAAAACAACACAATTACAAATTAACACAATATAGAACGAAGAACGTAAAGTAAAGTTCACGAAACACGAAGTGCAAAGAGATCAGTGTAATACAGGTACATTAAGAGAGCACATGTGTGATGACACATAGGTGTTTCAAACATGCAAGAAGTAAATATAAATCCCCATCTCCCGTGTTATAGTGTTATAGACTTAGTCTAATTAATAATCACATTCCTACATTCCTATAGAAGAATCAAGAAAACTATAGAAGTCATTATAATTCGAAGAAAACTAGTGTAATATGTGAAGGTCAGTATACGGAAGAATGCAACCGTGAGACAGGAGTAAACGATCGAAGTTAGCATATTACAAGAGTATATAAATGGTATTGTAGTTAATACTCATAAAGTAACATTTATATTCAAATATATAATATACAAATATATTCATATAGTTATATGTTGATATATAATGTATGTTTCACTATATTGAAATAACATATTATGATTAATTTTCACAAAAAATAAGTGTCACGCCAATCAATAGCCTGTTTGCCAGCCTAAATATATATTTACTTTCTATTGTGTGATGGTATTTCATCCAATATCACACAGACAACGCATTGTCTGACCATAATTACGTAATACCTAATGATTACTAATGTTTCATTTAGATTATTTGTGATATGAATTTTACATGTTCATGAACAAACGTTAATAACAACTATTATCAGAAGGATTCACATAATATATTATATCTTCGGTGTTGGTGTTTAATATAATCTATATTAATTAATATATATATATATATATATATATATATATATATATATATATATATATATATTATAGTATTAATTCATTTGAATAATATGTAGAATAAGTATAGTATTGCATTTTATATATCTAATAATATAGATATTCAAATTTATTTCAAAATAAAAATAAATATAAAAAATATATAATAATAAATACGTACAAACATACTCTTATGCAAGTAATAGTATATTGTATTAAATAGAAGTATATATATATATTATACAATAATTACATAATAATAAACGTTATACAAAATTGTGCATGTAATATACAAGTAATAACATAAATAATACATGAAATATCATTCATATTGCTATAATTGGAAAATAAGCATGGCTTCTCATAAATATAGATATAATATATTTATATATTTTATATGATATCAATATTGATAATATTCCTTATAGGTTAGTAGTGTGGCATATTTAATAAATATTATTGATACAGTACACATATATTGATTTGATTATTGAAACAATTACATTTAAATTGTATACAATAGTATATATATATATATATATATTAGATTTAGTTACTTTTATTCAATTATATTAAAAAGTTACATTTTTATTAATTGCATATTAATTATAATTATACCTATAGTGATATATGTATATTGTGCATTATACAATGTACATATATATATTTAATAAATTAGTTAATAGCAGTTAATGTTAGTTAATAATTCAAAATGTATAATAATTATATATTATCAAAGTCATCATATCCAGGTGTTATGTTGCTCGGAGTTGAACGATGAAATCAATGATATCGATGCTTCGATCGGGAGGCGTGGTATAGGAATTAAAGGTGGGCGTGGTTTCACGTCATTCACAATGATTGACGTGTTGTGTATCGGCGGAGTTATTGTACCGACGTGGTTTCTTTTACCGATCTACATGATGTTATTTATTATTGTGTAAGTTTTACTTTAATATGTAAATATAAATCAATATAATAATTACTGATGTTAAGTTTAGTATTGTTATCATCATTAATAATAATTTATCAAATATAGTCATGATAAATAAATAGGTTATATTATTCTAAAGAATTAATTAAAAAGACTAATATTCATTGAAACTATTTTGTATACAATATTTGAAATAATGTAAACACAAACGTAAACTTGTATTAAATATATACATAACCTATTGCATATTATACAATGTATTAATAATATTATATATAACTTTACTATTATAAATATAAAAATATATCTATAATATATATATATATATATATATATATATATATATATATATATATATATATATATACATAACTGCACTATATGTATATGATTAACAGAGTATTATTACACGTGCGGCGCATCTAACCTGCGAAGTGGTAGTGATGGTGTACAGGTTACTTCTGTAGCACTTCAAGGTCGAAGAGCAGAACACTTCAAGGGCACCACGCCGGAAGTTAGTATTGTAGGCCGCGTACAGACAAGGCTTCACAGCGGTCGTGAATAAGTAGGCTAAAGTAGATAGTTCCAGGAATACTCTAGAACTGCCCAGAGACCTGCCAGTGTCAGTATACTTATAATCAAGTGGAGGGCTCTATATAGCAGTATATATATATATATATATATATATATATATATGTATATATATACTCGTATATAATATTTCATATATAATGTATTATATACATATATTGGTATAAATATTACTAAATTTAGTAATATCGGGGAGGTATCAACCATGTAATATTTATATGTATTTACCATATTTATATTCATTAATATAAATTTATATTAATCTTTATTCATTTAAATGAAAACGAAAAATTGAAAAGTTTATATATGCTTTATTTGAAAAATAATATTCTATTATTTATTATAAGTATACTTATTATATATATATAACTATATATATAATTCTATAGAATTTAAAGGATGTTATATTAAATAAAACATATTTATATATCACTGCATACTTGTAACTCTTGGGTACCTGCATTATAATATGTATACATCAAAGTATGTTAAATATTCAATTAGATTTTTCAATCGGAAAATCATTAATTAATCACGCATTAATTATAATGTATTATTATAATATTTAAAATCAATTTTAAATCGAAAGTGTTCGACTCGCGACAAACGTACGTGTCGAGCACGTTACATCAACCCCTCGCTGTACAGTGATACGCTCTAATGCAGCCGTACACGTCTGTAGACGAACCAGTGCAGTATCTGAGGGGCGTAGAACAACACAATACACAGCGAAGTGACGGTGGTGGTCATCATTATCATGGAGATCATGCGAGCTTTCAGACGGGGTATTCTGTTCATTATGGTTGACCTCGACACCGCCCTCTGCGAATGAGGGGTAGCTATGATATTTACCCTATATATATATATATATATATATATGATCTATAGATCAAAGTATATCGATTGCATAATATAATAATAATATTACATTTTCCCTGAGTGAAAAAATAGAATTCTGATTTTATAACTTATTAAAATAAAATACATATTTTTACAAATGCAATGATCAATTACAATAATCAATTACATAACACTAAACACTATTAGTCACTGTTTTTATTTAATAAATCTGCAATGTTACCAATAGCGAATAATATGAATGTACCGAGCGAATGGTTATGTGCAATAAGTAGGATTCCTACCTATTATTTAACATGCAGAAATACATTTAATAATACAATACACGAGAGTGTGTAAATCTATAGGTTTTATATATATATATATATATATATATATATATTTTCGGACAATGGTTAGTTAATAACCAGAGCCAATTATCCCATTTATTAGCGAAAACATATATGTTTTAATATATATTAATAAAATAATATAATATAACATAATATATTAATATTATAACATATATTATAACATATATTATAACATAATATATTAATAAAAATATGACGAAGTAGGCAAGGGAGAGGACAGATAATTAGGGATTTTACAATAATCCATTGCAGCAGTATTTGCGATAAATATTTAGACTGCCTGTCATGACACTAATACTGAGTAGCGTAATATCATGCTCAATGAATATAGGTCTTTAGACGTTAGGGGTAAGGGTAGACCATGCCAGTTCCAACAATAGGCACTTAAATTAGCCTGCTTTGCACCAGTAAGTTGTTTTGCGTAGGAGAGTATTTCAGGTTTGTTATAATAGTCAGTTTTATGTCGGTAATTAGTATCGGTATCTATTGTATCAGTTGAGATTTGTTATAGTAGTCAGTTTTGTGTCGGTAATTAGTATCGGTATCTATTGTATCAGTTGAAATTTGCGTATCTATAATATAAACAATGTAATTTCGGTAAGCCAGTAAGTCAGGTTTGCGTAAGCCAAGTTGTGTTCGTATGTATGGTTCCAGTATAGTTGTAAATTTGTACTTATTCAGTAGAGTGATTAAAAGATTGTTAACATAAGTATGCCTGTGAATAATGTTATTATAATTAAATCCTCTCCTTAAACAGTTTGTATTTAAACTTGGAAACATACGTTTACAACTGTAATGTGTATACAGTAGACCGTTCTTTAGCTTTACTATATCTACAAAATCGCGACCAGAAAACATCTTTATAGGAGAAGTTATCCAATTATTAATAAAAGGACTATGCGACGCATAGTATGCGTGCCTAATTTTAAACCCTTACCATCGACAGAATTAAATAAATATATTGAATGATATTTATTATAATTAAATCCTCTCCTTAAACAGTTTGTATTTAAACTTGGAAACATACGTTTACAACTGTAATGTGTATACAGTAGACCGTTCTTTAGCTTTACTATATCTACAAAATCGCGACCAGAAAACATCTTTATAGGAGAAGTTATCCAATTATTAATAAAAGGACTATGCGACGCATAGTATGCGTGCCTAATTTTAAACCCTTACCATCGACAGAATTAAATAAATATATTGAATGATATTTATTTATGGACGTGTTATCAATAAACGTGTATTCATCGTATAATCGAGGTGTAGACCATTTTAGAATAACGCTATCGGGAAGAGTTTGAATAATAGTGTCACCATTCCTTCTAATGGATGAAATCCTTTTTAACGCAGCACCGGTATTGCCAGAAAAAGACGAGTGATAGCTATCCCACCGACACTACTAGGTGCGTAGAATACACCGAGTGAAGTATCTGAAGGTAATCGAAGCCAACGTCTGACGAACGACCGAATACTTCTGTCCATCGTTTTTAATGAATTTAAATATACATTAGAGAAAGTCAAGGTACATGCTATAGCATACTATATATAGCATACTTGGAATTAGATGATTTTTAAGCATAAACAATTTGTGTTGGGGTTTAAGAGTAGATTTAGATATTGCCAAAAGTTTCGATGTGAGGTCATCATTAATTGAATTATTTGTATTATCCAAAGTACCTATGTTGATGCCAATATATCTATAAGTGTCTTCTATATGTAGTGCTTTAATTGTAGAATTATCAATAGATATAAAACTATATGGATTACATATCAATTGTTTTTTCTTTGGGTTAATAATTATATTCAATGTAGCGCATTTTGATTTGTTAACATTTAACCCACATCGAGTTAGTCTAAATAAAACATGATCAACTTGATCTTGCATCATTACATCATCTTTCGCAAATAAAATCAAATCATCTGCAAATGCCATATGGCTTATTGTACTATTTCCTTGTAAATTAATACTACCTGGCATATTATCAGTTACATAATCTATAATGGAGTTAAAAATAGCGGGAAACATTGGGTGACCTTGTTTTACTCCGCGATTGACTGGTATACTAGGTGATATTCCATTTTTATATTTTAATTGAGTTGAACAATCAGAATAAGTATGCATGATATAATGGTATACATTTTAGGAGTCCCTACTCTTTCGGCTAATGCAACAATTGAGTTGTGAGATACTGTATCAAAAGCTTTAGAAACATCCGACAAACACATCTTTAATGGGCGTAATGCATTTTTATGCTGATATATAATAGATTTAAGTAAAAATATATTCTCAGCAATACCATCACGTCGAACAAAAGCTTTTTGCCGTGGACCATTAGGGTGCGTTTTTTGTAACGTACCACAGTACCACAGTACCACCTGTATGCTTATACATGTAAACTCAAGTGGGACTGTGGTACTACTTTTTAAACGTCCCATACCACAGTACCACAGTACCACAGTCCCACAGTACCACAGTACCACAGTACCATAGTCCCACAGTGCCACAGTACCACAGTACTATCCTCGATATAGATATAGGTAGCGTTTATTTATATTGATGTTTCCAATGAACCATCTGAAACGCCCGCGAATTTAACTCAAGTGGTACTGTGGTACTGTGGTACTGTGGTACTGTGGTACTGTGGTACTGTGGTACTGTGGTACTGTGGGACTGTGGTACGTTGGTATGTTACAAAAAACGCAACGACGAACCACAGTCCCACCTGTATGCTTATACATGTAAACTCAAATGGGACTGTGGGACTGTGGTACGTTGGGATATTTCGTATGTTTTATAACATACCACAGTACCACAGTCCCACTTGATTTTACATGTATAAGCATACAGGTGGTGCTGTGGTACTGTGGTACGTTACAAAAAACGCACCCTAAGACTAATTGTGTTTTCAATTCTGCGTGCCAACATTTTATGGAAAAGTCTACAGAATATCGATGACAAAGTTATTGGACGATAATGGGACGGCTCAGTACTGTGCTTAGTTTTAGGGATTAAATTAGTTAGGCCTAGTTAAATGCGGAAGGTGCAGTAGACGATATGAGATAAATATTAAAGCGAGCTGTTATATTATTTAGACCAATTTTAGTTAAATCGCATTTGTTTAAGACCATCTATTCCCGGGGCGCCGTCATGTAATGTGCTGTAACATGACTTTACTTCGTTTATCGTAATTGGATGTACATATGCATTAATGTTATTAACAAGTTAGTGGTTGAATGGAATAGATGGCTTACTTATTAACTCACTCCAATATTTAAATTGTAAATCGATTGGCATTGCATTAATTTCTTTTGTAATATCTTCGCCGTCGAAAATAGATTTAGCGAGCCTGCATCTATTTTTAGAATACATTTGTTGCGTTTTAGCAAATAATAAACACCTTTGTTTACGCTTAACATTTCTATTTGATTGCAAGCCTATATTATCATTACGTTTTGTATTGTTATAAATAATATTGTTACGTAATATTTTTGGTTTTTTTTTAGATTGAACTATCTTTTTTATAGATGAATTAATTAATTATTCATAATCTAGGTCTATTAGATTTTGAATATTGTCGAAATTAAAATGCTGTATATTTAATTGTAAACTAGGTAATATGTATTTTCTAGGGTGTAAATCTAAGATATATTGTAAAATATTTGTTTTATTAGTTAAATCAATATTTTTGTGTGATCTAGGACATGTAGATAAATCATAACAATAGCTAGGATAAGTAGGATTCCTACCTATTATTTAACATGCAGAAATACATTTAATAATAAAATACATGAGAGTGTGTAAATCTATAGGTTTTATATATATATATATATATATATATATATTGCATGTTGTTTATCCCTAAGCTATATAATCAATAATACGTGTGTATTGTTGTTCCGTACACATGTGCACACTAAATCTATCATTACAGGTGTGTTCAGTGTGCTGATAACTGTATGTGATATTCGTTATGTGTATTCACTAATGTGAACTTGTATTAAACCTCGGTGGATTTGTTTATATTACATGATTATAACTTTTCACTATATATTCAATATTATATATATACATATTTATTATTTTTATTATTATTTTACTTTCATTCCATTTAGGGACTTAGCTGAAGTTGTTCTGGTTATATACACGCTAACAAATATATATATATATATATTGAGTACATATATTTATAATACTTGTATATATATACTTGGTATAAGTATACTTGAATAAGTTTGAAATGTAATATTAGGTATGTTTTTAGGTAGCCTATACATGCATAATAAAATGATAATGTATGTTTTATTAACATTAGAAACCTGATTATCTTTATTCAATTTTGAATTAGTATGTTTGTATGTAGGTACGTCGAACCTCCATATAAACTTAAATACCTGTGTGTGTTTAATAAATACATTGTTTAATACATCTATATGAGAACTAATAACATCGTTAATGTGATTAATGATGTTATTACACACATGTAATTAGGGGCGCTGGAACCATGGTGTGTATGTAGGGGAACCAACCAATCAAAATATATGTTATTGTAAAAGTGGGGGGGGGGGCCAATACTTGGGAGGTCCCCCTATATTTTAAAGTGGGGGGGTATACCCCATGTCCCCCCTGTTACAGCACCCCTACGTGTCACCCGTACATCGAAGTTACTAAATTAGCCATGGTTACAGGTAACTTTAAAGTATGCGAAGCTCATAGCCCCAATAGGTACGATAACGACTGCAACTGCTACGAAGGTCAGGTAGGCGAGAGCGTTCCAGTCTGTCGAGTGCATCAGCATCTTACACTTATTCTGCGTGTGGCGGGTAGAGGTCATTAACCACTTGGTATCGTGACCTTGCCGTCGATGCACAACATACATTCAAATCACATATTGGCTAATTTCACGCACTGGTGCATTTCATAATAGTTTTAAATTAAAGAAAGAAATAATATGATAAAGAAAATGTTAACTTAAAAAACATCGGTATATTATGTATTACATATTATGAAATATAATAGTATTCAATAGCCTATTATGCAGTAACATTATAACAATAGCATATTATGCAATAGTCAACTCGGTAGGTAACCATAACTAGTTTATTTATATTTTTAATAATTTATGTAATGACTTAGTATATAAATAATAATGAATTATTAACTAGGTATAAATTCAATCACTGATTTTAAATTATAACATAAATAAGTAGTATGTCATATTATATATATATTACATATTATACTATCAAAGATTTTGCGAAGCATCAAGAATCCTTCGGAAAATCTTTGATACTATCTAACGTTAGCTTTTTAACTATATAGTTAAATAATGTGAAATATTCATGGGTATTAACTATCAACCTATAGGCATATATATATATATATATATATATATATATATATATATATATATATATATATATATATTTGTAAGTAGCGTAATATATACATAGTGAACTCTCGATATCTCATAATTCAAGGAGCCGAAGAAATGTTTATGATATATAGGTTCTGAGATATATGAATGTTGATATATACATGTTATTAGATACAAAACCAAACTTAAAATACTGACATATGGAGATTATATTATATAGCATATATGAGAAATATAGAGTTTACTGTATATATATATATATATATATATATATAACAACTACCTGTGTGGCTCAATTGGCTAAGGTGTCAGCCACAAAAGCAATAGGACACGGGTTCGAGCCTCGCCCGGACCATTAATTAATTTTATAAAATTGGTCTTAAAATATTATTTAGAAGTGATCTTATATAATTGTGTATACATAAATTATCGTCTCTCGTTAAACCCATTGATGCCTTAACATGAGAGAGGCTTCGAATGGACACTTGAGATATATATGGTTATAAGTGAAAACTTCATCTAAGTTCTTGGAAAGGACTCCACCAAATAAAAATAATAATAACATTAACAATATATACATATTGTATTATTTAATATAATATTTAACAAAATATATAAATTTAATAGTATATATTTAAAGAAGTAAAACCCCCACGCCCCTCTCACACCCCCTCCACACATACGCACACACCCCCACACACCCCTTACCCCTCACACCCCACACACCCCCCCCCCTCACACCCCACACTAGTGATGTAAATGATGCTCAAATCTAAATAATGATGCAGTCTCAGTCTCAGTTACCTAAAGTCTCAACTCGGCTCGGGCTCGTTTTGTTAGAGTCTCGGCTCGGCTCGGGCTCGCTTGGCTAGAGTTTCGGCTCGGCTCGGGCTCGTTTTTTTTTCCGAAAATGAAAGTCTCGGATCGGCATCAAAAAGCTCGGTATTATTTACACCACTAGATGAAATTTACATTATTATTCACTGAATCGCGAAGTTGGAGCAGATTATTTTTTCGAAATTGATGTAAATGTGAAATATATAAAAATTAGTATTAAAATGTAATTTCTAAAAAGCATCATTTCGACTCGGTAATGTTTTGTAAAAATCTCAACTCGGCTCGGGCTCGTTTGGCTAGAGTATCGGTTCGGCTCGGGCTCGTTTGGCTAGATCTCGGCTCGGGCTCATTTTTTTCCGAAAATGAAAGTCTCGCCTCGGCATCAAAAACCAATAGTCTCGGCTCGGCATCAAGAGCTCGGCATCATTTACATCCCTACCCCACACCCACACCCACACACCCCCACACCCTAAGCTGACTAACATCGTTAACATTGTAGTAGTACATTGAAGGCAGAGAGATCAGACTAGCGGTAAGCCAACTCGCCCCACACATCTGTTTAGCACGCGTTCTGGTTACCTGCCAGGAATTGGATGGGAGGGGGGCATGTTACTAAGGCAAGGGGCGTGTTACTAAGGCAGGGGGCGTGTTACTAAGGAGGGAGGCTAATGGTATCCGATAGGGAGTGGTTTCATATATTAACTGGGGACATTTGTCCACCCAATCGAGATATTTCGTTTCATATAATTGTGTTTGAATTATAATTATAAAGTTAATTATTAATCGAACTTATATGCATATGCATAATAATAATATATAATATATATATATATATATATATATATATATATATATTTATATATGTATATAGTTGTATACATAATTGTAATAAACTCACACACATGCACACAAGCTCACGCATACATACATGTGAAGTAATGCGCTCGGTTACCTTGAAGCTGAGAGGAAACACTGTAGTGTAGAACCTGTCCGCACATATAGACACCAGTACGAACATAGTACTTCCGGGTATGAGATGTTGCAGCATCCTCAGTATCTACGGGTGAGTGACGGGTGAGTGACTGGTGGGCGTGTCTGTTATGCGTAATTAGCTCGCAGTCGTCGTTATGTAATAGTAGGGACATCTTCGTAATGTAATAATTATATATATTATAGATAATATAAGTCAGTTTATCCCGTGTATATGAATCATTATATATATATATATATATTATATAATGTTATAGCTATTGATTTATATATATATAATATTTTAATTAGGCAATACCAAGGTATCCGAAGAATCGTGATGCTTATCGAGTCGTTTACCTGTCACACTATATATATATATATATATATATATATATATATATATGTGTGTATTTGTATGTGTTTATATGTGTGTATATGTGTATGTATATTAGATAATTGTGAAAAGATTAATAAGCTCAAACTTACATACTAATTATCTCTCTCGTTCTCACAGTTCTTTAAATCATTATTCATCTGTCCTACATCATAGAAATTCTTATTTCGGCAATATCAGCGAGTGCGCAGTATAGTTACTATATATAGGTCCTACAGATATACTTATAAGCATCACGTAAGTTAACGGAGATCTACATCGTTTGCTTACGTATATCTGATGTGTCAACAGCACCAGGTGTCTCATGAGCTGACCACAGCACCAGGTGTCTCATGAGGTGACCACAGCACCAGGTGTCTCATGAGGTGATCACAGCACCTGGTGTCTCATGAGCTGACCACAGCACCTGGTGTCTCATGAGCTGACCACAGCACCTGGTGTCTCATGAGGTGACCACAGCACCTGGTGTCTCATGAGGTGACCACAGCACCTGGTGTCTCATGAGGTGACCACAGCACCAGGTGTCTCATGAGGTGTCCACAGCACATGTGTGTTTGCGGTATCATCGTCTTGGCCGGTCAAGCGCATTCTTCTCTCAGATATAGTATCATTAATTGTTTGCACATATTTTATAATATTTTATTTATTGACTTTATTTTCCTAGTGCTAGTAATTCTAGTCTGAATTAAATGTATAAGTGTACTGATATAAATGAATGGTGATCACGTATATCTCTTTCCATGACAACAACTGATACTATCATAATCTCTAGACCCGTTCTCCTCTATCAACCTCTCAACATTTTCTACTATCTCTTCCTATTTCTCAATCTATAATTATCCTCGGTTTCACTTTAACCTCTCACCTAGACTACTCTTCACACATTAATAATATGATACACATTGCCAACTAGTTTCTATATAATATTAGAAAATCTCATTAGGTATCCCTATAAGCATAAAGAACATAAAATATCCCTATAAGCTTACCTATTCAATGACTAAATGCTTAATTTACTCGCTAGTATTCGGTAGACTTATATTCTGACGTTCATTATGGTGTAACATTTACATCTTGTATATAAACTCGAGCTTATTCGACATAGTGATATAGGTGTATCGTTAAAACTAAACCATACATCAATAGTTGTATATCGGATGGTATTATTAGGTGTAGATGTGTAGGCGTGTGCTATTTTAGGAGTAATGTCATACTCATCGGATTACCGGAATAGCTATATGATACAATACGCGTATTCATTACACTAGTTAGAAATGCCGTGGTATGACAATTGTACAATGTTGTCCTTCTCCGAATCAGTTTTCTGGGTATTGACTCTAAAAAGGTGCAATGCTCTAACATGCGATATTAGATGTATCACTTCCATTATTCACCATAATACGTTATGCTTTATTTTAATTCCTCGTCTTTTTGTATTTATGTGTATTTGTTATTATCTAACGATGCCCATAAATACCTGCATGTGTTTTTGTGTAGTCAATAAACTATCATAATAATAATAATAAATTATTATAATAATAATATTACTCTAGTACATAGTACTGTAGTAAATAATAATATATTATATAGTATTGTAGTACATAGGTACCTAGTACTATAGTATATTATACTATAATATATATATTATTATTATTATTATTATTATTATTATTATCAGATTTAGGCAATGCCAGGGTAATTATAGAGCAGTGTTGCTTATCGAGACTTATTATAGAGTATTATAGTACATAGGGTGTACTATAGTAGGTACATACTATACATTGTATACAATACTCCTAAGTGGGGACATACTACCCATAGCAAGTATACACACCTTACAAATGAAACCGTAGAACGGCCACTTATAGTAGATCATCTGGAAGAACAGAAGGGGCAGCACTATACATGTGGTCAGAAGATCGCTACAGGCCAGAGACACCACGAAACAGTTGGTGGTGGACTGTAATCGGCGACTGGGGAGGTAGGGATTTGTTAGCGTTAAGTACGCGTGAACCCTGACCCCTAGTATATCGGTCTTAGAAAATGGTCGAATTAAAAATATTAACTAACGCGTTTGTTAATTTAATTATGTAGGTTTACTAGTAAATAGACTAGATATTAATATAAATCATATTTTGTATAATAAATAGTAATATTCTATATACAACATATGTATTATATTATATAAATGTTTTTATATATATATATATATATATTTATTATAAAATAATTAAATATATATTATAAATAATTAAATTTAAATGTACGCCCGTATAATTAACGATAGATAATTACAAGTGTGTTAACTAGAGCGTGACACTACACCTCTATAGAGGTATAGCGTATACGCTACACCTCAGCGCTAACCTCCTATGTACCACCAGACACACGAGGATGTTGCCTATAAGCGACACAAGCCAGATGACAACCATCAGTGTTCCCTCCACTATGATCTGTACACGTCCCAGACCGTGCTCATCTGCGTAGAGTTGTGTGAAGTCTACGGTGCTGCTGCTGGTGGAGAACGCTTGCGAATTCATAGCGGGGCTAATTGTCTCGGTGCCCCTTATATCGGGGCTAATTGTCTCGGTGCCCCTTATATCGGGGCTAATTGTCTCGGTTCCACTTATATCGGGATAATCGTATCGGTGCTAATTGTCCAGTTTATTTAATCTTTAATCTTCAGTATATTTATCTCCTGTACATTAGAAATATAATATAGTTGATAAATACGAGTATTTCTGTATCTACTCCATTGACTTGTATGTCAAATCAATGGTAGAATCCTACATCTATAAACGTTTATGATTCACGATACATGCAGCGTATTTACATAATGTTATTTGCATACCATATATGGGTGCATACCATATATGGGCGTGTTAACATTTAATGCTGTGTAATTACGATAACATGCCAGTACTATCGTGAACGTAATACTATAAAACACGACAAGTACCACCTGTTGCATTAATCACTCGGTGACCTATATAAGCTATACCTGTAGACTCGGTGATCTATATCGGGATCTATATACAAGCTATTCCTATGACCTATAGATATACCTGTAACCTAGATGTAGATTCGGCGAGACAATACGAAACAATACTTCTTAGTGCACTGCGGTAATTGTGCATTCATATGTTAGTTTTAAACTTCTTAAATTGTTTATCTAAAAAACGTGAATTATCTTTAAAATATGATAGGTGTATGATATTATGGTATGTTATAGTGTGTATAGTATATTATACTATATATATAGGGGAAAGTCTCCGATTACCGACCCCCTCCTAATACCTACCCCCTCCTAATACCGACCCCTTTGAATATCTCAGTAACTATAAGAGATATCAAAAAATTATATATACATGAACTGTTAGTAATTTAATGATAAATATGAATAATTATTTTGTTTAAAAAAATATGTAATCCTATAATTGTTATTTGATCAAATGTAAAATTATGTTTTTACTTTTTAAATATTTGAATAATAACTTTTTTTAAATCATTGTAAATCATTATTAATTAAAAGAAAACTTAATTTTTTGCATAATATTGTAGATCAATAAAATGTTTATAAATATTATAAAAATAATTTAATTTGAATAAATATTAACCAATATATTATAGCAACCCATATGATTTTCCTATTACCGACCCCCTAAATAACCCTAATACCGACCCTGTTTGATTTATGATATCCAATCAAAATAGATCCGTA